>NW_019168026.1:0-600000 GCF_002303985.1 Durio zibethinus | reverse complement strand
CATTTTCATTCCCAGATGGTGTACATGGATAAATAATAGAAAGATAAGGCTCACCTACCACAACATATATTGGAATAGTTTTTTTCTTTTGATGACACAGAATCATATATGGAAATCTGAACCAATACATTTCAAGCCTTCATCAAATGATAGCCAATACAATAAAATATGTCACTAGTTATCTTGTCTTCTAATTTAATAACCGAGTCTTGCAACTGAAAAAATGACAACTTAGATAATCATCCAACCATGCTACATCAGCTTCTACCTAAACTTTGTTAGGAATATGTATAAACGACCCACCATGATAAAACTCAATAGTTTTACTAGCATTCCACATTTGTAGCAAAATGAAAATTTTATTTTTTAATGAAATTTTGATTTTCTCATCATGTTAATAACATTTCAAAATTTAAAAAACCTTCAATTGATTATAATATGGAGTTAAGTATAAAAAATCTCTAAATGCTTTTAATAAAACTTGCTAACCCTAACAATTACCCTATAACCAATTGCATCAAAATTAAAAATAGAATTGTATGTACCTTATTTGATTGTGTAAATCCAATGAAATATCTCCAAATTGTGTCCAAATTTCAAGCACTACCTTTCTATCAATTTAATGTAAATCCAACCAAAATTTGATTTCAATCACTAACCTAAACACCTTCACATCATAATAATCAAATAATTTTAAAGATTGATTGTTGAAAGAAGAGTTTTAAAAGATGAAGATCAGATTAAGGGAAGTTTTGTTCAATGTTTTATTAACTATTCAACTGCTTCTGTGATATTCGTGGCTTGTGTTATACAAATATCAATTTGGTCATTTTACTTATAACGGCATTTAATAGGTGTTAATAGAATAGTAGCATAGGACAATTATGTGTCACGTTTTAAACCTCAAGGGTACTTTTATATTGCTTTTAACTACATGGTAAATTTGCATTTGTCAAATTTATTAAGAAAGAATATTTTAATGTTAAGAAATAAATTGAGATAATACTTATGTCTTACACTAACATCAAAAAAGTAAAAAATTTATAACTTCAAAAAAAATATTGTTTGCTTGTCAAGTTACAATATAATGAATTAATTTTAATATTTTTTAATAGTAATGAAATTAAAATAATCATCATGACATTAAACTGAATGTCCTTGTGTATAATATTTGATTTTTATTTTTGGTAACATTTTTTAGAACTTTGATAACATTTGATAAAATTTTGATAATCTTTAATACAATTTTCATAACCTTTAATTCTATTTTGGTAACTTATTATATGACTTAGGTACTCATTAAGACAATTTTGGTAATTTTTAATAAAATTTTAGTAAGTTTGATATAATTTTGGTACTTTATAATATAATTTTGATAGCCCTTAATACAATTTTGGTAATCTTGAATATAATTTTAGTAAGTTTTGATATAATTGATAACCTTTTATATTATTTTGATTTTGATAACCTTTTATATAATGGGATGATCTTTGTTAGAAATTTGTAACAATTAATAAAATTTGGTAACGTTTGATACTATTTTGGCAACTTTCGATACAATTTGATAATCATTTATATAATTTTGATTTTGATAAATTTTGATATATTGTAATAACCTTTATTAGAAGTTTTTTAACAATTCGTAAAATTTTAATAACCTCTAATATAATTTTGATAACCTTTACTTCTATTTTAATAACTTCGATATAATTTGGGTAACTATTTATATAATTTTGGTAACATTTAATAAAATTTTATAAGTTTGATTTAATTTTGATAACCTTTAATACAATTTTAGTAATCTTAGATACAATTTTGATGAGTTTTGATGTAATTTTGATACAATTTTGATTATGGTAACTTTTTATATATTTTGGTAATTTTTGTTAGAAATTTGATCGACTTTGATAAAATTTTGTAACCATCAATAAAATATTGGTAACATTAGGTATTAGTTTGTTAATATTATATAGTTTTGGTAGCAATTAATATATTTTGGTAACATTTGATAAAACGTTGACAATTTATTGATGTAATTTTGGTAACCTTTCATACAATTTTGATAGCTTATTATATACTTTTGGTAATCTTTAATAGCATTTTAGTAACAATTCGTAAAATTTTAGTAACCTTTAATACAATTTTGATGACCTCTATTTCTATTTTGATAATTATGATATAATTTTAGTAACTATTTATATAATTTTAGTAATATTGGACAAAAGTTTAGTAAGTTTGATATAATTTTGGTAACTTTTAATGGAATTTTGGTAATCTTAGATACAATTCTGGTAATCTTTTATACATTTTGATTATTTTTGTGAAAATTTTGATAAAATTTTGTAACCATCAATAAAATGTTGGTAACATTTAGGTATTATTTTGGTAATATGATATAGTTTCAGTAACTATAAAATACAATTTTAGTAACTTTCAATAAAACAATGATAACCAACTAATATAATTTTGGTAACCTTTTATACAATTTTGGCAACTTATGGTATATTTTTGGTAATCATTGATACAATGTTGGTAATCTTTGATAGCATTTTGCAATATTGGGTATAGTTTTGAGAAATCTTAATACAATTGTGATAAACTTTGATATAGTTTTTATTTTGATAATGTTTGATATATTTTGGTAACCTTATATATATGGTAACCAAAGACACGTAGGAGAACCTTTGCAGTAACCTTGACCTTATATAAACATTCATCTTTCCTCTCATTTTTCACACCAAGAAACTAAAAAATCTAAGACTTGCAATCTTTCTTTTTACTATTAATCTGAAAAAGGAAAAAAACCTAGCATCACCTTTGGAGACACTGTGCCTAACCTTAAAGTTGAAACCACCCACGAAAAATTCAAGCTTCATGACTATTTTAAGAATGGTTGGATAATCATTTTCTCTCATCTTGGTATATGTTTTTTTTTGTTCTTTAATTCTCTTTGTAATTATCTTGGAATATAAGATGCTAGTTTTAATTTATTTTAAGTTAGGCTGGGTTATGTTTTTGCATTTAGTTGATTTCACACTAGTTTGCACTACGAAACTTGGCAAGATGGCAGCTTTCTAACCAGAGTTTGAAAAATGAAGGGCAAAGCTTTTGGCTTTCTCTTGTGATAATGTGCAATCACACAATGAGTGGATCAAGGATGTTGAAGCCTACATTGTACCATTTTTACTGTAAATTTTTAATATAACTATTTTTTTGAGTTAACATAAGAGGGGAGTATGGCTTTTATGTCCATTTTGACCAGTTTCTTTGTTACTTTGTTTATGTCTTACTTGGTTGTATGGTAGCCTAAGTGCAAGGTGACATACCCAATCATTGTTGATCCTAAAAGAGAGATCATCAAGCAACTTAACATGGTGGACCCAGATGCTAAAGACTTTTCAAAAAACAAGCTCCCAAATTAAGCTTTTCATATCATGGGCTCTGATAACAAGGTGATGTGTTGTTTTATACGTAGCTTTAGCATTAATGTAAATAAAAATAAAGTCATCGAGAAAAAAAAAAGAACCCATATGAACCATTGATTTGTGCTAACAAAAAACTTGGATGATGAAGATCAAGCTGAGTTTAGTATATCCAGTAACCACTGGTCGCAACATGGATGAAGTGTTGAGGGCCCTAGATGCCTTGTAGAAGGTGTCAAAGTACAAGGTTACCACACCAATGAATTGGAAACCAGATGATTTTATGGTGATTTTTCATACTATAACCAACAAGAAAGCTAAAGAAATGTTCTTTCAAGGTTTTGAGACTAAAAAGCTTCCATCAGGGTTAGAATACCTACGCTTCA
Source organism: Durio zibethinus (assembly GCF_002303985.1). The sequence goes on along the minus strand of NW_019168026.1, from coordinate 596,192 downwards.
CTCATGTCTGATGATTAGAAGACTTATAATATTTTCTATTATCCAATAAAAAATATGTAGAAGGCAAACATATAGTACATGTTTAGGACTATGTGGTTTCGAACATATTATACTTGTCTTGCAAGTTTTACTATGTAAAAACTATTTACAGTTAAATAAAGTTAAATTTTATTTGTGTTTGCTTGGAGTCAAACCTTAATCTGTTGCTTGGAAGGCAATTATCCTAACCATTAGACTACAAACACAACTTTGTTTTTAAATAGATTTTTTTTTTAGTTGAAAATAAGGAACTCTCAGATACGGCTTAAACATTATAGATGATAAGTAGTATCCCTTTGTCTATTTTTCATTCAATTTTGTTTAACAATAGAAAATGAAATAATGTACTTCACATATAGGGATGGCAGCGGGGCGGGGCGGGTCGGATTTTTGCTTTCCCCGCCTCCGACCCGAAGCCTTAGTGCTTCTACCCGATACCCGACCCGTCCCCGTTCGGAGGTTTTAGTGAAAAATTTGACTCCGACCCGTTACAAATATTATTTATCCGAATAAAACCCGACCCGACCCGTTACAAATATTATTTACACTGCAGGGATTTTTCAAATTTTTTTTGTTCTTAAAGAAAAAGAAACCCGAAAAGATTCCTGGAAAACCTACAATCGTAGCTAAGGTTTTCCGATTCTGCAGGGCATTACTTTGTTCTTGAAAAGTTACAAAACCAATTTTTAAAACATAGCCTTTTTCAACTCCCTCAAAGACGTAAAAAGTTTATCCAAAACCCCTCCCATGGTTTGCAAGCACATGGTTTGCAACAGAACATGGTTTCGAACAGCACATGGTTTGCAATAGAACATGGTTTCGAAAACAGCACATGGTTTGTAACAAAACATGGTTTGCAAGTTGCAACAGAACATGAACCAGAACAGCCGGTTAGCAGAGTTTCAGCTTTGTCTGAAATCGAAATTGAAACTATCCAAGTCTCTATAAAAACTCAACATGCTTGACATAACATTAACAGTAGAGGGTAAGGAGATGATTTTGGCTTACCTCAAAACTGTTGTCTGCTGGTATCCTGGCATTGTGGAGATTACAAATGGTTGCAACTCGTCTGTCTTTCTGTCCTGTTAACTTTACTCTTTCTAGCTTGATGGCTTTTTTTGTTGAAATAGAGGAAAGATTCGAAGGAAGAAAGCTAAATAGATGGAAGTTAAATGGATGAAAACAGGTGGGATGGCTGGAATTGGATAGGTGGATGAAAAATTTTGAACAAATCGAAAGAGATGAGAAGGATAAGATGGACGAAAAACAAAAACATTGAAAGCAATCGAAACTTAGAAACCCTAAAAAAAAATTACATATATATATTAAGGGTATTTTAGTAAATATCTCGGGTCGGGTCGGTTCGGGTTTCATATAAACCCGACCCTGACCCGAAATCGACATTTCAAAAATTAAACCCGACCCCGACCCGATTCGAAACCCGTTTTTTAAGAAAAAAACCCAACCCTAAATTATCGGGTCGGGTCGGAACCCGACAGATTCGGGTAAATTTGCCGACCCTATTCACATAAAAGGATTGACTTGTTAGGCTTTAATTATCTGCTAAAAGACTAAAAATAAACTTCGATGGATCCAAGCACAGATTTAAATTAACACTTATTGGTCTTTGGATAGACATCTGAAATACTTGAGTCTAGAATATAGATAATTTAAGTAATTTAAATGCATTAATTGATTAGTTTGAAAAATCATACTATATTTTACAAAAGGGTAAAATGTTTTTGAGGTTTAAAACATGACACATAACCATCTTATGCCACTATTTCATTATCACCTATTGAACGCAGTTAGAAAAATAGTCATAGTAAGTATCTTTTTCTTATTCCTTCCACAAGTAACGTCTTTTATGTTCATTTCTTCTTTTTTTTTTCTCTTCCCATTATATTACTTGGAAAAATTAAGTGAATCTGTCCATATATATTCTCTCAAATCTGTAGAAAACGAAGAAATGAATAGTGCCAAATTATGCTATTGTGGTGTAGAATCACTAATAAGAGCTTTTGGAATAAATGATAACTATTGAAAAAAATTTTATGGTTATGGAAAATTTGAGGTAAGATTTTGTTAATTGTTGATATAGCTTTTAGGTAGGAAAAATGTAAATTTTTTTGGTTTTGGCATTTATAAGGATTACAAAAATGTGAATTTTTTTAATGGGTGGATGAGATACTATGTGAAATTGTAAGAAAGAGATACTAAAATTAAAAGAAATAATGACAAATATGATAGATGAATTTCAAGATCAAATGCAAATAAACAAGAATTAGTTGATGCATTAAAAATATACTTAGCAAGAGAGTTGCATTTGCAACAACAACTATTCAAAGAAAAAAAAAAGAAGTTGAAATTGAATGAAGAACTTGTTAAAGCTTGAAATAAAGAGCATTAAATTTAGAATGAACTAGCTGAATTTCATGCAAGAAAGTTGCAATTGGAGCATCAGCTAGTTCAAATTTGATATATGAAAAAAGGTACTTGCTTTAGTTTATAGCAGTGTTATGGTGTTGTTGATTTTGATTTTGTGCGATCATTTAGATAGAATAAGCTTAAGACCTAGTTTTCTTGAGTTGATGAATTGATGTTAGTTATTTATTTTGAGTTTGTTGTGGGTAGGATGTAGGGTATGATTTAGTTTTATGCAAGGTTGTAATGGTTATTAGGATGTAATATGTAGCAGTACCTAGTGTTTGATGAAATGTCTATGTGAACTTGTTATTTAACTATTAAATGAATGTTTGCCTTTTGTGAAATGAGCTGTGTAATGACATTTCTTATTAAATTTTTTGTCTTGCAAATTGGCATTTTACTATTTTCAACCAAGTTGGACAGTTTTTAAAGGTACTAAAGAATAGAATTATAGGAACTACCACATCCATTTATAGAAGTATAATCCAAAATATAGCCTTAAAAGTTAGCATTCCTATTAAACAAAAAAGGCCATTAGCTTATAAAGCCATCATAAAATGCATAAATAGTGTTTGGCTAAATAGCAAAATAAAAGGCCAATCTATCAAATAAAAGGCCTATACATCACATTAGTTTATATGACAAATAAGTTAAATCACATATATTTACTACGTTAGCCCAGAATAACATATATGAACCTTTTCCAGATTTCACCCAAACATCTTGGCTATTAGTTACTCGACAGTGTGTTGCTCGATTGTTGGTTGTTTGGTTACTAACATTGTGATTGTTAGATGCTTGAAAATTAGTAACTTGACCATAGCATAGATTGAGGTACTACTCTTACCTTTTCCTCTGATTAAAACAACTTTGGCCCTAGCATCACTTTTTCCACTACCAACATTCTGACCATCTCTTTTTCAAACATTTTTAGCAGATTCACAATGAATGTCAGATGCTTTATCTCTATTACCAATACCAAATATACTTTCTTTTCCAGTAAGACATTTTCTTAAACTTATGCCAAAATCTCAAACTGAACCAGTAGCTCTTCTTCTTGAACTTTTGCTAAGACCCCTTCCTTTAGTAGTACTTAAATGTAACTTAATTTCAGTAACAAAAATAGTGACAGGTCTTTATCTAAATCTACCTTTAGTTGTGCTAGTATTTGTCCTTAAAGAAGATGCACCATTTGTCTTTTAAAAAACCTATTAAATACATTTCATTCATGTTAAATTTAATATGAAAATCAATTTAATTTAAAAAAGCTAATTACTTGAGGATTGGTAGATTGAAGAGAAATTTTGTTTAATCCTTTCAACATCATCCTTCTTTACTATGGAGTCTTTCCCATCACTAATGCCTTATAACATTTAATATTATGTCTAACTTAACCACATTTGCCATATATAATTGGCTTTTTTTCATGATATTTTGTAATGATTTTGTAATTCATTAGATGCTTTCCCTCTTAACTTTCTTGGTCTACTTAGTAGTCTATATATGATTGGAGGGGCAAGAGTAGGGTTACTATTTTTAATCCATTGATGTTGTGGTGGAATAGGATTAATAATGGCATCATATGTAGCCATGCATGTCTTTTTAGAATAGTTAGAATTGACATAGGATTTCAGTCTCTATATATTATTCTAGTATCTCTCTATTATTGTCACTAATAGAAACAACATGTTTGAATGTTTACAAAAGATTCTAGTCAAATCCCAAATCTTATAAGTACAACTCTGTTTAGCTTAGTTTGTAACATAAGAGGTTGTGCCACATTCAACTTCATATATAGACTTACTAGTTAGAACAACAAAGTAATTAAAAAAGTGTTTTTTAATCTTCTTAAGCTTATCTTGAATATCTAGACATATAGGGCCATCGTATGACTCCTCACCAACTCGCTTAGAATGAAACCTTTTCATCAATCTTTTTCTATTCCATTTTAACATGCTAAGGGTATAAATATCCCTACCTTTCAATATAAAAGTATTGAAAGTTCACTAAGATTATTAACCACTAAATTAGCCTTTGTTCTAAAGCTAAAATGAAAAGTTTTTAAATTTAATCTACTTACCCATGCATGTGCTGCCTCTATTCTATCAAGCTCTTTTAGCATCAATATAGCTTTCTCTTATTCTTTCATTGACCCCATGCTTTTTACCTTCCAAAAAGCTTTTTATACTCTTCTCCCTTAAAGTGAATTTTGAAATTTGTATACAAATGCCTCAAACAGAACCTATGCACAACTTGAGGGTACACTTTTTCAAATGTTTGGTCTAAATCTTAAAAAAAAAATAGATATAACATGCCTAAAATATAGCAACTAAATATAATTATAATTAATACCTTTTATTGGTCAGATATAAACTCTAATCCTAGTTCAGTGAAACTCCCAAGTTCTTGATGTAGCAAATTTAGGAACCAATACCAAGTTTCTTTATTTTCTTATTCAACAACTGCATAACAAAAGGGAAAAATGTTGTTATTCCCATATCTATTAACAACACTCAATAACTGCCCTCTAAAATGACCTTTTAAGTGACAACCATCCAATTCTATTAACCTTCTATATCCAACCATGAACCTCTTTTCCTTTGCTTCAAACATGATAAATATAATTTCAAACCTAGGAATAAAGGATCTAAGAACACCAATGTTTGCATGAAAATACTAACTTTTCATTTTCATCAATGTAAAGCTACTAGAATTGATCTCTCAAATCATGTGACAGTAATTACACAACTTCACATATTGTAACTTGTTATCCTCTTACATTATTTCTCTAACTTTTCTTTTAGCTATATATACTTAAGGATATTGACTTTAGCCTTTAATTCTTTGGAATATTTTTTCACTATCTTTGTAGTTTCTCAATTCAAGTTATCTTTCAAATCATTAAAAAACTTCTAAGCCAAATAGGGTGCAGTAACTTGGTGAATTTTGAGCTCTCTTGAGTAACAATGCTTTGGTTGAAAAGTCTTTATTTGAAATGTGTTATCCTCATTTAACCTAGATGTATATATTCTCCATCTATAGTTTTAACACAAACAAAACTAATTTTATCTCTAGTATTCCTTTTAAATTTATAGTCATAACCTTTACTAATACAATACTCATTCAATGCCCTTTTATAAACAGTGCCATTAATAAACTTCAATCCAACCTTTAATTGCAGATTCTTCATATAAACCTTTTCATAGAATATTGGGCAATGTCTACCTTTTTATTAGATTTATGAACACTATGTAGATCATCATCATCCATCATTTTATCCTCTTCTAAAAGAACATTTTCATTTCAAAAGTTTGGACTAGGTTGTCTAGTATGAGTCCTTTCTCTTTTTTTGGGACCATTAACTTCATTATCCTCAAAAATATTATTAGGCTCTACAAATCCTTAATCAAAGCATCTAGGATCACTACCAGAATAACCATCACCATCATATTCACTGCTCGCATGATAGTGACTATCATCTTAATCATTACCTTCACTATTTTTCTTTTCATCATTTTTAGCATCTTCACCAACATTTCGAGCATCATTTTTAGCTTCATTTGCACTATTATCTTTTACTAAATTAGCAGCAACATCATCAACCTTATTTGCATCATTGTTTTTTTACCAAATTAGAAGTACCATTATCAACCTCATTAGCACTACTATTTTCTACCAAATTAGCTGTACCATTTTTAGCCTCATTTACTCCATTATCCTTTGTCAAATTAGAAGTATTATCTTCAGCTATAAATTCTTGAATAGACCTCTCTATTTTTACCTTTTTTTTATTCTCAAATGGAGTACACAGATAAATAACAAAAAGATGAGGCTTACTTACCACAACATATATTAGAATGGTTTTTTTCTTATGATGACATAAAACAATATGTTCAATATGGATATTTGAACTAATACATTTCAACCTTTCATCAAATGATAGCCCAATAATAAAATATGTCACTAGTTGTCTCGTAACCCAATTTAATAACCAAATCTTTCAATTGAAAAAAAAGGATAACTTATCTAAAGGGTAATCATCCAACCATGCTACATTACCTCTTACCCAAACCTTGTTAAGAATTTGTATAAATGACCTACCATGATAAATCTAAATAGTTTTCCTGGTATTCCATATCTGTAGTAAAATGAAAATTTCATTTTTTAGTGAAATTTTGAATTTCTCATCATGTTAATAACATTTCAAAATTTAAGAAACCCTAAATTGGTTTTGATATGGAGTTAAGTATAAAAAATCCCCAAATATTTTTAATAAAACTTGCTAACCCTAGCAATTTCCCTAAAACCAATTGCATCGAAATGAAAGAAAGAATTGTATGTACCTTATTTGATTATGTAAATCCAACGAAATACCTCCAAATCATGCCCAAATTTCAATCACTACTATTCGATCAATTTAGTGTAAATGCAACCAAAATCTTAATACACTTTCACATCATACTAATCAAATGATTTTGAAGGTTGATTATTGAAAGATGAATTTTGAAAGATGAAGATTAGATTAAATGAAGTTTTGTTCAACTTTTGTTAACTATTCAACTACTTTTGTGATATTCGTGGCTTATGTTATACGAATATCAAATTGGTCATTTTACCTCTAACGTTGTTTAATAAATAATAACGGAATAGTGGCATAGGGTGGTTAGGTGTTACGTTTTAAACCCCAAGGGCATTTTCATACCGCCCTTAACCATAGGGTAAATTTGCATTTGTCAAATTTATTAAGACAAAATATTTTAATGTTAACAAATAAGTTCAGATAATACTTGTTTTACACCAGCATTAAGAAAGTAAAAAATTTGTAAGTTTGCAAAACATATTGTTTGAATGTTAATCAAGTTATAGTATAATGAATTAATTTTAATTTTCTTAATAGTAATAAAATTAAAATATTCATCATGATATTAAATTGAATGCCCTTGTGTGTAATATTTGATTCTTATTTTTAGTTATATTTTTTAGAAGTTTGATAACATTTGATAAAATTTTGATAATCTTTAATACAATTTCGTAACTTTTAATTCTATTTTGGTAACTTATTATATGACTTAGGTACTCATTAAGACAATTTTGGTAATTTTTAATAAAATTTTAGTAAGTTTGATATAATTTGGTAGGTTTTAATATAATTTTGGTAGTTTATGATATAATTTTGATAACCGTTAATAGAATTTTGGCAATCTTGAACATAATTGTAGCAAGTTTTGATATAATTGATAACCTTTTATATAATTTTGATTTTAATAACCATTTATATGTCAGGATGATCGTTGTTAGAAATTTGATAACAATTAATAAAAATTGCTAACGTTTAATACTATTTTGGTAACTTTTGATACAACATGATAACCATTTATATAATTTTCATTTTGATAAATTTTGATATATTGTAATAACATTTGTTAGAAGTTTTATAATAATTCGTAAAATTTTAGTAACCATTAATATAATTTTGATAACCTATATTTCTATTTTGATAACTTACGACATAATTTGGCTAACTATTTATATAATTTTGGTAACATTTAATAAACTTTTAGTAAGTTTGATATAATTTTGGTAACCTTTAATACAATTTTGGTAATCTCAGATACAATTATGATAAATTATGATAAATTATGATATAATTTTGATAATTTTTTTGTACAATTTTAATTCTAGCAAGCTTCCATATATTTTGGTAAATTTTGTTAGAAATTTGATTAACTTTGATAAAATTTTGTAATCATCAATAAAATATTGGTAACATTAGGTATTAGTTTGGTAACATGATATAGTTTTGGTAACTATTAATATGTTTTGGTAACTTTTGATAAAACATTGACAATCTACTGATGTAATTTTAGTAACCTTTTATACAATTTTGATTATTTGTTATATACTTTTGGTAATTTTTAATAGCATTTTGGTAACAATTTGTAAAATTTTAGTAACCTTTAATACAATTTTGATGACCTTTATTTCTATTTTGATAATTATGATATAATTTTGGTAACATTTGATAAAATTTTAGTAAGTTTGATATAATTTTGGTAACTTTTAAAGTAATTTTGGTAATCTTAAATACAATTCTAGTAATTTTTTATACATTTTGATAATTTTTGAGAAAATTTTGATAAATTTTGATAAAATTTTATAATCATCAATAAAAAATTGGTAACATTAGGTATTATTTTGGTAATATGATGTAGTTTTAGTAACTATTACTACAATTTTAATAAATTTTGATAAAACATTGATAACCTATAGATAATAATTTTAGTAACCTTTTGTACAATTTTGGTAACTGATGATATATTTTTGGTAATCATTGATACAATTTTGATAATCTTTGATAGCATTTTGGTAATATTGGTTATAGTTTTGAGAACCCTTGATACAATTTTGATAAACTTTGATATAGTTTTTATTTTGATGATGTTCGACATAACTTGGTAACACTATATATATGGTAACAAACAATACGTGGGAGAACCCATGTAGTAACCTTGACCTTATATAAACACTCCTCTCTCCTCCCATTTTCTACATTAAGAAATTGATAAATCCAAGAGTTGCAGTTTTCTTTTTACTATTAATCTGAAAAAAAAAAAATGCCTGGCATCACCCTTGGAGACACTGTGCCCAACCTTGAAGTTGAAACCACCCATGGAAAATTCAAGCTTCATGACTATTTTAAGAATGGCTGGACAATCATTTTCTCTCATCCTTGTATAGGCTTTTTTTTTTGTTCTTTAATTCTTTTTATAATTATCTTGGAATATAAGATGTTAGTTGTAATTTATTTTATGTTGGGTTGGGTTATGTTTTTGTATGCAGCTGATTTCACACCAGTTTGCACATAGAACTTTGCAAGATGGCGGCTTTCCAACCGGAGTTTGAAAAACGAGGGGCAAAACTTTTGGCTTTCTCTTGTGACAATGTGCAGTCGCATAACGAGTGGATCAAGGATGTTGAAGCCTACACTGTAACTTTTTTATTGCAAATTTTCAATATAACCTTTTTTTAAAATTTCTTTTGAAACTTTTTTACATTTTTTTAAAAGTTTCCTTTGAACTTAAATGAGAGAAGCAAGTATGGCTTTTATGTTCACTTTGACCAATTTCTTTGTTACTTTGTTCATGTCTTAATTGGTTGCATGACAGCCTGGGTGTAAGGTGACATACCCAATTATTGTTGATCCCAAAAAAGAGATCTTCAAACAACTTAACATGGTGGACCCAGATGCCAAAGACTTTTCAGGGAATAAGCTCCCAAATCGAGCTCTTCATATTGTGGGCTCCGATAATAAGGTGATATGTTATTTTATACGTAGATTTAGCATAATTAATACCAATCAAACGAAAGCAATCGAGAAAAAAAAGCACCCATAAGAACCATTGATTTATGCTAACAAAAAAGTTAGATGATGTAGATCAAGTTGAGCTTAGTGTATCCAGCAACCACTGGTCGCAATATGGATGAAGTGTTGAGGGCCCTAGATGCCTTACAAAAGGTATCAAAGTACAAGGTTGCCACACCAGTAAATTGGAAATCAGATGATCCTGTGGTGATTTCTCCTGCTGTAACCAACGAGGAAGTAAAAAAAATGTTCCCTTAAGGTTTTGAGACTAAAAGGCTTCCATCCGGATTGGAATACTTGTGCTTCACTCGTGTTTGATGGTCAAAAGACTTATAATATTTCCTAGTATCCAATAAAAAATATGTAGAATACAAACGTATAATATAGATATAGGACTATATGGTTTCAAACATATTATACTTTTATTGTAAGTTTTACTATATAAGAACTGCTTACAGTTAAATAAAGTTAAATTTTATTTGTGTTCATCGGGAGTTGAACCCGGTCTAATTCTCGAAAGGCAATTATCCTAATTGTTGGACTACAAATGTGACCTATTCTCTAAATAGATCTTTCTTTCTTGGTTAGAAATAAGGAACTTTCAGATGCGGCTCAAACATTATAAATGGTAGGCAATATTCCTTTGTCTATTTTTCATTTAATTTTGTTCAACAATAGAAAATGAAATAATGTACTCTACATAAAAGGTTTGACACTGTCAGGCTTTAATCACGTGTTGAAATACTGGAAATAAAGTTTGGTGGATCCATGTACATATTTAAATTATCACTTATTGGTATTTGGATATGCATATGAAATACTTAAATCTAGAATCTATATAATCTAAGTAATTTAAATGCATTAATTAATAAGTTTGAAAAATCATACCATATTTTAAGAAAGGATAAAGGTTTCTGAGATTTAAAATGTGACACATAACCATCTTGCACCATTATTTCGTTGTCACCTATTGAATGCAATTAGAAAAATAATCACAATAGGTCTCTATTTCTTGTTCCTTCCACAATTAACATATTCTATGTTCATTTCCTCCGTTTTTTTCTCTTTCCACTATCTTACTTTGAAAAATTAAGTGAATATGTCGTTATAGATTCTCTACAATTTACAGCATGTGAAGGATTGAATGGTGTCAAATTATGCTATTGTGGTGTAGAATCACCAATAAAAACTTCTGAAATAAGTGGTAACTGCGAGCAAAAATTTTATGGTTATGGAAAATTTAAGGTAAGATTTCGTTAATTGTTGATATAGTTTTTAGGTTGAAAAAATGTTTAATCTTATAGTTTTTGCATTTACAGGGAGTACAAACATGTGAATTTTTTTAGTGGGTCGATAAGATGCCATGTGAAAATTGTAAGAAAGTGAAACTGAATTAAAACAAATATTGACAAAAATGATAGATGAGATTTCAAGATCAATTTAAGGAAAAAAAATTAGTTGACGCATTGATAATATGCTTAGGAAGAGAGTTGCGTTCACAATGACAACTATTCAAAGTAGAAAAAATGAAGTTGAAATTGAATGAAAAACTTGTTGAAACTCGAAATAAAAAGTAGATAATTAGGAATAAATTAGCTGAATCTCATGCAATATTAGAGTATTATCTTCAGCTACAAATTCTTAAGTAGAGCTCTTTATTTCTACCTCATTTTCATTCCTAGATGGATTACATGGATAAATAACAAAAAGAAGAGGCTCACCTACCACAACATATATTAGAACTGTTTTTTTCTTTTGATGACATAAAACCATATGTTCAATATGGATATCTGAATGAATAAATTTCAACCCTTCATCAAATGATAGCCTAAGAATAGATTAAAATATGTCACTAGTTGTCTTGTACCCTAATTTAGCAACCAAATCTTGCAACTGAAAAAATGAAAACTTATTTAAAAGATAATCATTCAATCATGCTACATCACCTCCTACCCAAACTTTGTTAGGAATATGTATAAATGACTTACCATGATAAATCTCAATAGTTTTCTTGGTATTCCATATCTGTAGTAAAATGAAAATTTTATTTTTTAGTGAAATTTTGATTTTCCCATCCTGTTAATAACATTTGAAAATTTAAAAAATGCTAAATTGGTTTTGATATGGAGTTAGGTATAAAAAATCCTCATATGTTTTTAACAAAACTTGCTAACCCTAACAATTACTGTAGAACCAATTGCGTCGAAATTAAAGAAAAAATTGTATGTACTATATTTGATTGTATAAATCCAACAAAATACCTCCAAATCATGCCCAAATTTCAATCATTATCTTTTGATCAATTTAGTGTAAATGCAACCCAAATCTTGATTTCTATCAGTAGCCCAAGCACATTCACATCATACAAATTGAATGATTTTGAGGGTTAATTATTGAAAGATGATTTTTAAAAGATGAAGATTAGATTAAAGAAGGTTTGTTCAACTTTTTGTTAACTATTCAACTGCTTATGTGGTATTCATGGTTTGTGTTATATGAATATCAATTTGGTCATTTTACTTTTAATGACTTTTAATAGGTGATAACGGAATAATGGCATCAGGTGGTTATGTGCTACATTTTAAACCTCAAGGGCATTTTCACATTACTCTTAACCATAGGGTAAATTTGCATTTGTCAAATTTATTAAGAAAAAATATTTTAATGTTAAGAAATAAATTGAGATAATACTTGTTTTACACCAACATTAAGAAAGTAAAAAATTTGTAAGTTTGCAAAAAATATTGTTTGAGTGTTAATCAAGTTATGATATAATAAATTAATTTTAATATTTAATAGTAATGAAATTAGAGTAATCATCATGATATTAAATTGAATGCCCTTGTGTATAATATTTGATTTTTATTTATGGTTACATTTTTTAGAAGTTTGATAACATTTGATAAAATTTTGATAATCTTTCATACAATTTTCGTAACCTATTTTGGTAACTTATTATATGACTTAGGTACTCATTAAGACATTTTTGGTAATTTTTAATAAAATTTTAATTAGTTTGATATAATTTGGTAGGTTTTAATATAATTTTGGTAGCTTATCATATAATTTTGGTAATAGTTAATAGAATTTTGTTAATCTTGAATATAATTTTAGTAAGTTTTGATATAATTAATAACTTTTTATATAGCTTCGATTTGATAACCTTTTATATATTGGGACGATCTTTGTTAGAAATTTTACAAGAATTAATAAAATTTGCCAACGTTTAATACTATTTTGATAACATTTGATACAATTTGATAACCATTTATTTAATTTCGATTTTGATAAATTTTGATATATTGTAATAACCTTTATTAGAAGTTTTATAATAATTTATAAAATATTAGTAACCTTTAATATAAATTTGATAACCTTTACTTCTATTTTGATAACTTGTGACATAATTTAGGTAACTATTTATATAATTTTGGCAACATTTAATAAAATTTTAGTAAGTTTGATATAATTTTGGTAACTTGTAATACAATTTTGGTAATGTTAGATACAATTTTGATGAGTTTTGATAAAATTTTGATAATTTTTTTATACAATTTTGATTTTGGAAAGCTTTCATATGTTTTAGTAATTTTTGTTAGAAATTTGATTAACTTTGATAAAATTTTGTAACCATTAGTAAAATATTTGAAACATTAAGTATTAGTTTGGTAACATGATATAGTTTTGTTAACTATTAAGATGTTTTGGTAACTTTTGATAAAACATTGACAATCTACTGATGTAATTTTGGTAACCTTTTATACAATTTTGATAACTTATTGTATACTTTTAGTAATCTTTAATAGCATTTTGGTAACAATTCATAAAATTTTAGTAACCTTTAATACAATTTTGATGACCTTTATTTCTATTTTGATAATTATGATATAATTTTAGTAACTATTTAAATACTTTTGGTAACATTTGATAAAATTTTAGTAAGTTTGATATAATTTTGGTAACTTTTAATGCAATTTTGGTAATCTTAGATACAATTTTGGTAATCTTTTATACATTTTGATAATTCTTGTGAAAATTTTGATAAAATCTTGTAACCATCAATAAAATATTGGTAACATTAGGTATTATTTTGGTAATATGATGTAGTTTTAGTAACTATTACTAGAATTTTAGTAACTTTCAATAAAACATTGATAACCTATAGATAGTAATTTTGGTAACTGATGATATATTTTTGGTAATTATTGATATAATTTTGGTAATATTTGATAGCAGTTTGGTAACATTGGGTATAGTTTTGAGAACCCTTAATGCAATTTTGATAAACTTTGATATAGTTCTTATTTTGATGATGTTCGACATAATTTGGTAAACTTATATATATGGTAACCAAAGACACGTGGAAGAACCTGTGCAACAACCTTGACCTTATATAAACACTCCTAGCTCCTCCCACTTTACACTTAGAAACTAAGAAATCCAAGAGTTGTAGTCTTCCTTTTTACTATTAATTTGAAAAAAAAATGCCTGGCATCACCCTTGGCGACACTGTGCCCAACCTTGAAGTTGAAACCACCCATGGAAAATTCAATCTTCATGACTATTTTAACAATGGCTGGACAATCATTTTCTCTCATCCTGGTATAGGTTTTTTTTTTTGTTTTTTTAATTCTTTTTGTAATTATCTTGGAATATAAGATGTTGTAATTTATTTTAATGTTGGGTTGGGTTATGTTTTTGAATGCAGCTGATTTCACACCAGTTTGCACTACGGAACTTGGCAAGATGGCAGCTTTCCAACCAGAGTTTGAAAAACGAGGGGCGAAGCTTTTGGCTTTCTCTTGTGACAATGTGCAGTCGCATAACGAGTGGATCAAAGACATTGAAGGCTACACTGTAACATTTTTATTGCAACATTTCAATATAACTTTTTGTTTAAAGTTTCCTTTAAATCTTTTTTACATTTTTTAAAAGTTTTTTTTGAACTTAAATGAGAGATGCAAGTATACCTTTTGTGTTCACTTTAATTGGTTTCTTTATTACTTTGTTCACGTCTTAACTGGTTGCATGGCAGCCTGGGTGCAAGGTGACATACCCAATCGTTGCTGATCCCAAAAGGGAGATCCTCAAACAACTTAACATGGTGGACCCAGATGCCAAAGACTCTTTAGGGAATGAGCTTCCAAATCGAGCTCTTCATATTGTGGGCTCCGATAACAAGGTGATGTGTTGTTTTATACCTAGCTTTAGCGTAATTAACACAAGTCAAAAAAAGCCATCGAGAATAAAAAGAACCTATAAGAACCATGGATTTTTGCTAACAAAAAACTTGGATGTTACAGATCAAGCTGAGCTTAGTGTATCCAGCAACCACTGGTCGCAATATGGATGAAGTGTTAAGGGCCCTGGATGCGCTACAGAAGGTATCAAAGTACAAGGTTGCCACACCAGTAAACTGGAAACCAGATGATCCTGTGGTGATTTCTCCTGCTGTAACCAACGAGGAAGCTAAAGAAATGTTCCCTCAAGGTTTTGAGACTAAAAAGCTTCCATCCGGGTTGGAATACCTGCGTTTCACTCGTGTTTGATGGTCAAAATACCTATAATATTTCTTAGTATCCAATAAAAAATATGTTGAAGGCAAACATATAGTTCATGTATAAGACTATATGATTTTGAACATATTATACTTTTCTTGTAAGTTTTACTATGTAAGAATTGCTTACAATTAAATAAAGTTAAATTTTATTTGCGTTTGCCGGAAGTTGAACCTAGATCTATTACTTAGAAGGCAATTATCCTAATCGTTGGACTACAAATGCGACCTATTCTCTAAATATATCTTTTTTTTTGGTTGGAAATAGGAAACTTTTAGGTGCGACTCAAACATTGTAGATGGCAAGCAATATCCTTTGTCTATTTTTCATTCAATTTGGTTTTAACAACAGAAAATGATATAATGTACTCTACACAAAAGGATTAACAATGTTAGGCTTTAATCATATGCTAAAATACTGGAAATAAAGTTTGGTGGATCCAAGTACACATTTAAATGAACACTTATTTGTCTTTGGATAGACATTTGAAATATTTAAGTCTAGAATCTACATAATCTAAGTAATTTAAATGCATTAATTAATAAGTTTGAAAAATCATACCATACTTTAAGAAATGGTACAGGGTCTTTAAGGTTTAAATCATGAAACATAACCATCTTGCTCCATTATTTTGTTATCACCTATTGATTGTAGTTAGAAAAATAGTCACATCAAGTCTCTATTTCTTGTTCTTTCGACAATTAATGTCTGCTATGTTCGTTTCTTCTATTTTTTTCTCTTCCCACTCTATTACTTTGAAAAATTAAATGAATCCATCTATATAGATTCTTTACAATTTGTAGAAAGTGAAGGATTAGATGGCACCAAATTATGCTATTGAGGTGTGTAATCACTAATAAGAACTTTTGGAATAAGTGGTAACAGTGGGAAAAATTTTATGGTTGTGAAAATTTTAAGGTAAGATTTCTTTAATTATTGATCTAGCTTTAGGTAGAAAAAATGTTTAATATTATGGTTTTTACATTTACAGGTAGTATGAAAATATGAATTTTTTAGTGGGTTGATGAGATGCCATGTGAAAATTGTAGGAAAGTGATATTGAAAATTAAAGAAATAATGACAAAAATGATAGATGAGATTTCGAAATCAAATTCATGAAAACAAGAATTAGTTGAAGCATTAATAATATGCTTAATAAGAGAGTTACGTTCGTAATGACAACTATTCGAAGCAGAAAAGATGAAGTTGAAATTGAATGAAAAACTTGTTGAAACTCGAAATAAGAAGTAGAAAATTAGGAATAAACTAGCTAAATCTCATGCAATAGAATTACAATTAGAGTATTATCTTTAGATACAAAGTCTTGAGTGGACCTCCTTATTTCTACCTCATTTTCATTCCCAAATGGAGTATTTAGATAGACAACAAAAAGATGAGGCTCACCGGCCATAATATATATTGGAATGGCTTTGTTCTTTTGATGACATAGAACCATATGTTCAATATGGATATCTAAATGAATAAATTTCAACGTTTCATCAAATGATAGCCCAAGAATACAATAAAATATGTTACTAGTTGTCTTGTACCATAATTCAATAACTGAATCTTACAACTAAAAAAATTACATCTTATCTAAAAGGTAATCATCAATCCATGCTACATCACTTCATACCGAAACTTTGTTAAGAATATGTATAAACGACCCACCATGATAAATCCCAATAGTTTTCCTGGTATTCCACATTTGTATTAAAATGAAAATTTTATTTTTTAGTGAAATTTTGATTTTCTTATCATGTTAATAACATTTCAAAATTTGAAAAACCCTAAATTGGTTTTGATATGGAGTTAGGTATAAAAAATCCCCAAATGTTTTTAATAAAACTTGCTAACCCTAACAATTACCTTAGAACCAATTGCATCGAAATTAAAGAAAGAATTGCATGTACCTTATTTGATTGTGTAAATCTAACAAAATACCTCCAAATTGTGCCCAAATTTCAATCATTACCTTTTGATCGATTTAGTGTAAATGCAACCAAAATCTTGATTTCAATCACCAGCCCAAACACTTTCACATTATACTAATCAAATGATTTTGAAGGTTGATTGTTGAAAGATGAGTTTTAAAAGATGAAGATTAGATTAAAGAAAGTTTTGTTCAAGTTTTTGTTAATTATTCAACTACTTCTGTGATATTCATGGCTTGTGTTATACGAATATCAATTTGATCATTTTACTTCTAACGACATTTAATAGTTGATAACTGAATAGTTGCATAGGGTAGTTATGTCTTATGTTTTAAACCTAAAGGGCATTTTCATACTGCCCTTAACCACATGGTAAATTTGTGTTTGTCAAATTTAATAAGAAAAAATATTTTAATGTTAAGAAATAAATTGAGACAATACTTGTCTTACACCAACATTAAGAAAGTAAAAAATTTGTAAGTTTGCAAAAAATATTGTTTAAGTGTTAATCAAGTTATAATATAATGAATTAATTTTAATATGTTTTAATAGTAATGAAATTAGAATAATTATCATGATATTAAACTAAAAGCTCTTGAGTATAATATTTGATTTTTATTTTTGGTTACATTTTTTACAAGTTTGATAACATTTGATAAAATTTTAATAATCTTTAATACAATTTTCGTAACCTTTAATTCTATTTTGGTAACTTATTATATGACTTAGGTACTGATTAAGACAATTTTGATAATTTTTAATAAAATTTTAGTAAGTTTGATATAATTTGGTAGGTTTTAATATAATTTTGGTAGCTTATTATATAATTTTGATAACCATTAGTAGAATTTTGGTAATCTTTAATATAATTGTACTAAGTTTTGATATAATTGATAACCTTTTATATAATTTTGATTTTGATAACCTTTTATATATTAGGATGATCTTTATTAGAAATTTAATAACAATTAATAAAATTTGCTAACATTTAATCCTATTTGGTAACTTTTGATGCAACTTGATAACCATTTATATAATTTTGATTTTGATAAATTTTGATATATTGTAATAAACTTTATTAGAAGTTTTATAACAATTTGTAAAATTTTAGTAACCTTTAATATAATTTTGATAACCTTTGTTTCTATTTTGATAAGTTATGACATAATTTGGGTAACTATTTATATAATTTTGGCAACATTTAATAAACTTTTAGTAAGTTTGATATAATTTTGATAACTTTTAATACAATTTTGGTAGCCTTAGATACAATTTTGATAAGTTTTGATATAATTTTGATAATTTTTTATACAATTTTGATTCTAGTAAGTTTCCATATATTTTGCTCATTTTTGTTATAAATTTGATTAACTTCGATATAATTTTGTAACCATCAATAAAATATTGGTAACATTAGGTATTAGTTTGGTAACATGATGTAATTTTGTTAACTATTAATATGTTTTGGTAACATTTGATAAAACATTGACAATTTACTGATGTAATTTTGGTAACCTTTTATGCAATTTTGATAACTTATTATATATTTTTGGTAATCTTTAATAGCATTTTGGTAACAATTCATAAAATTTTAGTAACCTTTAATACAATTTTGATGACCTTTATTTCTATTTTGATAATTATGATATAATTTTAGTAACTATTTATATAATTTTGGTAACATTTGATAAAATTTTAGTAAGTTTGATATAATTTTGGTAACTTTTAATACAATTTTGGTAATCTTAGATACAATTATGGTAATCTTTTATACATTTTGATAATTTTTGTGAAAATTTTGATAAAATTTTGTAACCATCAATAAAATATTGGTAACATTAGGTATTATTTTGGTAATATGATGTAGTTTTAGTAACTATTACTACAATTTTAATAACTTTCGATAAAACATTGATAACCTATAGATAATAATTTTGGTAACCTTTTTACAATTTTGGTAGTTGATGATATATTTTTAGTAATCATTGATACAATTTTAGTAATCTTTGATAGCATTTTGGTAACATTGAGTATAGTTTTGAGAACCCTTGATAGAATTTTGATAAACTTTGATATAATGTTTATTTTGATGATGTTTGATATAATTTGGTAACCTTATATATATGGTAACCAAAGACATGTGGGAGAACCTATGCAACAACCTTGACCTTATATAAACACTCTTTTCTCCTACCATTTTCTACACCCGAAAATTAAAAAATCCAAGAGTTGTAGTTTTCCATTTTACTGTTAATCTAAAAAAAAAAAAATGCCTGGCATCACCCTTGGAGACACTATGCCCAACCTTGAAGTTGAAACCACCCATGAAAAATTCAAGCTTCATGACTATTTTAAGAATGTTGGACAATCATTTTCTCTCATCTTGGTATAGGTTTTTTTTTGGTTCTTTAATTCTTTTTGAAATTATCCTAGAATATAAGATGTTAGTTGTAATTTATTTTATGTTGGGTTGGGTTATGTTTTTACATGCAGCTGATTTCACACCAATTTGCACTACGAAACCTGGTAAGATGATGGCTTTTCAGTTAGAGTTTGAAAAATGAAGGGCAAAGCTTTTAGCTTTCTCTTGTGACAATGTATAGTCGCATAATGAGTGGATCAAGGACATTGAAGTCTACACTATAATATTTTTATTGCAAATTTTCAATATAACTTTCTTTTTAAGTTTCCTTTAAAACTTGTTTACATTTTTTTAAAGTTTCCTTTGAACTTAAATGAGAGAAGCAAGTATGGCTTTTATGTTCACTTTGACTAGTTTCATTATTACTTTGTTCATGTCTTAATGGGTTGCATGGTAGCCCGGGTGCAAGGTGACATACCCAATCGTTGTCGATCCTAAAAGAGAGATCCTTAAGCAACTTAACATGGTGGACCCAGATGCCAAAGACTATTTAGGGAACGAGCTTCCAAATCGAGCTTTTCATATCGTAGGCTCTAATAACAAGGTGATGTGTTGTTTTATACGTAGCTTTAGCACAATTAATGCAAATCAAAAGAAAGCCATCAAGAAAAAAAAACCCCATAAGAACTATTGATTTATGCTAACAAAAAACATGGATAATGTAGATTAAGTTGAGCTTAGTATACCCGACAACCAGTGGTTGTAATATGGATGAAGTGTTAAGGGCCTTGGATGCCCTGTAGAAGGTATCAAAGTACAAGGTTACCATACCAGTAAATTGGAAACCAGATGATCCTATGATGATTTCTCCTGTTGTAACCAACGAGGAAGCCAAAAAAATGTTCCTTCAAGGTTTTGAGACTAAAAAGCTTCCATCTGGGTTAGAGTTTTTGCGCTTCACTCGTGTTTGATGGCAGAAAGACTTAAAGTATTTCTTAGTATCAAATAAAAAATATGTAAAAAGCAAACATATATTACATATATAGGGCTATATGTTTTGAACGTATTATACTTTTCTTGTAAGTTTTATTATGTAAGAACTGCTTACAGTTAAATAAAGTTGAATTTTATTTACGTTTGCCAGGATTCAAACCCAGATCTATTGCTCGGATGGCAATTATCCTAACCGTTAGACTACAAATGTGACCTATTCTTTAAATAGATCTTTCTTTTTTGGTTGGAAATAGGAAACTCTTAGATGCAGCTTAAACATTATAGATGGCAGGTAATATTTCTTTGTCTATTTTTCATTCAATTTTGTTTAACAATAGAAAATGAAATTATGTACTCTACATAAAAATATTGACATTATCAATCTTTAATCATGTGCTAAAATACTAGAAATAAAGTTTGTTGGATCCAGGTACAAATTTAAATTAACACTTATTAGTTTCTGGATAGACATCTAAAATATTTAGGTCTAGAATCTAGATAATCTAAGTAATTTAAACACATTAATTAATAAATTTGAAAAATCATACCGTACTTTAAAGAAGGGTAAAGTGTCTATAAGGTTTAAAATGTGACACATAAGTATCTTGTGCTATTATTTCAGTATCACCTATTGAACGTAGTTAGAATAATAGTCACAGCAAGTCTTTATTTCTTGTTCATTCCGTAATTAACGTCTTCTATGTTCATTTCCTTCATTTGTTTCTCTTCCCATTATATTACTTTGAAAAATTAAGTGAATCTGTCCATATAAATTCTCTATAATTTGCAAAAGGTGAAGGATTAAGTGGTGCTAAATTATGCTATTTTAGTGTAGAATCACCAATAAGAACTTCTGAAATAAGTGGTAACTATGGGAAAAAATTTTATGGTTGAGAAAATTTTAAGGTAAGGTTTTGTTAATTGTCGATATAGCTTTTTGGTGAAAAAAATGTTTAATCTTATAGTTTTTGCATTTACAGAGAGTACAAAAATGTGAATTTTTTTAGTGGGTTGATGAAATGCCATGTGAAAATTGTAGGAAAGTGAAACTAAAATTAAAAGAAATAATGACGAAAATGATAGATGAGATTTCAAGATCAAATTCAAGGAAACAAGAATTAGTTGAAGCATTGATAATATGCTCAGCAAGAAGTTGCATTCGTAATGACAACTATTAGAAGCAGAAAAAAAGAATCTGAAATTGAGTAAAGTACTTATTGAAAGGTGAAATAAGCAGTATAAAATTAAGAATAAACTAGCTGAATCTCATGTCATAGAGTTACAATTAGAGCATTAGCAGGTTAAGATGGACACAAAAAAGGTAGTTGCTTTAGTTTATGGTAGTGTTATGGTGTTGTTGATTTTGATTTTGTGTGATCATTTAGATTAAAGAAGCTTAAGTTTTGGTTTTCTTGAATTGATGAATTGATGTTAATAATTTATTCTATGTTTGTTGTGGGTAGGATGCAGGGTATGGTTTAGTTGTATACAAGATTGTAATGGTTATTAAGGTGTAGTATGTGGTACTAACTAGTGTTCGATGAAATGTCTATGTGAACTTGTTATTTAACTATTAAATGAATGTTTGCCTTTTATGAAACGAGTTGCGAAATAGAATTTCTTACTAAATTTCTTATCCTACAAATTGGCATTATATTACTTTAATCCAAGTTGGATAATTTTTAAAGGTGCTAGAGAACATAATTATAAGAACTACTACAGCTAGAGAACAAAATTATAGGAACTAACACATTTATTTATAGAAGTATAATTTAAAATATAGCCTTAAAAGTTAGCATTCCTATTAAACTAAATATGGCCATTTTATTGAAGAAAATAAGGCCATCAACTATGTCATCACTATTGAACAAAAAATGCCACTAGCTTATAAGACCATCACAAAATGCACAAACAGTACTTAGCCAAATAGAAAATGAAAGGCTTATACATTAAATAAAAGGCCTATACATCACATCGATTTCTAGGAAAGACAAGTCAAATAGCATATATGATCATTTTCTAGATTTCAGCCAAACACTTTAACTACTAGTTGCTTGATAGTAAGTTGCTCGATTGTTGGTTGTTTGGCTATTAAAATTGTGATTGTTAGATGCTTGAGAATTAAAACTTGACCACCAATACAGATTAAGGTACTACTCTTACCCCTTCCTTTGATTGGAGCAACTTTGGCCTTAGCATCACGTTTTCTTTTGTTAACATTTCTAGCATCTTTTTGTCCAATATTTCTTGCAAATTCACAACCAATACCAGATGCTCTATCTCTACTACCAATACCAAATGTTCTTTCTCTTCTAGTAAGACATTCTCTTGAATTTGTGCCAAAATCTTGAATTGAACCAATAGCTCTTCTTTTTAAACTTCTGCCAGCACCCCTTCCTCTTACAATACATGAATGTAACTTAATTACAACAGCAGCAATAGTGATAAGTTTTCATCTGGTTTTGCTTCTAGTTGTATCGGTATTTGTTCTTTAAGAAGATGCACTGTTTATCCTTTGAGAAACTTGTTAAATACACCTCATTCATGTTAAATTTAATATAAAGATCAATTTAATTTAAAAAAGCTAATTACATAAGGATTGGAAACTGAAGAGGAATTTTGTTTAATCTCTTCAACTTCATCCTTTTTTGCCATGAAGTCTTTACTACCACTAATGGTTTGCAACATTGATTAGGGAAATCTTGTAAGCACATAGGCTGTCAAATAAAAATAGAGACAATAAAGTCTGAGTGTCGATCTTTCGAGGGTTGGCTAAAAAAAATACCTAGCCTAAGTATCGACGATCCTCATTCCCTGTCTAAAGTTGTTTGGTCAATCATTATCTATGAAAAAGAAAGAAGTAAACAAAATATAGTCATACAAGATTACTGATGCAAAATCAAATAAAAAAACAAGTCTTAAAAGAAAATATGAATTAAAACTAAGAAATAAAATGCAAAAACATGTAATGGAATACAAAATTAAAAATCAAATGTGAAGCATAATGGTATGTTCACATGAAAAGAGTACTTAAAATTTTAAAACCAAAATTCTATAAAAATAGTACCTAAATTTCTAAAAAAAAAAAATGAAAATCTAGGAATTGAAATCTAATGTATTTTACAAACTAATACCTATAATAAAAATTGGATTGGTTGTCTATTGATAAAACATTAAAATTAAACAACTTCTATATGAAAAACTAATTGCTAACTTATATGGAAAAGTTCATTGAAAGAAATATTCACATGCAAGAATGTGACAACACAATGAATTAATCTTTATATGAGCGAGCTTACTATCAAAACCAACTCAATCTAAATTCATCAAATGTATATATGATCTTAACTTTACTTGTACTTTATATGAAAAAAAAGGCCTATTCAATGCAGTAAAATGTATTAACTAGCTCCAATAAATAGTAGAAAAAAATTGATTTCAAAATAGAACAAAGGAGGTAATTTAGTTTAATGCATACAATGAATGCATGTAATAGTGATTGAAAATGCAACATGCATATTTGGTACATGAAATCCCTATGCTAGTAAAGAAACCTATTTCTAATGAAGATTAGAAGATCAAGGAAATGAAGAGAAATAGAACCAAAATGTATAAACATAAGAAACTTTAACCTGAACTCCACCAATCACTGTTTTACCATGCATTGCTTTGCATGAAGTTTTTTTAAACACAAAACTTTAGCAAATCATCATGAAAAGTAATAAGAACTCTTCAACAACATTATTAATATCAATACAAACAAATCTCTCATGAGAATCCACAAGAAAAGAGCCAAAATCACATGCAAAATCAAATTAGCAAAATGAATACAAAACAAGTTATTGACATGCTCCAATAGAAAGTTTTTTTAGCTCCAAGGAGCATCTAAATAAGTAAAACCTAAAAAAAGCAATCAAGAATCATTAACTAAATCATAAAGCTATAAATCTAAAGAGGAAAAAAGGCGAACAGGTCTCCTTGAAGAAAGTAAATCCTTACTAGTGGTGATCACGCTTGAAACCAGCTGCTGTTACAATTGAACCTGTCAACTTTTAACCTAAAATTGTATGCTACAAGTTTCACTCTAAAATCTATAAATGTTGATGATCTGTAGCTTAGCAACCTGTAAAAATGAAATCTAATAAAAGTTGCTATAGATTTAATGTAAAAATTTATTGCATATCTACCTAATCAATTTCACAAACAAATAGAAACATAAATAGAGTTAATCTGCTTGGAAATAAAAGCTGTTTGAATTATCAAATTTCATTGCAATATTTGAAGAGATATGAAGAAAATACACAAAAACATGTTATTGACAGCAAGTTTCACTTAAAAAAACTCGAGAGTAAGTGTTTGGGAGCTAGGATAGTGTAAAAAAATTACAAAAGGAAGATACAAAAAAATAGAATTGAAAATTTTTTACTACTAACTCCCCTCTAAGACCAGCCCTCTCCTCTATTTATAGCTAGAGAGGAGGGACTTTAGGTGTTAAAAATTTGGATGGTGCACGTTTATAGCTTAGCCACTTGACTTTTTTTTTTGCAAGGGTATTAGCACTAATGCGCACACCTAGGTTGATCTTGTGTTGCACGGCTAGGTTGATTTCCTTCCTAGTGCTTGACTCTTTAGCTGAATGTGGACTCCTTTCTAAGCACTTCATCAACCAATCACATGTTTTCTTTGTGCCAAATCTGTTCATTTATTATTATTTATTATATATTTTTGTTTTCTTTAAAAATTTCCACACTTAGTGAATGTTTCTATCACAAGTCTTACTAAAAAAAATCTAAGAGAATAAAACTAAAAAAATTCAAGCAAGAAAAGTTTTAAAAAAACTTCCTAAATATCATTGTGACCAAATGACACTAATGAAGGCCATTAGCCCTAAAATCATTCATTTTATGTTTAAAATTCTTTTTCTTCTTCACTTGTGCCTACACATAAGATAATTGTGATTTTAGAAGTATTTTTGCTAAGAGATGCTAAAGAATAAGCTAAAATAATAGTCAAATTGTACTAAAATTAAGCATTAAAAAGCTAAAATTTTTAATGCAATCAAACCCCTAAACTTGAACTTTTGCTTGTCCTCAAGCAAAACATGATTTGGCAAAAATCAAATTATACTTCTAATACTTCATTCAACAATATAGCCTCATGAATTGATCGGTAAATATAACTAAAGTAAAATCATAAATGAGTGCTATTGTACAAAAATCTATCTACGTTGAAATCATTCCTAACTAAGGTTCCACTAGCAAGCAACATTTTTTCACATATTCTTGAATGAAATCTAGTAATATTATGCAACTTATGAGACATCAATAACAATGATCAATAAAGCATGTTTATGTTCCATAAGTTTGCTTATCATATCTCTTTTCTCTAATGTAGATGAACACACGACCAGAGATCATTTAGGACTTTAGTAAGCTTATAATGTAAGGCTACGGTTAATGATAAAAGTCATTTAGGCTCAAGTACCCTAATAATGTATCATATATCTAGGACCATTTATCATTAAGCTCTCAAGGTAGGAAGGTAAGCTTGATTAAAAAATCAACCTCTAAATTTTGATTGTATCCATATTTTTTTTTTGTTTTTTCACCACTTAATTGTTTTTGTTGTTCTTATGGTTTTTTTGTTTTTGTTTTTGTTTTTCACAACTTTTTTTTTTCTTTTGGAAGCTAGCCTTTTTTTTTTCAATTAACTAATTTTTTTAAAATTTTTAATTCTTTTCGAAAGCTCTACCATTCCTCTCTAATAATGCATAGCTCACAAATGATGCATGAATGTCTTAATGCATATATGGCAAAGGACCAAAAAAATAAGAAATATACAAAATAAGGCCATAAGCTTGTAATATGTGACTTTAAAACAAAGAAAAGGCATCATAAGACTCAAATTGGGTGATTATTTATATATTATATCAAGGATGGCTCAAAAGGGCCAATCGATCCAAAGATGTTCTATATCATTTCTCTAATCATATGTCCTCTAAGATTTTACCTTAAAAGATGATCAAAATAAATTTAGAATCATGACGTATAATTTTAAAAACCAATGCAAATATAATCTCATGCTTACATAATTAATACTAGATAAAAAATGCATTTCAATGTTCAAAGCATTACTCACAAATAAATACCATATTCAAGAATTCTTTAAGTCTAAGCACCATCTCATATTTTATACACATTCAATCTTTACCTAAAACTATATTCATTATCAATCATTAACTCTCATTGGCTTCATGAAAAACTAATCAAAGAAAGTATAATGATGATTCAAGCTACTACATGTTAAGCTTAATTTCAAAACAAAAATCAAGAAAAATTCAAAAAATTTTGTAAAAAATTAAAAAAAAATTTCCCTAATACCCCCAAACTTAAAAAACACATTATCTTTAATGTGTAAGTATCAAGTAATAAAGCACAAAAGATAATGACTAGAAAACTCTCTTATCAACATGGAGGCATGGTGGCCAAATCTCTTATGTAGCATTGGCCAAACTAGTGTTTGCACTTTAAGCTTTTATTCAACCTACAACCAAAGAAAACAACTATACAATTATGTACAAAAATTAAATGAACACAAAAATAACTATGTACAAACTACAAAACTCAATTATGTATAAGAAAACAACATGCAAACACATATATACACAAGCATGCATAAAAAAAGGTAACATGAAAGATAAAACTTGAGTTGCCTCCCAAAAAATGCTTTTTTTAAAGTTAAAAGCTTAGACTATAATCTCAAGAGAATCAATCTCGAAAATAAATAACTTTTATCACTCCCCCAATTTCTCCTCCATAATAGTGCTTCAATCTATGCCCATCTACTTTAAAATGAACCTTTTTCTCTTCATCCATAATCTTAATAGTGCCATAACGAAAAGCTTGTGTCACCACAATTGGGCCTATCCATCTCTACTTAAGCTTCCCTAAAAAAAGCTTTAAGCAAGAATGAAATACCAAAATATGTTGATCGGGCTTAAATGTTCCATCCACTATTCGCTTGTCATGCCATTTTTTCACGTTTTCTTTAAACAATCGAGCACTATCATAGGCATGCAAGAGAAACTCATTAAACTCATGGAGCTGTAAAAGTCTTTCTCACCTATAGTATTTAAATCAAAGTTCAAACTCTTAATAGCCCAATATGCCTTGTGCTTTAACTTTACTAGCAATGACAAGTTTTTCATATACTAATTGATAGGGTGACATCTCAATTGGAGTCTTAAAGGCAATTTTATA
Organism: Durio zibethinus; assembly: GCF_002303985.1. The sequence continues at coordinate 568,257 of NW_019168026.1, read as the reverse complement.
TGTCTACAATGTATCATGTAATCTCTTAAACTAATCCTTAATATTTAGATTCATAGTTTTTTCAAGTATGGACTTGATTTCTTTATTTGACACTTCTATTTGACCATTACATTGTGGATGATAAGCTGTGGCAATCTTATGAGTGACCTTATACTTTGATACTAATGCATTAAACACCTTATTACAAAAATGAGATCTCTTATCACTAATGATGACTTTAGAGATTCTTAATCTAAAAAATATATTCTTTTTCAAAAAGTTAAGTACTACCCTAGCATCATTAGTAGGCAAAGCTACTGCCTTAACCCATTTTTAAACATAATCCATAGCCATCAAAATATAATGGTTCCCACAAAAATAAATGAAAGTTCACATAAAATCTATACCCCATACATAAAAAATCTCAACCTTTAAAATTGAGTTCAAAGGCATTTCATGTCTCCTAGATATGCTCCCAACTCTTTGACATCGATAGTGCTTCTGAATAAACAAAATGTACCTTAAAATAAAGTGGGCTAATAAAATCTCGATTGAAGCACTTTAGCTATAGTTCCTTGTCTTTCAAAATATCCATCATAATCAGAAACATGACAATGTCTTAGTATATCATCAATTTCCTCTACCAGGATACATCGCCTCAAAATATGATCCTTATATTGCCTAAACAAATAAGGCTCATTGCATACATAATACCGAACATCTTGCAAAAACTTTTTCTTTTGATGGAATGACAAATCTAGAGGTAAAACTTCACTAACAATAAATTAAAATAATTAGCATGCCAAGGCAAAGTATCATGTTGAAATGTTATCAATTACTAATTAGGACAAGTTTCACCAATGTTCAAATTGCTGTCAATGCCGCCATTATCTAACTTAGAAAAATGGTCAGCCATGTGGTTCTCCGATGCTTTCTTATCTCTAATATCCAAATCAAACTCTTGTAGGAAGAGAATCCACCTAATCAACCTAGGCTTTGCATCTTTCTTGGTCATGAGATATTTAATTACTGTATGATTAGTGTAAACTATAACTTTAGGGCCTATAGGATAAGAGTAAAGCTTATCAAAAGCAAATACAATCACTAACAGCTTTTTCTCGATAATAGCATACCTTAATTAAGCACCATTCAAAGTTTTACTTGTATAGTATATAGCATGAAATTGCTTTCCTATCTTCTCGCTTAGAACAACTCTGGCTGCATAGTCACTAGCATTATATATAAGCTCAAATGGTAAAGACCATTCAAAAGCTATAATGATCGGAGTAAAAACTAATTCCTCTTTAAACGCTTGGAAAGCATACAAGCAATTATCATCGAATTTAAACTTCAGCACCTTTTTTAACAACTTGCATAAGGTTTAGAAATCTTAGAAAAGTCTTCAATGAATCTCTTATAAAATCTTGCATGTATGAGAAAACTTCTAATACCCTCAAGTGTAGTTGGAGGTGGCAATACTTTTATCACCTTGATTTTAGCTCTATCAACCTCAATACTTGCGACAATAACCTTATGACCTAGCATTATTCTCTCTTTAACCATAAAATGATATTTTTCCTAATTTAGCACTAGGTTGGTTTTCTCACATCTAGTCAAAACACAAGCTAAATGATTGAGACACTCTTCAAAGCTATCATTTAAGATCGAAAAATCATTCATGAACAACTTAAAAAAATCTTTTACCATATAAAAAAAATCACCATCATACATTTTTGAAAGGTAGTTGGTGCATTACAAAGTCCAAAAGGCATTTTCTTAAAGGCAAAAGTACCAAAAGAACAGATAGAAGTAGTCTCCTTTTGATTTTTGAGTGTTATAACTATTTGATTGTATCCAAAATATTCATCCAAGAAATAATAAATACTTATGTCTGGATACTTAATCCAATATCTATTCAACAAAAGGCAAAAAAAAAATGATCTTTTCTCGTTGTCTTATTTAGCTTATAGTAATCCATACACACCCACCATCCGATAACAGTCTTCATAAAAATTATCTCATTTTTCTCATTTTGTACCATCGCCATCCCACCTTTTTTAGGCATACATTGAATTGGGTTAACCCATGACTCTCTGAAATTGGATGTATGATCCTAGCATCTAGCCATTTTATAATCTCTTTTTTCACCACTTTTTTCATGGCTAGATTTAACCTTTGTTGCATCTATATGGTGGCTTAAATCCATTCTCCATCAAAATCTTGTACATGCAAAAAGACTGATTAATACCTTGATTGTCGACAATGGACCAACCTGTATCTAACTTATGATCACGTAAGACCAAAAAAAGCCATGCCTCTTGATCAGCACTCAAGAATGCTACTATAATCACAGGCAAAGTGTCATCCTAACCTAAGTAAGTATACCTAAGGTGTGAGGGTAATGGTTTAAGCTCCAAAATTGATGGATTAACCATAGAAGGTTTAATTACTCTAGGGATAATATTCGTATCTACTAAAGGCTCAATATTAAGAAGAGATGCATATCGACCGATAGAGATAATTAAAATCGCATTATCATCATCCTAGCTCAATTTCATATCCTCTACCTCATCGATAAAAGATGAATCTTTAAATTGCAATAATGGATGTTCTAGGTGAAAAACATCATGAACTAAGCTATTTACTACATTTACCCTAGAACACTCCTTAGAATCATCCGGATACTTCAAAGCCTTAAAAATATTAAACCAAACCTCATAATCCTATAGTAGCATTGTCAATTCACCCTTCTGCACATCTATCAACACGTTGCCTATGTTTAAAAATGGTCTTCCTAAAATAATTAGGATCTTTCAATCCATCTCCATATCTAACACCATACAATCAGCAAAAAAAATGAATTTTTTTACCTTGACCGAGACATCTTTTACTATCCCTTTAGGGTATTTCAGTGACCAATTAACCAACTAGAGTAATTGAGGTAGGTTTTACCTCACCTATGCCTAATTTTTGAAAAATAGACTAAGGCATCAAGTTAATGCTAGTACCTAGGTCACACAAAACTCTATCAAAAGATATACTACCTATGGTACAAAGAATGATAAAAATACTAAGATCTTTGAGCTTAATAAGTAGTCCTCTATGAACCACTGATGTACACTAACTAGTAATGCAACTATCTTATAGTCTTCAAGCCTCTTCTTATGAAAGATAATGTTATTCATAAATTTTGCATAGGTAGGCATCTGTTCAAGTGCATTTGCAAATAGAATATTAAAGTGCAGCTTCTTAAACACCTCAAGAAATTTAAAAAATTGCTTTTCTCCTTTCTACTTATGAAACCGTTAAAAGAAATGAATATAAGACCTAGATGGCTCAACTTTAGGAGGAGTAGGCCTAGATAAACTCAATAAAGTATAAGAGAATAATGTCTATGGTACTTTAGTGTGAATAGGGACTACACTCTAATCTTTTTTTTCACCTATCTCACCATTATAAATTAAGTTTCTATTAGACTTAACATTAGTAGACCTTTCATCATTTTCATTTTTATAACTTACCTAGACTCACTTATTAGCTATTTATTTTTCACTTGTAAGGGTGATTGCTTTGCAATGCTCCTTCCCCTTCTTCTTAAGGTTAACCTCTGTGTTACTAGGTAAATTACCTTAAAGTCAAGTACTTAAAAAAGTAGTTAGCTGACCAATCTAGGTCTTTAAGTTCTTTATGGATGCAGATTGATTTTGAAACATTATATTTTAAGTTTTCCTGAATGAGGTCTAAGCTTTAATAAAGGAACTTAAAAGATTTTCGACTAAAATTTTTTTAACTGAAGGTGACATAAATGGATATGAAGGTGTGTAGCATTACTGTGAAGACTACTACTGATAAGGTGGCTATCAAAAACCAGATAAATAAGGTGGTTTAAAAAATTGAGCATGTTGTGATGGTTGTAGTGGTGGTGGTACTAGTGGTAATGGTGCTTGACTAGGTTGAAAAAATGTGGAATGGTGGTTTTACTATTGATTCCAAGAAAAAAACAAGATTATTCCTCCAACCTGGGTTGTATGTAGAAGAATAAGGGTTGTTAGATTGCCTTAGGTTTTGTCTTGTAAATGAAATTGACTTTGAGTGAGTAATTAGACATGCCTCTTTTGGGTGTCCTACCTCGCATGTCTAACACATAGCTACGAAACTGTAGGTATGAGTCAACTTGGAATGACCAAAACTAGGCTCTGAGGATATAGCCTTACAATGTATAGATTATATAGATTTGGCTAGAGAATCTACCCTAAGACTAAGTGTTGTAAGCTCACTAAGCTTGTACACCACTAAAACTTCCCTAATATGTTATTTTTCAAGACTACTAACAATTATTAGTTGCCATATCCTTAATCAATTCATAAGATATATCAGAAGTCTTACTCATTGAAACACCTCATGATGTAGTATTTAAAAGTGTTTTATGTTAGGTACAAACCCTTTATAAAAGATCTGAATCTCCAATCATTTTAGTAGTCAATGGTGTGAACACCACTTCAAGAGCTCCTTGTATCTTTCCCATGTTTCATACAAGGTCTTTGATTCATGTTGTGCAAATGTAGTAATTTCATTTCAAAGCCTGATCATCTTGGTTGGAGGAAAAAATTTAGTTATGAACTTTTACACTAAATCATCCTAAGTTGTGATAAAATCTGGTAGCATCAAGGCTAACCAACTCTTAGCTCTATTTCTAAGGAAAAATGGAAACAACCTAAGCTTTATGGCATCTTCAGTAACATTATTATGTTTAAATGTATCACATATATCTAAGAAATCTAAAAAATGAGCATTTGGATCCTCACTCGAATGACCATTAAATTGCACTGACGACTATATCATTTGGATGATTGAAAGTTTAATCTCAAAATTATTGGCTTGTATGGCTAGCTTCTTAATATTAGGCTGAAAACCATAAAGATCGAGCATAACATAATCTCTAATGGCTCTAATGTCTTGCTCGACCATGGTGATGGTAGGATCAATTTCCTCAAGTTCAAGATCTAAAGAGATTAACCATGATTCCTAACAGAGTGCATACATGGGCCCTAAAAAATAATAAACCTAGTAAACCACTCAAAAAATAAAACTCTAAGTATGTACATCTAGAACCGAAACAAATCTAATTTCTAGCCTAAAGTATGTACACTAAAGTGAACTAATCTGTAATAGAGTATGGTGAAACTTTATATAAACCTAGGACTCCTTAGACCTAATCCTAGGCAATGGCGCCAACAAGTTGATTGAGGAAATCCTGCAAGCGCATAGGCTATCAAGTAATAATAGAGGCTGTAATGTTTGAGTGTTGATCCTTCGAGGATTGGCTAAAGAAAATAGCTAGCCTAAGTACCGGTGATCCCCATTCCTTATCTAAAGTTGGTTCGGTCAATCACTATCTATGAAAAAAAATATAGTCCTACAAAATTAATGATGCAAAATCAAATCAAAAAACAAGTTTTAAAAGAAAATATGAATTAAAACTAAGAAATAAAATGTAAAAACATGTAATAGAATACAAAATTAAAAATCAAATATGAAGCACAATGGTATGTTCACATGAAAAAAGTACTTAAATTTCTAAAACCAAAATTTTGTAAAAATAGTACTTAAACTTCTAAAAAATAAAAATCTAGGAATTAAAATCTAATGTATTTTACAAACTAACACCTAAAATAAAATTGGATTGGTTGTCTATTGATGAAACATCAAAACCAAACAACTCGTATAGGAAAAACTAATTGATGACTTGTATGGAGAAGTTCATTGAATGAAATATTCACATGCAAAACTGTGACAACACAATGAATGCATCTTTATATGTGTGACTTTACCATAAAAACCAACTCAATATAAATTCATCAAATGTATATATGATCCTAACTCTACTTGTACTTTATATGGACAAGAAAAGGCCTACTCAATGTAGTAAAATGTATTAACCAACTCTAACAAATAGTAAAAAAGAATCAATTGCAAAATAGAATAAATGAAGCAATTTAGTTTAATGCATGCAATGAATGCACATAACAGTGATTGAAAATGCAACATGTATATTTGGTACATGAAATCCCTGTCCTAGAAAAGAAACCTATCTCTAATGAAGATTAGAAGATTAAGGAAATGAAGGAAAACAGAATCGGAATGTATAAAAACAAAAAACTTAACTTGAACTCCACCAGTCATTATTTCACTATGTGCTATTTTGCATGAATTTTTTTAAACACAAAACTTCAGCAAATCATTATGAAAAGTAACAAGAACTCTTTAATAACATTGTTAATATCAATACAAACAAATGTCTCATGAGAATCCAGAAGAAAAGAGCAAAAATCACATGCAAAATCAACTCAGCAAAATGAATACAAAACACGTTACTGGCATGCTCAAATAAAAATTTGTTTAGCTTCAAACAACATCTAAATCATGTAAAACCTAAAAAAATCAATAAAGAATCATTAACTAAATCATAAAGCTATGAATCTAAGAAGGAAAAAAAGCAAATAGGTTTCCATGCAGAGAGCCATGCTATTGGTGATCACACACGGAACCAGTTGCTGCTTCAATCGAATGTATCAACCTTTAACTTAAAATTCTATGCTTCAAGGTTCACTCTAAAATATATAAAGGTTGATGATCTGTAGCTTAGCAACCTACAAAAAATAGATGAATTAAATCTAACAAAATTTGCTATAGATTCAATGTAAATATATATACCTAATCATTTTCACAAACAAGTGGAAAAACAAATGGAGTTAATCTTTTTAGAAATAAAAGTTGTTTGAATCATCAAATTTCATCACAATATTTGAAGATATCTAAAGTAAATACATTAAAACATGTAATTGACAGCAAGTTTCACTTAAAAAAATAGAGAGCAAGTGTTTTGAGAGTTAAGAAAGTGTATGAAAATATGGAAAGAAAATACAAAAAAATAGAATTAAAAGTTTTTACTACTAACTCCCCTCTAAGACCAACCTTTTTCCCTACTTATAGCTAGAGGGAAAGGACCTTTAGATGCTAAAAAAAATCTGGATAGTGCATACCAACAGCTTGGCCACTTGAATTTTTTTTTTGCTAGTGCATCAACACTGGTGCACATGCCAAGGTTGATCTTATGTTGGACGGTTAGGTTGACTTCCTCCTTGGTGCTTGGTTCTTTTACTAAATGTGGACTTCCTCCTAAGCACTTCATCAACTAATCACATGCTTTCTTTATGCCAAATCAACATTTTTTATTTTTTTATATATTTTTATTTTTTGTATAAAAATTCCACATTTAATGAATGTTTCTATCATAAGTCTTACTGAAAAAAGTCCAAGAGAATAAAACTAAAAAAATTCAAGCAAGAAAAGTTAAAAAAAAAAAAACTTGCTAAATATCATTGTGACCAATTGATACAAATAAAGGCCATTAGCCTTAAAATCCTCTATTTTATGTTCAGAATTCTTTATCTTATTCACTTGTACCTACATATAAGACAATTGTGATTTTAGAAGTACTTTTACTAAGAAATGCTAAAGAACAACCTAAAATAATAGTCAAATTACACTAAAATTAAGCATTAAAAGCTAAAATTTTTAAGGCAGTCAAACATTTAACATTTTCTCCAACCTAACCACAGTTGCCGCATCTAATTAACTTTTTTTCATGACATTTTGTAATAATTTTGTGGTTCATTAGGTGCTCTCTTTCTTAACTTTCTTGATCCAGCTAGTGGTCTATATATGATTAGATAGGCAAGAGTAGAGTTACTACCTGTAGTCTATTCATGTTGTCGTGGAATAGGATTAATAATGACATCATATGTAGCCATGCATGTCTTCTTAGAATATTAAGAATTGAAATAGGATTCTGGTCTCTCTCTATTACTATAAATAACAGAAAAAACATGTTTTAATGTTTACAAGAGATTCTAGTCAAATCTCAAACCTTGTAAGTACAACACTATTCAACCAAGTTCACAACATAAAAGGTTTTAGCACATTCAACTTCATATATAGACTTACTAGTAAGAATAAAAAAGTAATTAAAAAAAGTTTTTTTTAATATTCTTAAGCTTGTCTTGAATATTTGGACATATAGAGCCATTGTAGGACTCCATACCAACTCTTTTAGAATGGAACCTTTTCATTAATCTTTTTTTTTATCCATTCTAACATGTTAAGGATAGGCATATCCCTACGTTTCAATATATAAGCATTGAAAGGTTTAGTAAGATTATTAACTATTAAATTAGCTTTCGTTCTAAAGCTAAAATGAGACATGCCCAAGTTTTTAGATTTAATCTACTCACCTAAGTATGTGTTGCCTTTGTTCTATCAAGCTTTTTTAGAATCAATATAGATTTCTCCTATTCTTTCATTGACCCTATGCTTTCTAACTTTCCAAAAGCTTTTTATACCTTTCTCCTTTAAAATGAACTTTGAAATTTGTATACAAATGCCTCAAACAAAACTTATGCATAACTTGAGGGTATTCTTCTTAAAATGTTTGATCTAAATCCTAAAAAAAAAAATTAAATAGATATAACATGCCTAAAATATAGAAACTAAATACAATAATAATTAACACATTTTGTTGATTAGATATAAACTCTAATCCTAGTTCAATGAAACTTCCAAGTTCTTGATGTAGCAAATTCAGGAACCAAGACCAAGTTTCTTTCTTTTTTTGTTCAACAACTACATAACAAAAAGGGAAAATGTTGTTATTCCCATCTTTAGCAACAACACTCAGTAACTGCCCTCCAAAATGACCTTTTAAGTGATAACCACCTAGTTCTATTAACCTTCTATATCCGGCCATGAATCCTCTTTTTTGTGCTTTAAACATGATGAATATCCTTTCAAACTTAGGAATAAAGGATCTAAGAACACTAACGTCTACATCAAAATACTAACTTTTTATTTTCATCAATGTAGAGCTACTAGAATTAATCTCTTAGATCATGTGACAATAATCAAATAACTTCACATACTGTAACTTGTTATCCTCTTACATCATTTCTCTAGCTTTTCTCTTAACTTTGTATACTAGAGGGATACTGACTACAACCTTTAATTCTTTAGAAACATTTCTCACTATCTTTGTAGTTTCTTGATTTGGGTTATCTTTCAAATTATCAAAAAACTTCTTAGCCAAATAGGGTGTAGTAACTTAGTGAATTTTGAACTCCTGTGAGCAATGATGCTCTGGTTGAAAAGTTTTTATTTGAAAGGTGCAATCATCTCTTAACCTAGATGCATATATTCTCCATCCATAATTTTTAACATAAACATTACTAATTTTATCTCCATCATTCCTTTTAAACTTATAGTTATAACATTTACTAACATAGTAGTCTTTCAATGCCCTTATATAAATAGTGTCATTAGTAAACTTCAATCCAACATTTAACTACAGATTCTTCATATCAACCTCTTCATTGAACATTAGGCAATGTTTATATCTTCATCAAATCTATGAACACTATGTAGATCACCATCATCAATCATTTCAGCATCTTTTAAAATAATGTTTTCAGTTCAAAAGTTTGGACTAGGTTGTTTAGTATAAGGCTTTTCTCTTTTTTTAGGACCATCAATTTCATTATTCTCAAAGATATCATTAGGCTTTACAAATCCTTTATTAATGCAGCTAAGATCACTACTAGAATAACCATTATTGTCATATTCACTGTTTGCATAATAGTCATTATCATCCTTATCATAATTGTCATAACATATAGATCTATAAATTTATAGCTAGAGTTAACAAAAGGAGTCACCACCAATCTTTTTTATCTAGTTGTAATTGATCACCTAAAAAATCTATCTTTTTAAAGAGCTCTTAAGCTTAACTGAGAGTCTCTAAAAGAATAAGTTCAGATCTACAAACCAGAATAGAGTTCAGGAGTTTAATTACATATGAAAAAAGTTATAGCACCCCCATATTCCCATCCAAAGGATGATACCATTTTATTTTAAATTCATCCTATGGTCTTGAGTCTAATGGTTTCAAAATTTTACATAAAATATTGTAAATAATTTATAAGATTCTTCTATTAATCTGGTAAAATTCTTAAAAATATTTTCTCACCTCAAGAGTATTCAAGAATCTCATTTGATTTCTTGAGTTGAAAAGATTTTTGTTGGTTCTATTTTTTAAGTTTTTTGTCGAAAATATATCTCATTATTTCATCATTTAGGCCAAATTAGAAATATTTTTTCTTTTTGAATATCTAAATTTTCTACCATTTGGACCTATTTAAAAATTTTATTTATTTATTATTATTATTTTTTATTATTTCTAAATTTTTCACCATTTGGACCTATTTAGAATTCTTTTTTATTCTTTTTCTTTTTTTTTTGTTTTCAAAAAAAAAATAATATGACAATTATTTTTATTGAAATCTCATTTAAATTTTTTTACCATTTGGGACAAATTTAAAAGAATTTCTTACCTAGAGATTTTTAAAAATTTACTATTTAAAATTTTTAAGAACCTCATCATTGGACAATTGTCAAATATTTTCAACCAAAAACTTTTTTTATTTTTTTTATTTTTTGATTGAAAATAAATATTAATTATTGTTATTGAAACTTTATCTACATTATTCCACAAATTTGGACAATTTTAGACAAAATTTTTTGCCTAAGAATTTTATAGAAATTTACCTTTTGAAATTTTCATAAATTTCATCATTGGATAATTAATATTTATTCCCAAAATTTATTATTTTTTTATTTTTAAAAAAATTTAATCATGTAAAAATATTAAAAAAAATAAAGTGAAAAAAATACCCAAATAAAAGGCTGTTCGACTCTAATGGTTATAGTGCCACTTGGCTGCAGGAAGAAAAGCTGGAATGACTTAAAAAGTGATTTCACTTGGCTCAACTTGAGGTAAAGACTGAGTCAAAATCTGAAAATTTTTCATATTTTTTTCAAAAAAAAAATTTTTAAAACCCCAAAAAATCTTGAAAAAATTTTCTTGACTGCTTTCTCTGATTTTTGCTTATTGTTAATTTTTTTTATGTGTTTGTGTGATCTGTGTGGGCATGTATTTATAGGGTTCTAAATCTGAGAACTCCAATCCAGAAAGGAATCCCAATTTCCTTTGAATTCCAACCTTAAACCAACTCCAACTTTACAAACCAATTTCAATAATTTCACATAAACTCAACTACCTATTTTTCATTTTTTCTATTTTTCCATAAAATCAAGTAGACCTCTGGACAGATTAAGGTGTCTACAGCTACCTCTCTTTGCACATTTTTTGTGAAATAGGAATTGTGCAAAGACGTAGACAATCCAATCAACTCGACATACATTTTTTGGCTTCTTTTATATTTTTTCTTTTTTTTTGAAAAAGTAAACAAAGCTCCTCTAAACAGTCACTCAACGACTTTAAGAAAAATAAATGCTCTTCTAAACAGAGACACCATAACTTTGAAAAGTAAAATGCTCCTTGACAATCATGCTAGAGGAGTCATAGATCGTGTCTGAAAGAATTTGTATTGGAGACTCAAAGATTCACAATTTGAGTTCGAAAATCAAAGGTTTAGAATCGCAAGAATTCATTGAAATTTTATTCTCAAAATTCTAGTTCACAAGAATTCAAATTTGTAAAATCTCAAGATTTGTATTTGTAAATTGTAAGACTCGCCTCCAACATTTAAAGATTCTCATTCGAATTTTAGAGATTCACATCCAAAAATTTAAAACTTTTTATTTGAGTTCAAAGGTTCACATTTGACAAATTTTTACATCTCAAAGATTCTCATTTGAGGATTTTTTAAAGATTCTCATTTGAGGATTTTTTAATGATTCTCATTTGAAAATATCTTAAAGATTCTCATTTAAGACTAAAAGCTTTTCATTTGAAAACGTCTTAAAGATTTTCATTTAAGACTCAAAAATTCTTATTTGAAAACATCTTAAAAATTCTCATTTGAAAGCATTTTAAACATTCTCATTTAAGACTCAAAGCTTCTCATTTGAAAATGCATTTAAAATTTTTATTTAAAACTCAAAGATTCTCATTTGAAAACATCTTAAAGATTCTCATTTGAGACTCAGCTTCTCATTTGAAAATGTTTTAAGGATTCTCATTTAAGACTCAAAGATTCTCATTTGTGGATTCTTTAAAGATTTTCATTTAAGACTAAAAAATTCTCATTTGTGGATTCTTTAAATATTTTTATTTAAGATTCAAAGATTCTTATTTGAGGATTTCTTAAAGATTGTCATTTAAGACTCAAAAAACTATATGTATTTTTTAGTCATATTATGTGTACTCTCAAATCATCTTTTCAAGTTTCTACCATCTTTTCATCATTCATTTTTTCTCCCTATCATCCTGGATTTTGTTTCAAAAGAATGTAAGAATCTTTTATGCACATTATCTTTAATTCATCATCATCTCAATTCATGACAAATATAATGCAATCATACATTTTCTTGATTCATTCTGGAGATGCGAGAATAAAAGAGCACAATGTGAATTGGATGAAAGGTGATCAATGAGAAGTGAGTCTGGTACAAAAACAAACAGACAAAGGAATATATTCAAAGCATATAAATTAGGATGGTATTGAATGGTGTGACAATATCCAAATAATGAACGCTCAGGCAATTCTTAACATTAATCTAAAATTTTTTCAAAAACTCATTCCATTGACTTTTCAAAATCATATTGAGCTCATTGAACTTTACCCCGGTTTTGATGAATCTTCAGATGTCTTTAACCTTCTTTCATGTGATCTATTTATCCAACTCTCAATTTAGATTTTTTTTTACCTAAATTACCTTTTTTGGGGTTTCAATTTGAGTATTCCTTTTATTTTCTTTTTATTTTTTTTATTTTTTTTATTTTTTCACTTTTTTTATTTTTTTCTTTCTTTCATTCTTTCACCCATTATTGATATCTTTTTCGTATCAATCTCTAAAGTAACGAAGCATGATTTTATCATTTCTTCACGAGCATACCTTAGCCCAACATATGATCATTCAATTCAAGCACTCATATTTGATCCAAATGGACTTTTCAAAGTTGTAGTGTAGGCTATTGTGAAGGGGTCATGAAAGAAATGAATAAAATAGGCTCAAAACATATGTTTAAAGGGCTCAACACCAAAGGAACATTTCTCATCATTTGAAACAACTCGGCATTTTGCCCCTTTCCACTTCATTTCACTACTTTTTTCCTTTTTTTTATCTCATTCCTCACATAAAGCCTCTCATTAGTTTGCCCTATATCATGTATGGCATTCATTTATTTTATTTTATTTTATTTATTTTATTTTTTATTTTTGAGACCTTTTGTGATCTTTTTGCCATTTTTTTAAATTACTCTCCAGTGTGGAGGGTGATTATTGGTCAGGGTTCTTTAGAAAAAAAATCATAATAGGCTCAAAGGAGTAGTAATGAATGGTTTTTCAAATGGTAAAAGAAAGATGACCATTTTTCCTCCCAAATGTGAATGTTTTCCTTAAAATTCATCTATTGAACAAAAATAAGCTCATGGATTTTTATAGCAAACTGTATATATTTAAGATATATCTATTTCACATTAGCTTGCTTCTTTTACTAAAATAGTCTCCATAGATCAATATGAATGAGTTTTCAAAATTAGATCCCAGAATTATTGTTATCATTGTCTAAACATTCATCATTTGAAATTTGAGAAAGGGTATATGAAAAAATGTGGCAAATAACAAAGCATGAAATAATAGCCTGGACAAAAGAGAAAATGTAATAAAATGCATTAACTTATCTTTTATTGAAATGATAACAAGTGAAATCCTATTGCATAAAAGAAATCCTAACATTACTCTTAAAAGAAATCCTAAAATGGCAAGCAACCTCTAACCAGCCTTAATATCCTTTTTAAGATTATGCCCATGTGTAATCAGGTGAAAGATTGTTATTGACATCTTGCCCCCTAATTTATCGAAGCTCATTAAGCCTTTTTGGATCAAACTTTGCACTTTATGTTTGAAAGCATGGCATGTTTTAATAGAATAATCTACATTCATATTATGATAATTGCACATCGCATTAGCATCGTACCACTTTGGATAGGGTGGCTTTAATGATTCTAGAATAACTGGAGATACCAAGTTGTTCTTGACCAATTTTGAGAATAACTCAGTTTAAGTCATGAGGATATGGTCAATATGTGCTATTCTTTAGTTATCTTGAGATCTCTTTAAACCCCTTGCTTGGTTGTTAGGCCTTGAAGATGATGTAAGTACTTGAAAAACTGATTATGGGTAAACTAGTTATGGATATGGTTGGTAAAGGTAAGGTGAGATATTGTTCACAGTAGGATAGTATGAGAAATAACCTTGTGGTGGATATGGTTGATCCTCTTTGAACTATCTACTAAAGCTCACGCTTGAGCTTTAGTTTCTTTTTTCTCTGATGCCTTATTGGTTTTTCCTCCTTTCAATTTATCATTTTTAATGGCATTCTCAATAATTTCGCCCAAGATCACCATGTCGACAAAATTATTTGTAGCATTCATTATCATCTTTTTATAATAGGGAGATTTCAAAGTGCTGACAAATAATACCATGGTTTCTTTTTTAGTTAGAAGATGTTACACTTGAGAAGTTATATCTCTCCACTTCTAGGAGTATTTCTTGAATGATTCAGTCACTTTCTTTTTCATATTCTATAAAGAAAGATGATCAAGGGCCAAGTCTATGATATATCGATATTGATTAATGAAATATGGGCCATATCACTTTAAGAATGAATGCGGATTCTATCAGCTAGACATACCACCTAACAGCGAAGCCCGTAAGACTATCTTGGAATACATGCATCAATAGCTTCTCATTATTAGCACAAGCAGCTATTTTTTGATAATACATGGTAATGTGGGTCTTCGAACACTTTGTATTATCGTACTTTTCAAACTTTAAAACCTTGAATTTTAGAGGAATAACCATATTTGGGGCTAAACAGAGTCTAGCTGCATTCATTGAACCATAAAAACTAATTCTTTCTACTGCTCGTAACCTTTTCTCTAACAAGTTCATCTTTTATTAAGCTTTTGAGGCTTCTAAAATTTTTTTCTCTTTGGGCCTCAGCTTTTTTTTCTCTTATGGATTATCCAAATTAAGGACTGGTATTGGTTTTAGTACTTTTTCAATAAAGATAAGATTTATATAACTCTGGTATTGTCTTGGATTTGAAGCTGATGGTATTCCAGGGTATGTGTACCCTACAAGATAGGTGAACTGCTATGGTGGTGGACCTTGTACGGGTTGGGCTTGATGTAGCCCAAAACCAATAGGGTATAATGGGTCATCCACCTCTTGTGATGGATGGTCTTGTTGGCTAGTACTTTCTTTAATATATTTTTCTTTGTTTAACTTGTTCAAAGCCTTTAAAATCTTATTGAACTTTCCTTATAGCTTCTCTTAGGCTTTTTTTATCCTCTCAAGACGATTGGAATTTTTTTATTCTATCTGTCTGGCTCGTGCCTTTGTATTGTATTGGTGAGTTGATTGTGTGAGATTTTTAATTGGTAGAGCTATTCTTAAACCTTGAATACCACAATTATGATAAAAAATGTTATGCTATGCTTTATATTTGATGCATGAAATGTACCTTTTTATGGATGAAATAAAAATGATGCAGATGTAGAATGTTACATATGATAATGAAAATGATGCATGATATGGTAATGCAAATGCACAAAGTAAAACAAACAAAATAGTTAGATCACAAACTGTTTCTTCTTAAGTCCTAACTTTGGGTTACATCTATCACTGGATAGGAACGACTCTATCCTAAAGCTGGCCCTCTTAGGTGTTGATTATATGCAAGGCTAGGTGACTTTGACCACTAAAAGTTTCGAAATTGTTCCTTACATCGTCGTCCATTATAGATTAGTAAAGTAGTCAAATCCTCACCCATCACAAGCTACTAACAGAAAGGATTCAATTTGAGTCAAAGTATTTTGCTAGCCATTGTGGAGATTATCATCTCACAAAAATATAGGTACTTTACTCTCTTTTAAGAGAGATAAAGCCTAGGTGTAGAGCTCATATAATGTAAATGCATGTGATAGTGTGTGTGTGAAAGAACATATAGGTTTCTTACCCCAAAAATAAAATACAAGACAAAAAAAAGCGTTAGTAAACAAATAACACAAATCATCACAATTTAAAACCATTAGACCAAAGGATAGGATAAATTCAAAAATTATGGCTTGACACTCTAGCTTCTCCAATGGAGTCACCAAACTATCATAACATATAGATCCGTAAATCTATAGCTAGAGTTAACAAAAAGAGTCACCACTAATCTTTTTATCTGGGTATGATTGGCTACCTAAGGAATCTATCCTTTTAAGGAGCTCTTAAGCTCGACTAAAGGTCCCTAAAAGAATAGGTTCAGGTCTGCAAACTAGAATAAAGTTCAAAAGTTCGATTACATATAAGAAATGTTATAGCACCTCCACATGCCCATCCAAAGAATAGTACCATTTTATTTTAAATTCATCATATGGTCTTAAGTTTAATAGTTTCAAACTTTTATGTAAAATATTGGAAAAAATTTATAAGATTTTTTCATCAATCTAGTAGAATTCTTACAAATATTTTTCACCTCAAAAGTATTCAAGAATCCCATTTGATTTCTTGAAGAGGCTCCATCGTAGAAAAGATTTTTGTTGGTTCTATTTTTTAGGTTTTTTGTCGAAAATATATCTAATTATTTTACCATTTAGGCCAAATTAGAAATATTTTTTCTTTTTGAATCTTTAAATTTTCCACCATTTGTGCCTATTTAAAAATTCTCTTTATTTATTATTATTTTTTTATTTCTAAATTTTTCACTATTTGGGCCTATTTATAAATTTTTTTTCTTTTTTTTTTGTTTTTGAAAAAAATAATATGACAATTATTTTCTATTGAAATCTCATTTAAAATTTTTCACAATTTGGGACAAATTTAATAAAAATTTTCACCTAGAGATTTCTTAAAAATTTACCATTTGAAATTTTTAAGAATCTCATCTTTGGATAATTGTCAAATATTTTCAACCAAAATTTTATTTTTTATTTTTTTATTTTTTTAGATTGAAAATAAATATTAATTATTGTTATTGAAACTTTATCTACATTATTCCACCATCTAGGATAAATTTAGACAAAATTCTTGCCTAAGAACTTTATAAAAATTTACCTTTTGAAATTTTCATAAATTCAATCATTGGATAATTAATATTTATTCCCAAAATTTTATATTTTATATATTTTTTTAAATTTAATCATGTAAAAATACTCAAAAAAATAAACAAATAAAGTGAAAAAAATACCCAAAATAGGAGATGGCTCAACTCTAATGGTTACAGCACCGTTCAACTGCAGGAATAAAAGCTAGAATGGCTTAAAAAGTGGCTTTGCTTGGCTCAGCTTAAGACAGACTAGAAAAAGTTGTCAGAATCTGAAAAATTTTTAGATTTTTTTCAAAAAACAATTTTTTAAAACCCCAAAAAATCTTGAAAAAATTTTCTTGACTGCTTTATCCGATTTTTACCTTTCTCCTTAATTTTCTTTGTGTGTTTGTGTGATTCGTGTGAGCATGTATTTATAAGGTTCTGAATCTAAGAACTCCAATCCATAAAGAAATTCTAATTTTCTTTAAATTCTAACCTTAAACCCAATTCTAACTTTACAAATAGTTCTAACAATTTCACATAAACTCAACTACCTATTTTTTCTTTTTTTTTTTATTTTTCCATAAAATCAATTAGACCCCTGGATAGATTGGGGTGTCTACAATAATCTTCACCATTTTTTTCTTTATCATTTTTAGCATCTTTACTAACATTTCAAGCACCATTTCCAGCCTCATTTGCCCTATTATCTTTTGCCAAATTACGAGTACCATCATCAACCTCATTTGTTTCATTGTTTTTTGCCAAATTAGAAGTACCATCATCAACCTCATTAGCACCATTGTTTTCTACCAAATTAGCAGTACCGTATTTAGCCTTATTTACACCATTGCCTTTGCCAAATTAGAAGTATTATCTTCAGTTACAAATTCTTGAGTAGAGCTCCCTGTTTCTACGTTTTTTTCATTCCCAGATGGTGTACATAGATAAACAACAAAAAGAGGAGGCTCACCTACCACAACATATATTGGAATGGTTTTTTTCTTTTGATGACACAGAACCATATGTTCAATATCAATATCTAAACCAATACATTTCAACCCTTCTATCAAATGATTGCCCAAGAATACAATAAATGTCATTAGTTGTCTCGTACCCCAATTTAATAACCCAAATTTGCAACTGAAAAAATGACAACTTATCTAAAAGATAATCATCCATCCATTCTACATCACCTCATACCCAAATTTTGTTAGGAATACGCATAAATGACCCACCATATGATAAAACTTAGTAGTTTTGCTGGCAATCACATATATAGCAAAATGAAAATTTTATTTTTTAAATGAAATTATGATTTTCTCATCATGTTAATAAGATTTCAAAATTTAAAAAACCCTAAATTGGTTATGATATGGAGTTAAGTACAAAAAATCCCTAAATGTTTTTAATAAAAGTTGCAAACCCTAACAATTGCCTAAAACCAATTACATTGAAGTTAAAGAGAGAATTGTATGTACCTTATTTGATTATACAAATCTAAAGAAATATTTCCAAACTATGCCCAAATTTCAATCACTGCTTTTCGAACAAATTAGTAACCAAAATCTTGATTTCAATCACCAGCCCAAACACCTTCACATCATAATAATTGAATGATTTTAAAGATTGATTGCTGAAAAAAGAGTTTTAAAAGACGAAGATCATATTAAAGGAAGTTTTGTTCAACTTTTTGTTAACTATTCAACTGTTTCTGTGATGTTCGTGGCTTGTGTTATATGAATGTCAATTTGGTCATTTTATGTTTAACGACGTTCCAACAAGTGATAACGGAATAATGATAGAGTGGTTATGTGTCACATTTTAAACTCCAAGAGCACTTTTCATACTACCTTTAATCACAGGGTAAATTTGCATTTGTCAAATTTATTAAGAATGAATATTTTAATGTTAAGAAATAAATTGAGATAATACTTATGTCTTATACCAACATTGAAAAAGTAAAAAATTTGTAAGTTCAAAAAAAATATATTGTTTGATTGTTAATAAGTTATAATATAATGAATTAATTATAATATTTTTTAAATAGTAATGAAATTAAAATAATCATCATGATATTAAACTAAATGTCCTTATATATAATATTTGATTTTAATTTTTGGTAACATTTTTTAGAAGTTTGATAACATTTGATAAAATTTTGGTAATGTTTAATACAATTTTCGTAACCTTTAATTCTATTTTGGTAACTTATTATATGACTTAGGTGCTCATTAAGACAATTTTGGTAATTTTTAATAAAATATTTGTAAGTTTGATATAATTTTGGTAGACTTTAATACAATTTTGGTGTTTATGATATAATTTTGATAACCATTAATATAATTTTGGTAATCTTGGATATAATTTTAGTAAATTTTGATATAATAGATAACCTTTTCTATATTGGAATAATCTTTGTTAGAAATTTGATAACAATTAATAAAATTTAGTAACGTTTAACACTATTTTGGCAAATTTTGATACAACTTTATAACTATTTATATAATTTTGATTTTGATAAATTTTAATATATTGTGATCACCTTTATTATAAGTTTTATAATTATTCGTAAAATTGTAGTGACCTTTAATACAATTTTGGTAATCTTTTTTTCTATTTTATAACTTATAATATAATTTGGGTAATTATTTATATAATTTTGGTAACATTTAATAAAATTTTTGTAAGTTTGATATAATTTTGGTAATCTTAGATACAATTTTAATAAGTTTTTATATAATTTTGATAACTTTTGATACAATTTTGGTTTTGGTAAACTTTTATATATTTTGGTAATTTTTATTAGAAATTTGATAAATTTTGATAAAATTTTATAAGCATCAATAAAATACTGGTCACATTAAGTGTTAGTTTGGTAACATGATATAATTGTGATAACTATTAATATATTTTAGTAACTTTTGATAAAACATTGATAATCTATTGATGTAATTTTGATAACCTTTCATATAATTTTCTTAACTTATTAGATACTTTTTGTAATATTTATTAGCATTTTGGTAACAATTTGTAAAATTTTAGTAATCTTTAATACAATTTTGATAACTTATACTTCTACTTTTATAATTATCACTACTAGAAAAAATTGTTTTAATAATAGTTAATATAGTTGTAAAATGATAATTTATCGTTGCTAAAGCTTTTTGCAACGAAAAAAATTATTGCAAAGTCATTGCACGTACTTTCATTGTTAAAAGTATACACAACAATTTTTATCATATCGAAAGTCATTATAAAAAAAGTTTATTGAAATAACTTTTTTTCATTGATAAATAAATTATGTTTAAGCAATGATATAATATGATTGTCAAAACTGTCTTTTAACAACTACATATTTGGTTACTAAAAATTTTACGCAACAACATTATTTTTATTGTCTAATAATTTTTTACTTCATAATATTTTTTATTGTAAATTATCTTTAACAACAATTATTTTATCATTTCAATAAATAATTTCATAATGACAATAATCATTGTAAAAAATTTTTTTAAAACCACAAATTTATCATTTCTAAATATTTTTTCAATGACATAAGAAAATTTAATAACCATTATAATTGTTACAAATAATCTTTTCACAATAAAATTTTTGTTGTTACAACTGGTAAACAAATTAACAATGGCCTTATTAATATTAGAAACAACAAATATTATTATCCAAAATTATTGCACAACATTGTCTCATCATGAAAATCCTTTTTTTTTTTTTTTTGTAACTTTTATAAAAATTAACACTCTATGGTTTCAACAAATCTTTGCTCACTAAATTTTTATAATGGCATCATTTTCAATACATTTCTTTTAAAATATGTTAAAACAATTAAAATTCTTACACAAGTAAAGAATGTAATAAAGTATATTACAACAATTAAAATTCCTAAACGAGTAAAAACAATTATGATTGTAATCTAAGGTCTAACTCACGACTCCATATTAAGTTGATTTCACAATTGATGCTGTAGCAAATTCACATATTTGCTCATTTGGATGGTGTAGCAAATCCTTAAACCTTCCTCCTAAGTACTACATGGTTCTCAATTCATCACCTGCTTCTATTTTTTTCCTTGAAAGAAAAAAAACTAAGAGAAATAGTATCACATAATGAAGTAGTGAATAACAGAAAGAGAAAAAAAAAGAAAAAAGAAAAGAAACCCATCTTCTTTTGTTAACTTTTTGTTGCGTGCAATTCATTTTTCCTGACTTCAACTTGTTATTCAAATTCTAATAAATAAATCCAATTAAGATTTTAAGTATAAAATTTATGTATAATTAAGATTTACCATACTATCAAGGCCATTAAGTCGTCGGAGATTTTTTGTTTCCACAGCTTTGCAAGAAATATTGTAAAGACAAAATAGACAATGGCCATTTAAATGTATTTTGCCACTGTTTGGCATCTAAAGCTTTGAAAGCTAAGTTGACCAGCATTTTGTTGTAGGAAAAATAACTAATAAAAGATAGCACATGAACTTAAGACACACAGTAGCATTCAAATGGCCATGATTCTACCATTGGAGCAATAAATAAAATGCTTTTATCGCTTAGGACCAAAAGTAAGATGCCTGAAACAAAATGTGAATGTAGATATCATGGATTATAAGTACCTAAATTGCAAGCCCATATGTTGCTCTATTAGGTCTTAGATCACTTTTTTTCAACTGTAGAATCGCCTAGGAAACACCCTTCCATAGATACAGTAGGATACAAGTATTCAGAATCTAGCAAGCATTTTGCCAGTGAAAATTATTATATCATAATTTAATGGATTGAAAGAAGTCATAGAATGTCAAAAAGAACAAGCATTGAAATGCTCACATACAACATTAATTATAACTAGATCAGGTTCAGCACTTGGATCCCGATTCTTGGGACACATTTTTTTAATTCTTTTACAAAGTTTCTGCCTTATGCACTCAATTATGTTCAAGAGTTCCTTCAAAAGACCAGCTTGCCAAATGGAATAGCAATATTGTTATATGCAGCTAAATCAGGATATTAATCTATCTATCTCTCTGGCAGTCTCCCTTAACAGTTTAGGAGTTAAATATTAAACCAACAACATTGCATAAATACTAAAAAAGATCTCTCATTGCATAAAGTGATAAAATAGTGAAAAATTACAAGCATCATATTGAAATCCTAAAGAGCTTCTTGAGGCCTTCTCACCTTCCCAAGAACTGAAAAAAATTTTATGTAAATAAAATTACAAAAAAAATTAACTTGTTCATAAGATATATTTTACGGTCTTAAGACATCATGCCAACATCAAATTACCTAATTGTTCAACAACTTTATTTTCAACTAAAATTAAAAGCCAAAAAAAATCATCATAAATGAAAAACCTTATGCAGATGAATTGAATCCAATGAGAAGGGAAGAAAAATTACCTAGTTTCACTATAATAGCACTATAATCCATACTTATATGCTTTTGAAAAGGTAAATCTGCACATACCAATAAAAGGTATACCAAAAGAAGACATCTAACAACAATAGTGCCCTTCGAGATAATCCTCTCACCCACTTTTGTAAGGGCTTAAAAATATCCACAAAATTCATTAGTCAAAATAAATTAAAAAATCAAACACAAGATATATTATCTTTCAAAATACAATGAAGGAACTCTTAGAAAGGCCAAAAAAGCCATTGTGAAAAGCACATGGATATACTTATATCATCAAACAAATAAATAGTTAAAAGAATTGGATTTAATCCCCCATAAGCATACTTCAGCATCAAATAAAATGCAAAACTTTACTTTCTTTAAACAACCTCATAGGGCATAATGTTAATACCTTTTAATTAAATAATCTCTGTTTCTATCCCAAACCTATGCATCTTGTAAAGCATATGCATAAACAATGTATACAATTACATGGCAACAGAATAGAAGTCAGTTCACAATTTCAAATATGTATTGAACAAAAGAATTACGTAAGCAAAAAAAACATAGGACTCACCTTTTACCCACTTTTAAATCATGCATTTTCTGCCCATTACTACAACATCTTGAGGTACCCTAAACAAAATTAAGGTCAAACTCAGATCATTGACAATGTCTATAATACAAAGCATCACAAGGTCATGATATAGACAATTTAAGCACAAAATCAAGTCAAAATCTTGGTTAAGATATCCACTTCACATATATGCTAGTTAAAAAGACATATCAAATCAATATTCCATAGTTCATTCAAACAAAAAATAACTGTTAAAAAAATTCAATTTGTTAACAATACCAGACAGCAAAGTGAGGATCAATTTGACGAAAGCATTAAAAATATTGAATAAAAGATGATTGTTTTGCCATTCCTTGAAACATTTAACAATGGGAAACATAGGTTTGAGAATGGGGTGTCTCTCGAATAGACTAAGCGAACTGCATCTCCATCCGTTGCATTCATGACTAACTTATATGGTTACAAGTTTGATGCTTTATCTATGAAAAAATATATCAAAAGTTAACAAATAGGAATTAAAGTTTAGGGTTAGTGCTTAAATTACCTGGGAGAAACATTAGGAGAGACAAAAAAAAAAAAAGGAAAAAAAAAGTTTGGCCTTTTTAGCCATTGTTGTACTTTTGCTAGGTATCTAAAATCCAAAGTTAAGCTCCAGTGCTCCACCTCTCTTGTCTCCGCATCTGCCTTGAACTTGAACTAGAGTAGGCTCGATCGCATTTTATCCAACCTTGCGAGAATTTCCTAAAACCTCATATTAAATTTGGAATCAAATTATTTCATCTTATGAATATTAAACAAAACAAATCAAAATAGAAAAATTTTTCCCGTTTAACCTGTTTCACAAAATTAAAGAAATTGGAATCCAAAAAGAATAGGAAAAATGAAAAGAAAATGAAAAGACATTCAGGACAATTGAAACTCACCTTAAAGAGATAAAAATGAATAAAGAAGGGACGGTGGAGTGTGTGGCCACCGATAGTGAGGGTTGGTTTTGAGTGGGGAGAGAAATGGTGAACATGACAACAAAGTTGAGCAAAAATTTCATTTAAAATATTGGGGGTTGGAACGTCGAGAATTGTTTGGCTTTAGAATTTCATTAGCCTGATTCTCTTTTCATTTTGGACTTACTTTATATTTTTACATTTATATACATATTTTTTTGAAAGAGAAACATAAAAAGTCAATTAAATCATTGATTTTTAAACTTAAGCCATATTAAAATATAAACACAATTAACTATTAAATGTAAACTAATAAGATATAAACTAATAGACCAATATTATTGAATTAAGTAATTTTAATTTTTTAAAATGGTATAACTTATAATCTACTTCTTATGATTTATTAAGTTACATTTTAATGAATAAAATGTAAATATCTTTTTTTTTTTCTTATAGTAAAGTCATGATATCTTCAAGTTTTGCCCAAACTTAATTATTCTCGGAATGATGTTATGTAGCTATTTGTATTTGTTACAAATATTAGCATTTTTTAAGTTAATTAACTCTTAATTCTCCATGTATGTTTTATTGACTTACCTTAACTACTTTATTGAAAATATAAAAAAATACTATTTCAACTCATTATGATAAATTAAATATTTTATAAGTTAACTTGGAGAAAAAGAATAGTTGACCTCTTCATATTTTACAAATACATTTACAAGATTAAGAAGTAAAATTTATCAATCATATATATATACATACATACATACATGTATATATACACCATGTTGATGGTGATCTTTTTTAACAAAATTTGTATATTTATGTTTGCAAACTTAAAAATATAATAATGAATATAATAGTATTTTTTGGAAAATGATAATTTATAAAAAAAATTGATCCAAACGTTAATTATGCATAATTTTAAAAATTATTTCAAATCTAATAAAAATTTGTGACGACAATTTTTTTAAATGATAGAAATTTTGTAATAATTATTTTAATCATTGACTAAAATATTTAAATATTAAAAAATTTATAATTTGGCACCAACGGTAAAAAGTCGTTGCAAATCTAATAAGCTTCCAAAACGATTTTTTTTTTTTATCATTACAAATACGATGAAGATATCATAGCAACTTTTTTTTGTCTTTATATAAAATATTTTAAAAGTTAATTAAGTAACGACAATAAAAAATTATTGCAAATATAATAGGATTTCATAACGATTTTTTTTTATCATTACCAAATTTGATAGGAATTTGTAACAATAAAAATATCAATATATAAAATATAAAAAAAATTCAAATAAGCAACAATGACAAAAAATTGTTGCAAATATAATGAGATTTTGCAACAATATTTTCAGTGACTACAAATTGTTGTTGCTAAAAACTCATTTTCTAATAGTGTATGATATAATTTTGGCAACATTTAATAAAATTTTAGTAAGTGTGAAATAATTTTGGTAACTTTTAATGCAATTTTGGTAATTTTAGGTACAATTTTGGCAACTTTTTATATGTTTTAGTAATTTTTGTGAAAATTTTGATAAACTTTGATAAAATTTTGTAATCATAAGTGATTACTATTTTGTTAATATGATATAATTTTAGTATATATTAATAAAATTTTAGTAACTTTTTATAAAACATTGATAACTTACCAACGTAATTTTGATAATCTTTCATATAATTTTGATAATTTATTATATATTCTTAGTAATTATTAATATAATTTTGATAAACTTTAATACAGTTCTTATTTGGATAATGTTTGACATAATTTAATAATCTTATATATAATTTTGATAAATTTTTATATAATTTTAGTAAGCATCGATATAATTTGGTAACCAAAGACACGTGGGAGAACCTTTGCTACACTCACGTAGCAGCTTTGACCTTACATAAACACACGTCTCTCCTCCCACTTTCCACATTAAGAAACTAAGAAATCGAGTTATAGTCTTCCTTTTTACTATTAATCTAAAAAAAAAATGCATGGCATACCCTTGAAGACATTGTGCCAAACCTTGAAGTTGAAATCTCTCACGGAAAAGTCAAGCTTCATGACTATTTCAACAATGGCTGGACCATCATTTTCTCTCATCCTGGTGTAGGCTTTTTTTTTTTTTTTTTTGTTTCTTTAATTCTCTTTGTAATTATCTTGGAATATAAGATTTTAGTTGTGATCTATCTTATGTTGGGTTGGGTTGGTTTATGTTTTTGCTTGCAGCTGATTTTACATCAGTATGCACTACGAACTTGGCAAGATGGTAGCTTTCCAGCCGGAGTTTGAAAAACGAGGGGCAAAGCTTTTGGCTTTCTTTTGTGATGATGTGCAGTCGCACAACGAAAGGATCAAGGATGTTGACGCCTAACATTTTTATTGCAAATTTTCAATATAACTTTTTTTTTTTTTAGTTTCCTTTGAATTTTTTTTTAAGTTTCCTTTGAACTTAAATGTGAGAAGCGTGTATGGCTTTTATATCCACTTTGACCAATTTCTTTGTTACTTTGTGCATGTCTTAATTGGTTGCATGGTAGCCTGGGTGCAAGGTGATATACCCAATCATCACAGATCTAAAAAAAAAAGATCCTCAAGCAACTTAACATGGTGGACTTGATGCCAAAGGCTTTTCAGGGAACCAACTCCCAAATGGAGCTCTTCATATTGTGGGCTCCGATAACAAAGTGATGTGTTGTTTTATACGTAGCTTTAGCATAATTAAAGCAAATCTAAATAAAGCTATCGCGAAAAAAAAGAACCCATGCTTTGTTGCTAACAAAAAAATTGGATGATATAGATTAAGCTGAGCTTAGTATCAGGGATTTAAATTACGATAACGATCACATTTTCGATCGTATTGTGTTTGTCACGGTTGCGAATATAACGGAGATTTTAATGGTCATTGCGACTATTGCGATCGTGAATTTTTTAAATTTTGCTTAACTTGCTATAAAATATAATAATTTTAATTATTAATCATAAAACCTCTTATTTTATAATTTTTAAAGTAATTTATATTATATCATGTGTTTTATTTATTTAAGAAAAAATATTTATAGTAAAATATTCATATTTAAAAAATTATTTATATGATAATTAAAAATTAAAAAGAGATAAATAAATATATAAAAAATAAATAATCATAACAAATAATATATTTAATTATTTAATTACCGTATTCATCAAATTATTATCGAACTATATTATGCATAAATCAAATAATAAGTGATTAAGTATTCATAAATTAAGTAAGAGCATTATAATTTATGAGTCAAAAGAATTGCTTTTTATGAACTTACAGTAAATCAAACTGGATAGCCTCCATGTTATGGGCGATTTTCAACAATAATAACCTCAAGTCTACTTCTCCTATCTCTTGACTAAATTGCACAGACCCACACAACTTTTCATCCTTCACCTTGCATTCAATAATTTTTTTTCTCCAAACTTTTATCCACATCCCCATCTCTCAGTTCTCTTTTTATTTGGTGTGTGCTATCTGCTTGCTTCTGTAAATTTCAAGTTTCACTCTCATCTCTTGTCTCTTATTTTAAGTCTCAGCAACTCTTGCCTCCTTCTATCAATGTAACATAGTCCAATCTAATCCCAAACACATAAAATCATGACAAATTTGAAAATTAAAAAAAAAAAGATAATTTGAATGTTGAATTAATTTTTTATTTTAAATTGCATATACTTTATTTTGATTGAAGTTGAACTTGAGAGAATTGATTTTTTTTTTAAATTTAAGTTTTGTGGGTTTTTTTTTTCTGAATTTGTAAATCGATGCTTATTTTTTTATTTGTTGTTTTTATTTTAAGTTTTTAAAGAAAATCAAATGATTTTTTTTTTGAATTTTTGAATGAAAATAGGAATAGCGGCAATAACGATAATAGCGGGTAATAGCGGATTGTTATTGTCGCTATTCATCGTTATATCGTAATTCACAGTCACGATTCATCCGCTATAAACGAGATTTAAATTCTCTCCCATTTTTTGTTCAATAACAGTGGCAGATAGTAACGCGACCACGAAATAACGGCCGCGACACCACTATCCGACCGCTATTTGAATCCTTGCTTAGTATATCCAGCAATCATTGATCGTAACATGGATGAAGTGTTGAGGGTCCAAGATGCCCTGCAGAAGGTATAAAAATATAAGGTTGTCACACTAGTGAATTGGAAACCATATGATATTGTGGTGATTTCTCTTGCGGTGACCAACGAAGAAGCCAAAGAAATGTTTCCTCAAGGTTTTGAGACTAAAAAGCTTCCATCCGGGTTGGAATACCTGCGCTTCACTCGTGTCTGATGGTAAGAAGACTTATAATATCTCCTAGTATCCACTAATATTTCCTAGTATCCAATAAATATGCAGAAGGCAAATAGATAGTACATATCCAGGACTATATGGTTTCCGAAATGTTATCCTTGTCATGCAAGTTTTACCCTGTAAGAACTACTTACAGCTAAATAAAATTAAATTTTATTTGCGTTTGCCAGGGGTAGAACGCGGATTTATTACTTGGAAGAAAATTATCCAAACCGTTGGACTACAAACACGACATATTCTCTAAATAGATCTTTCTTTTTTGGTAACTCTCAGATGCGAAGGCGGGCAATATTCATTTATTTTTCATTCAAATTTGGTTAACAACAGAAAATGAAATAAGGTACTCTACACATAAGTATTGACCCTGTCAGGCTTTAATCACATGCTAAAAGACTGAAAATAAAGTCCAGTGGATCCAGGTACACATTTCAATTAACATTTATTGGCCTTGATAGACATCTGAAATACTTGAGTCTAGAATCTAGATAATTTAAGCGATTTATACGCATTGGTTGATCAGTTTGAAAATACTACCATACTATACTTGAGAAAAAACAAACTGCTTTCGGCTGTCTTGTTGAGTGCACAATGTAACAATATTTTACTTCTCCAGGATATGCAAACTGGTCGAGCTTATCTGTGTGGCCCATATGTCGCACGCAATGAGAGCAGCTGATCTTTTGCTTTCTCGTTCTCGATAATAGGCTCAATTGGATGCCAGATCATTGCTCCACTCCAATCATAAACTGTGAAAAACTGTACCTTTGAAAAAGCAAGATGCACTGTAAATTACCATCCGTCATAGCTTATGGCATTTCATACCATTTTCAAACTTGTGGTTCCCACCTCCAGCCTAACAGTCAAAAAGTTCTCCTGACTTATGCAGTAAATCTCGGAATCCTTTCCATACCAATAACGTAACATAACAAGGTCTGCTTTAAGCTTGTTCTTCTTCTTACAGTTCTTTAGCACTTTCATCACCAAAACATTCCCACTAGGTAGCATAAAAAATGCAGCATCCGCAAAACCACCAACTCATCTTTACGCTTATAGCATTAGCCTTACCTGTCCTCAGTGCCAACCTCTGCCGCAGCTTCTGCGGCACCATTGCCATAAACTACCCATTTGGCGTCGACGATGGTTGCGGTGCTCCGCAATACCGGCAAATGCTGAACTGCACCAATGACCTGTTCTTTATAGCCACTTCTGGGCGCTACAAGGTCCAATCTATTGACTACCAGAAGAAAACCATGGTGGTATACGATCCAGCCATGTCCACATGCTCGATACTACAACCCCACCATGACTTTGTCATGACGGATATTCAATCGGTTATAATCCCTCCAACTTCAGACACTGTTTTCGCTCTCCTAAATTGCTCCATCGACTCTCCAGTACTCAACCACTACAAGAATCTTTGCTTCAACTTTTCAGGTCATTCCTGTGATGAGCTTTATGGTGCTTGCAATGCTTTCAGGATTTTTCATTCGCTGACTAATAGTTCTCCACCTTGTTGTTTTACGGGGTATGACACGGTCAAGTATATGAGCATGAACATCTTGGACTGCACGCATTATACTAGTGTCATTAATACTGATAATTTGAAGGGTGTTGGACCCCTGGATTGGGTTTATGGTATGAAATTGTCTTATTCAGTGCCGGAAACTGGATGTGAACGGTGCACTCGATCCGGTGGTACTTGCGGCTACGATACTGAGACTGCAGTGATGATGTGCCTCTGCTCTACTTCTACGAATGCTACGAGAGAGTGTGGTAAGATTGTTATTCAAGACTGTAGATTAAGGTTTTAATATCGAACGGCATATCTATCAACTAAATCCTCTTTTACATTACTCTGTTTTCAGCTACAGGTAGCATTGGAGATCTAGGAGGAGGGCAAAAGTTTACTTTATGGACAAATTTTCATGCATTTGCCTTGGTGATGGAAGCACTTATTTCCATAATAATCTTATAATGTTGAAACTTTTCATTCGTATTTCTTATGTTGGAGAGCAAACCACCAGAAATTTTTGAACAAAAAGAAAAAAGCACTTGAAAAGTGGTTCTAGAGTAGAGAATTGGAGTCGATGCCTGTATCGAAAATTTTGCAATGTAAAGCTATCTATTAACAGGAATCTCTGGTGATCCTGAAATTCCACTGGATTCAAAATTTTTTGAGCAATTAGAATCAGCATTTGGTGAATGGTGCAAGACACATTTTGTTGAGATGAAATTATTATTTGCAGCGCAAGAGCCGTGCATTATCATGATGACCGACGTGTTTCAGACTTTCTGTCTGAAATATCACTCTTTTTCTTCTTTCAGAAACTTGAAAGTCAACCATTTCGGAAATATAATTGTTTCCTGTGAAATTGTGTAATTGTGCTTGGATTCAGGGAACTCTGCTTGAGAAATCTCATGTCTCGTAAAACAAGGTTTGATTCTGTTTATAAATTTCGCAGCCCAAAACGACAGATTATATGTGGGAGGACTCACTCTCTTTTTTTTTTTCACTCATTATTTGACCGTTGAAAGACGCAGACAGATTTCCACTTTTACAATTGTATTTTTCTCTTAATTTTTATTTTGGTCTTGGGCTCTTGGCAAGTTGTGTTGGTATCTTCTATAACATCATACATTAAGTGATCCCGTCAGTACCCAAATCACCGAATTTCGATCATCAACTTGGTTAATACGCCAGCTAAAGGCAATTCGATCCACCCCTTTAAGCTGGAAACTTCCCTTGGTTTAAAGGAAGCAAAAGGGGAGTAGCAGGGTTTCTTCTTTCTTCCCTAGCTAGTTCAACTGTTAATAATCAGATAAAGCCTACTCCAACCATAGCACTCATCATTACAAGTGATTTTAAATGCAAAAAACTGGTGCACAATCACTTTCCAAAGAGAAGCACGTACAGTGTCACGGCCTGCACGTTTTTTATTCTAAAATCATGCGTCCGTACAATATCAAAAGTACTCGTAATCAAGATCAGTTTTTCTCGAATTTATTTTTTCCTGTACAGCTCAATATAGATTTTTCGAGCAGTATATTACTGAGTTCTTTTCTCAAATCTGGTAGGGTTGCATATTCTCAAACTCAATAAGAAAAAATTCAAACTCCTATCAATACATCAGCTCACGATTTTTATGGTGACATTGAGCACTCATCTTAGCCTGCAAGGCTTAAGATCCAAAGTATTGACCCTTGATTTCTCGTAAGATCACACAGCTTAGATCTCATAATATTATTATTTTTTGATATGGTAAAAATCTAACACCATGTTTTCTTGTATCATACGCAAACTCTCGTGTCAAGATCTCACAGGCACAACACATATGCCAGTCAACAGTCAGCCTAAAACCTCTAGATTCATCTCATCTCATGAAACTCAATTCTTAACACCTAAACCCTTAGCCTCGATTTAGGCTGTCCATACGTATGATTGACAACCAATATCATGTTAGTCCCGCATGAAGTACTTAGGTGTGTTGCCCCAATTATAACGCCCTTTTACCGATTGGTCACAAGGGTCTAGCAACATGTTTGTGTCACGTCCTGAGCAGGCACACAGGCCCAAGCACCAGAGGTTAAGACTCGAGCACCAGGGGCATTGGTGGAAATTTGCACACTAGGCCTTGAAAATGAGTCCAGACCATTCGCACAGTATGCAAGCTTGCCCGCACAGCCAGGTCCAGGGCCGCAAGATGCCCACACCACATTCAGGAGGGCCCAATAAAGTAAATGTGCTCCAAGATATTCTAGAAGCAATCTGGATCAGCAAGAACCTTCAGCAGAATCTAGTTAACCCTAAAAATCAGGAAAGAGCAATTCCCTTATTCTCTTGTTTTCTCAAACTTGCGTATTCTATCTTTTTAGTTGTTCTAGTGCCCGCACGTTTGTGTTTTAGGTTGACTTAGGCTAAAATGAGGTGATTTCAAGCCTAAAGTTGCACGAATTTTGAGTCTTTAGTCGGAGCCCGTGACAATTGATATCAAAGCAAGTTTGATTCAAGTTTTGCTTGTGTTTGTGTGTAGGTTAGATCGCAGTTAAGGAGATGGTATCTCAGAGTGATGTTGCTAGCCAACTACCAGAAGCCCAAGAGCAAGGCTGTGGAAGGGGCAACAAGACCAGTTTGAGAGACATCTAGACTACCATGGACGGGAGGCTGTCCAAAATAAAGGTGAACATGGACGATGTGAAGGAGAAGCTTGATGATGTAGAGACTCACATTGAAGCGCTAAACTTCATAGGGGAAGAGCTCAAGGGTGAATTGCAAGTTGCTCTCAATGAAGGCCTCGATATGATCACCCAAAGGAACGAAATCTTTGAAGCCTAGGTGAAGACCATGCGTAATGGGATGGAGGTCATATGAAAAGAAATGAAAGAGCTTAAGGGCGAGCTCGCTGCTTGCAAGATGGCCATTAGGAATGGCATGTTTGTTGGAGTGTCTAAGACTCGTGTGAAGATTCTCAAGCCCAAAGAGTTCAAGGGGACAAGAGCTGCCAAGAAAGTAGACAACTACCTATAAGGGATGAAACAATACTTCTGGCCCACAGGCATACAAGACAATGCTACCAAGATAAGCACCGCTTCGATGTATCTTACTGATGTTGTTTTATTATGGTGGAGGCATAAGTGTAATGATGTGAGACATAAATGCGTCGTGATTGGAACCTGAGCAAAGTTTCAAAAAGAGTTTAAGGAGCAGTTTAACCTGGAATATGCCAATGAAGAGGCACGAGTAAAGTTGCGTAAGCTTAGCCAACAAGGGGACATAAAGGAGTGTGTCTAAAAATTCTCTAAACCGATGTTACAGATCTCGGATCTGAGTGAGAAGGAGGGTTTATTTGCTTTCATGGATGGGCTAAAGTTGTGGGTGAAGCACGAGCTACAATGAAGGAAAGTTCGTGACTTGGCTAAAACCATGACTACTGGCGAGTCCTTGGTGGAGTTCAAACCACAAAACAAGTTCAAATCTTCTAAGCCCAAGGAAAAAGGGTAAGGACAAAAAGGACCGAAAGAGACAATCCAAGGGAAAAGATCGTGACCAGCAGTCCAAAGATGGAGGATTGAAACTGTTCGAACAAAGATGACGAGAGAAAGCCACCAGCAAGGAAGTGGAAAGCAAAGAGAGACCGTGAGTCGATCTTATACTACATATGTAAAAGAGACCATATAGCATGCAATTACCCAAAAAAGGGTAAGCTGACTGTTGTAGACAAAGAGTCGAATGAAGAGCCAGAAGTAGAGGCAGCAAAGCTTGGGTTGTTGGTGCTCAATGTTATCTAAAGTAAGGGGAGTCGTAAGCCAAAGGGCTTGATGTTTGTAGATATGATGGTTATGAGCAAGAAAGTGAGCGCACTAATGGATACAAGTGCCTCACATTTGTTTATTTCAAGTGATAAAGCCTAGAAACTTGAACTGAAAGTGTAGAAAAAGATTGGTACCATCAAGATGGTGAACTCTAAAAAAGTTCTTACCATTGGAAGTAGCGTGGGGAGTAAAGTTGCAACTTGGAGACTGAAAGGGCAAGGAAACCATTAAGGTAATACCCTTGGATAACTATAAGTTTGTGATTGGGTTAGATTTTTTTATTTGGATTAACACCCTCTTTGTGTCTTTTGACAATTGTATATGCATTCTGGATGCATGGTGCCAATGTTTTGTACCATTGAAATGTGGGTTTGGGATTGAATTTAAGATGGTGTCGCCCATTCAATTTGCCAAGACGGTGAATAGGGATAAAGACACTTTCTTGGCAACCTTGAAGTAAAAGAAACTGAGGGAGAAAGAGACCAACACCCCCTTGAAGGGGCTAAAGGTGCTGGATACCTTTAGTGATGTGATGCCCACACAGCTACCTAGCAAGCTGCCACCTAAAAGGGAGGTGGACCATAAGATCAAATTGGTGCCTGAGGCCAAGCCACTAGCTAGAGCCCCTTACCTAATGTCCCTATCAGAGTTGGAGGAGTTGAAAAAATAGCTCAAGAAATTGATTGATACTGTCTTCATCAAGCCATCTAAGGCGCTATATGGTGCCTCGATTCTGTTTCAACGTAAACATGATGGATCGCTGCAGTTGTGTATAAACTATTGGCTTTGAACAAGCTGACCATCAAGAATAAGTATCCTATCCCACTTATTGCGAACTTGTTCGACCAACTTGAGAGTGCAAGATGGTTCACCAAACTGGATTTAAGGTTAGGCTACTACCAGGTTAAGATCGTAATGGAAGATGAGCCCGAGACAGCATGTGTCACCCGATATGGCTCGTATGAGTTCTTGGTCATACCATTCGAACTCACCAATACCCTAGCAACATTTTGTACAATTATAAATAAGGTACTACAGTTGTTCTTTGATCGCTTTGTTATGGTTTATCTTGATGATATTGTGATCTATAGCTAGACATTGAAAGAGCATTTAGACCACTTGAGACAAGTGTTTGAGGTGTTACGAGCGTACAAGCTGTATGTCAAGAAGAAGAAGTGCTTATTTGCCTAGCAAGAAATCCCATTATTAGGCCACATAGTGAGAGGTGATAAGATTTTCATGGATGAAGGCAAGGTGCACACCATCCTAGAGTGGGAACCACCAACCAAGGTCACTGAGTTGAGCTCATTCATTGGGCTGGTCAACTACTATAGGCATTTCATCAAAGGTCACTAAACCATAGCCATACCATTGACTGACTTGCTAAAAAAAAAGAGAGCATGAAAGTAGAGCGTAAGGTGTCAAAAAACCTTTGATTGGTTGAAGCAGACAATAATTGAAGAGCTAATCTTGGCTTTGCCATACCATGTTAAGTCGTATGAGATGTATACGAATGCATCAGACTACATAATAAAGGGTGCGTTGATACTGAAAGGTCATCTGGTTACATTTGAGAGTCGAAAGCTTAATGAGATCGAATGTAGGTACACGATCCAAAAGAAGAAATGATAGCAGTGGTGCACTACTTGTGCACTTAACGCCATTACTTGTTGGGGTTGAAATTTGTAGTCAAGACGGATAATGTGGCAACCAACGACTTTCAGTTACAAAAAAAGCTATCCCCTAAGCAGGCAATATGTCGGGATTTTCTTGTAAAATTTGATTACAAGTTGGAATACAAGCCTGGGCAGGCAAACCTAGTGGCTGACATGTTGAGCATGAAGGTGAGCCTAGTTGCCATTAGCCAACTAGAGGGTTTCTTGGTGCCAAGCATCAAGAAGGGGCTAATGCATAATCTTACAGCCATAACTTTCATCGAGCATACGAAGCAAGGTAAGACTAAACAGTTTTAGGTGCATGATGATTTGTTGTTTACCAAATATAGTAGGTTGTTTATGCCGTAGCATGGAAAACTCCGCAGGAAAGTTATGCACGAGTGCTATGATTCG
Source organism: Durio zibethinus (assembly GCF_002303985.1). The sequence goes on along the minus strand of NW_019168026.1, from coordinate 532,466 downwards.
AGATGGGCTGGACACCTTAAGGTGATTCGTACTTTGGCTTTACTAGAGGATTGATACTACTGACTGCATATGAAATAAGATGTGAAAGCCTATGTGAAAACTTATCTTGTGTGCCAATAGGACAAAATGGAGCTTAAAAAACTAGATGGTCTATTGAAGCCATTGCCAGTGCCAGAGCGACCATGTTAGAGCGCTACTCTGGACTTTATAATCAGTGTTCCCAAGATAAAAATGTTTAGAAACATCATGGTAGTGGTGGATAGGTTTTTCAAGTATGAGATTTTCATTCTAACAACCAAGAAGTGCCCAGCCGATGAGGCAACCTGTTTGTTCTTGAAGAACGTGAAAGTACTAAGGAGTGCTAAGAATCATTTTAGTAGTCGGGATAGACATTTTACGAGCAGATTTTAAACTAAGTTGTTCAAGCTATTGGGGTCAAACTTAAACTTTTCTACCAGTATGTATTCGTCAAATCGATGGGCAGATTGAACGTGTGAATGGACTATTAGAGGTCTACCTCAGGCATTATGTGAGTGCCACGTAAAAGGACTGACCAAAGTTGTTAGATATAACCTAGTTTTCCTATAACTTGCAGAGGAATGAAGCAACGAACTATAGTCAATTTGAGATTGTGATAGGTCAACAATCGCTAACCCCTGATTTGATTACTGTAGGTTATACAAGGCCGAATACAACAGCATACAAGTTTGTCAAGGCTTGGTAGGAAGAAGCCAATTTGGCCAAAATATATCTCCACAAAATCGCGAAGAGGTCAAAAAAATAGGCAAACCGAAATAAGAGGGATGTGCAGTTCCAACTAAAAAACTTGGTGTTGGTGAAGCTGCATCTCATTGTGCACCATAAAGGGCTATACAAAGGCCTAGTCTGAAGGTATAAGGGACTTTTCAAAGTAGTCAAGAAGGTAGGCCAGGTTGCCCACAAGCTGGATGTGCCACTCAAGTCGAAGGTACACTCAATGTTCCATGTTAGCATGCTCAAACTATTCCATGAAAATAAAAGAGATCTAGAACGAGCAAAGTTAAAATATGTACCTTTAAGAGTGAGGGCCTCATCTGAGAGGAAGGTCCACAACATCATTGCTGACCAGAAAGTGAGGCAAAAGAACTACCAACCAAGATAAGAGTATTTGATGTGCTCGAAAAGACTTTCAGACAGTGAGATAAGTTGGAAGCTAGTGAAAGACTTATAGTAATTTCAAGACCAAATCAGACAGTTTCATGTAGAGGACGCGACAAGGGTGTCATGCAATCAGGTGGGAGAAAATGTTACGTCTTATGAAGGCGCACCAAACGCATAAGCCCTAGCACCAAAGATCAAGGCTCAAGCACCAGAGGCATTGGTAGGGGTTTGTGCACTAAGGCTTGAAAGGAGTCCAGACTGCTCGCACAGCATGCAGGCCTACCCGTACAACCAAGTCTAGGCTTGCAAGAGGCCCACACCACACTTAAGAAGGTCCAAAAGAGTAAGTGCACTCCAAGATCTTTCAGAAGCAACCAAGATCAATAAGAGCCTTCAGCAGGATCTAATTAACCCTAAAAATCAGGAAAAAACCTTCTGTATTAATGTGTAATCTGTGTAATACTTGATTTTTAAAAGATATTGCAATATCATGATTTTAAGGACTAGCCATAAGTAAAGCTGAGAGCTTTAACTATAAATAGAAGGTCGTCTTACCCTATTTCGTATATCATCAGACACTTTACTTTAGTAATATATAGTGCATAATCTAATAATTCTCTTATTCTCTTGTTTTTTTTTCAAACTTACACATTCAGTCCTTCCAATTATTTTAGTGCCCACATGCTTGTGTTCTAATTTGACATAAGCTAAAAAGAGGTCATTCTAAGCCTAAGGCCGCACAAATTCTAAGTCTTAGGTCGGAACTCATGACACTTGCCTGCTAACCCACTCATTTTTCAGGCTTGATGGTGCCCTTCCCACACAAACACCAACTTATGATCCTTTTGGCTCAAGAAAAGAAAATCGAAAGGTATAACGAACGTTATTGCCTAACCCTATGGCTCAACGCGAAGGTGTAATACGAGGCCCATTGGCTCCAACCGTCTCTGAGTTTACCATGACTCGAGAAGACACCGTATCACACTCGTGATCTTACGATGCCTGTTCACCTAAATACCAAATGTGTTTAGGAGTAGCTCATTTCAGACAACCAGGCCCTCGCCTGCCCACTAGCCAAATAGGTAATGAAAAGCTGACACCAGTCATCACCCTATAAAAAGTGTAAAAGATTTTTCAGGTCTTCTACAACTTAAAACTAGTTGAAATGGAAACATTTTTCTCTCTAGCCATCTCAGGGCTTTTATCCAGTTAACTCAAGGCCCTGTGACCTTCTTCCTAGTCACCATAATTATTTGATTTTGCTCGTTGCTCTATTAACCCACTTGAAGATGCTCGCACATGACTTTGATTGATAGCACCTGACTGGTTAACCAGCTCCAGGATACTTGCCCACTGCCTCGCACTTGCTTGCGTATGTTGGGGCCTAGAACTCACACTACCTACACATAATATCAGCAACATATTTCCTTGCTCAAAATACCCACACACAACTTCGACCGATGGCACCCAACTAACTACCCTGCTTGAGAATGCCCACACACTAGCTCGAACTTGCCTGTATATCTTGCGAACCAAAACTCACATTGCTCGCACATTATATCAACAATATATTTTTGTGCTTAAAATGCCTACATACATGCTTAAGAACCACGGTCCTGCAAACCCGGCCTCGACAGCTGCTCCACATAAAGTTAGTCATGGCAGAACCAAGGCACACCAAGACCTGACCATGACACACAGGCTGAAAAACTAATCTCACCCTTTTGTCCCAATAAATAAGGTCCTTACTTGATAAAGAAGATGCATCACATGAACATTGCAATCTCCATCCCATTCAACTTTGCAAGTTGCCATGTTTATCTTGGTTCATGCCTGAGACGGAATAGAAGGTACTATTATAGGTAACGTCTGTAATTGGTTCAGTTATTACAAGTTCTCAGAATGTTATGGCCAGATTAAATTTGAATAGCTCCCGGTACCATGATACAAACACCACGGAACTCGAGCTACAATCAGGTACAGCAAACTCTTCTTCAATCAGCTGCCCACTTCATTCCTTGGCCTCGACTTCCTTTAGAAAAAGGAAAATAAATAAAAGCAAATGCTTAAGAATCAAATCATGGACAAAGTCAACAACACCTACACGCACTCAAATTGCGATTTTTTTTTTCAAAGCAGGGCTTTTATCCAAACCAGTTCTGACTTTTAGCCAGTGGAGTATAACAAAAGAAAAGTGTTGAGATGAAGATTTTCTTTACCCAACCTTGGTACAAACATAAATGTAATGGACGTCAGGGTTCCTTCCAAGTACATCTTCCACTGAGCTTCCACTATCCTCCGATGGAACAGGGTTTGTCAATTCTCTCATTGGCTGGTCAGAACTTCCTTCTTATCCAAATTTCGCTGCAAATAGTAGACAACTAGTATATTACTACTTTATGTGTATTAAAAGCGCATTATCCATGCCAGACTCTGCTACATATGGAGGATGAAACTAGTATATTACACTACACAAGGCGAGAAATGTAAGGAATCAACAACATAATAACCAGGATGGGAATTCAATCAACCTATCGCATGCAGTTTTATGCTCCACATGCATCACTCTTTCAGCAAGCCAAGACGATAAACTGGAGCTCCATACGTTATCTGCAGCACTTACAAAACAGTTAGGAAGCAGAAAATTAACTGCAAACACACATTGCAATCCGAAAGCAGGAAATGAGAATAACTCAAATCCAAGCTTAAGAAAAGGTTTTGAATTGAACTGCAGAAAGGAAGAAATGCCACATGAAAAGAACACAAATTTTTACGCAAGGGAATAAAAGGAGAGTATAGTTACCAGAAAATAGACTCCTTCATCCTTCAGGACCCTAAAGTTTGTTATCAACTGCTTCAATATATGGTGAATGGATCAAGAAAACCCATAAAAGGAAATTGTAATGTAGACAATTCTAGTTAACTTTTAAGGTTTATTACTATACCTCCAGATTTCCTCAAGCATTTGAGTACCATTCTGTCTTGAATTATTTCCACACTGCAGACAAAAAATTTCCCATCAGCTTATTACCGAATCAGGTCTCATCGAAGACAGAAGAGCTACAATTCATAAGTCATAGCACTTACAAAGATAGAATCAAGAGTCCCTGAAACACCATTTCAAATAAAAAACAGTAAAATTTTAAAGCCAACAATCATTAAATTAAATTAACAAATTAACGAAGCCAAATGGAACCTTTATCAATAACTGCATCAAAGGAACCAGCTTGCAATGGACTCATATCTCGTACAACTAATTTAATATCTGCAAAATCATTTCATTTAAGAAATAAAAAGAAGAACATGTCAAAAACTTTTCATTTCCTTGTATTTTTTTTTACTGTAAAAAATTTCAACACAAAGTCATTCTATAAGGCTACATTTTAGCCGTTGACTTCTATAAGGAAACATTTTAGGGAGTACTTAGCTTGCATAGCTTCGACGACCACAGTGGATATATCAACGTTGACAACATCCTCGTATCCATCGTTCACCATGTCTTCACTAAACACTGCAAAATGTTGACTTTTGTTACATAAAAATGAGAGATCTGAAATGGGTATGCATTAATTTTGAGGAGCTGGTACCTGAGTTGCCGCAGCCGACAACGAGAATGCGTTGATGGCGGTTGGGGACAAGGTGGATAAGGGGAGCTAAGGCAGGGTATTTTTGGTACCAATCAACGGGAGCTGATTCTGGGGCGTAGCGGTTGTCCCAGTATCATAGCTCACCGTATGCTTGAGTTGATGGTGTCCCCAAGGTCATCCTTTCTGCAACTCTGTCTGTTAAGCAAGTTGATGTTGAAAATCGTACTTGGATTTGGATTTGAAGTGTTGGCAGTTTGATTTATGGCTGAACACCCTGGAGCTTTGTTGGGATTTGGCATGTTTATCATCAACATCAAGTTCAATGTATTTCGAACACGTGTGTTTGTTTTTAATCCACCTGATTTTCTTTTTGTCGATTAGAACTTAGAGCTCATTCATTGAATAGTCTTAAACCAACTCACAGTCATAAGTCATGTGAGGAACATGCTACATATGGACGTCGGCCAAAATCATAGGAAGACAGAATAAAACGTGAGAAAACGACCGAGATCTTGTAACTAACTATAAATAATAATAATAAGGCCCCTTAATTCGGCTTGAAACCCCACCTTTTTTTTTTTTTTTTGACTAATAACTAGGCTTCAGCTTTTGAACCTTTATAGTCCAATAATGCAGAGTAGTAAAAAAGGGCTTTGAGCTTTGGGTATCCGCTTGCCAGGCCCAATCGTCAGTTGAAAGGGGCAAAAATGAAAAAAGCTGGAGTCTTTGGGTATCATCGACTGAAGAAGGAACGAAGCAAAACAGCCAAGACGTAGAAAAACCAAAAAATTTTGAGAGTTGGACTGGGTGAGTGAGAGATAAATCTGTATACGGAAACGTGAAGGAAGAAAGATGTCTTCTTCTTCTTGTAAAACATCGGAATTTGAAGCGGCAGGCTTTGATTCGGTGGGGCAAGACGACATCGGCGGCGGCGGCGTGCAAGTGACGAGCTTCACAGAGCTCGTGGATGACGTGACCCTCCACTTTCAGATCATTCGCCTCCCTAAACAGGTATGTTATCCTCTTTATTTTTCTACTAATGAGTTTGGGATTACAAGTAATTATTTATTTGATAGATATACGCATGGATTGGCTGTAACTCTGCAAAACTCGGAAACTTGTATGCCGCTGCTCACACACGACCTGTAAGTTTTATTTTTCTTCAATTCATTACTTTTAATTATCATTATGATTTGTTGCCGAAAACTAAAACAAGATTTTTGGCTATCAACAGAGCAATACGGTGAGCGTGACTTCCATACTTGGGGGTGCTTCAGATAACACTGGCTCTGGAATTGCTCGACGATTGGGTCATTTTCTTTAATTTTACCAACATGTTATTACTATATATATTTTGTGGGGTTTAATTCAAAGTAAATTGATTGTTTTGCAGTGCTTAAGACTGGTCTTAATGTAATTGTGGCTTGCAATATCCCAAAGAATAGCCCCATGCTTGAGGTTTTACTTTTTTTATTCCCTCTTTCTCTTGTTGCCAATGCATATCCTTTCAATTCATTTCACTAGTCTATTGACAAATTTAACATAATATATTGATCTTTGTGTTCATATCATCATTTTGTTCCCCATTTTCTTCTGGATTTTTTTCAGGCAAATGCTGAAAAGAAGTTGGTAGAGAAGCTAATTGCCCTGGGCCACTCAAGGTCAAAATCTCCAGCCGCGGGGCCAGTGTTGTCTTCTTCATAGCTAAAAACTGTGATTCATATGTGCATTGTAGCAGCAAACCAGTAGATTGTACTAGTCTGCAATGTAGAATCAGTTATGGGATCCTTTTTGACTCATTTTATTGATCCAGAAATTTAACCAAGAAAACATACTGAGCCTGGCTGCGAGTCCCGGACAGTGAGGATGTAAGCTTTTCTGTTATGTTATGTGCTTTGTTTCTTCATGTCAGAAACAGAAAAGTTGCAATTGCGTAGTTGTTTTCGATTGTCTCCCTGAATTTTATGGGTTTGAGTGCTACTTTTCTGCTTATGTTTGTATGGGTGGTTGATTCTATGTTTACTACTGAGCTTAATGATGGTTTAACCCTGTTTTGATCCGAATTTGGATGTCAAGTTTTTTATTGTTAGAACTGAATTTGAGCAATGAACATCATGCTATGCTCAACGTTCAAATTATAGTATGTATGTCATTTACCCCCATGGATGCAAAAGTTTCCTGCAAAATGGAAACTTAGACTTAAATGGTTGAACACCAGTTCTCAACGTTAATTGAGCCACAGTTCTCAACGTTAATTGATTCTGTCACTTCTTTGTACTGAAAGGATAGCCATGTTAATAACTCCAGTTACCCAAGTGGGCGCACGTTGGAGAGCTCATGGAGCTCAAGAATCTCAATTATTCTTTTCCTACTTTGTGGTAGCCTTAAAGTTTAGACCATGGACAAGGCTCTGGGAGATTCTACTTTAGACGGGTGCGATGATCTATTCTAGTACTTCAACAGTTCATATAGCCACTAGCCATGGAAGACCCTCCTAGGGATGTATCAGTACTCAACAATATCAGCACTTTTAGACCATGGCAACAGTCCAACGGTTACGACCCCCACCCTAGTCTGGTGGGTGATTGGTAGAGGCCAACAGGGCTGACCCTTGTTTGTAATGACCCTCCTAGAAAAATAAATAAAAGTAATAAAATGAGATCCACTGTTACAATTGTAAAAATGTGATCATTAGCCATGGAAGAATTTTCAACAAGCGTTCTGTTTTATTTTCGTTGCAAAACCTCAATTTAACATCTAGATATTTTAAAAATTTATTATGACATATAAATTAAGGTTTAAATCTAAATTTGTGATATGTCTTTAATGGAACAAAATTATAAGATTTTTATATTAAAATGAATAATATCTTATAGGTTAGGTGCGAATCTCTAAAAATATTATAAAAGTGATTATTAGTGGAACGGAAGTTAAGTACTACACTATGAGAGCCACTTCTAAAATCTCGATAGAGTTAAGTGTTACATAATTGAAATCACCTTTAAAATTCTTAAGTCTGGTGTGATCTTAATTTTGTGATTCTATGTGTATGGTTATGTGCTTATATGTATTTTTGTGTTGAACTTGATGAAAATATCAAGATTTAACATAAGAAATTTGTGACACTCTAATCTCATATCAGAATGTTTTAAAAATTTGTTATAATACACAAATTGAGGCTTAATATATAAGTGGAAACTTAAACCCTAATTTGTAATATGTTTTTTGTGAAATAAAACTGTGATAATTTCGAATTAAAACAAATAATACCTCATATACATATCTCCATAATCATTTCAATGGATTGTAGAGCGTGCGAGGGAAAGGTATCTCCATGGTAGATTCTTAAAAGCCTATTGCTTGAAAAATGCTTCTTTCAATTTGAAAACCTTAATTACTTGATGTTCATTCAGCAGGTAGAATGGATTTTTGTTGATTTATCACAACAAATCCTCTCTAAGCAAAGGATAAGAGCTCAATCCTCAAAAGATTTTTTACGTTTGGAATTTGTACCCAAAGACTTGTCTCCATGGCTAATCCAGGCTCCAGTAACCTATTTATGATTTTATGCAAGCAATGCCTGGTTCAGTGTTTTGTTAATTTCTGCTGCATCCTATTTATGCCCTTATAACCTTATTTTTGTAGCTCGTTACAAATGGTAATGAGACTATTCATTGCGGAAGTTGCAAAGCAACATACTAACCCAGCCATTGCATACCAAAGATACAGTCATTTTCGTTACTTACAAAGAATGGCATACAAAAAATATGAATCTGGTAGATACAAATGGTATTATTAATTTCTTTATATATACTACTATTTTTTATCAGGTAATGTTATCATTATCACCTGTTGTTTTTTATATGGGAACTTCACTAACTTAACTTAGCCTATTATATATTTTCTGTGCTCACAGGAAACTGGTCTTGTACCCAAGTGGAATCAAAAGCATGAAGAAATGTGAAAATTTTACATAAATTTTTTAGATTTTTTAAAGAATTTTTTTTATAATTTTTTATAAATTTTAAAAGTTTTTAAAAATTGTTTAAAATTATTTAAAATTTTTTTAATGATGACATGGTATCGATGATGTAGCGTTGATTGAATTTTTTTACACATGTCAATATTTTATTTGATATTCATATCACATCAACAAAGTTGATTAATGGCATTAGTATAAAATATCAACATAATAATGGAATGAAAGTTTACATATGAATATGATGGTTTTATTTATTTAGGCATCAAACTAACAAAAAATATAAAGTTCATAAGCCATTTTTATCTTTAACCCAAAATAAAATCTCATCCAAGGAGGATGAGGTTGCTCCTTTGGATTTGTCTATAATAAGGTCATAATTTATCGACCTCATGAGATATTATATTGAAAAATTATAAAAATTATAAAAAAATGAAAAATAGCAGATTAACAGATCTACTAAAAAATATAAAAATAAGTTATTTATAACAATAAAAATTTACAAATATATATTATAATTGTTTCATTATTTTAAATAATAACATAGAAAATATACAATAAAATATAGCTATATTATATAATTTAATAAAAAATATTTTGTTATTTCTTTATTATAAACAAATAACAATATTACAACAATAATTAATACAAATTTTATTATTCATCTTAATAATTTTTTTTTAGTTTTAAAATATCTGTCTTAACGTCTAGATCCTGGGATCTATCGCTAGAAATTGACTTTTAGGAGTCGTCACCAATCTTTTTTATCTAGGTGCGATTGGCCACCTAAAGAATCTGTTCTTTCAGGGAACACCTTAGTTTAAGGGTCCCTAAAAGAATAGGTTCAAGTATATTAACCAGAACAGGATTCGGGAGTTCGGTTACGTGTGAGGAAGGTTATAGCACCCTCACAACGCCCATCAAAAGATGGTATCAGCTTAAATTTGTGTTATCCAATGAGCCTTAAAATTTTATCAAGTAATTAATTATTGAAAATTATTCTCAATTGACTTTAATACTTTTAGTAGAAAATTAAGAAAATCCCCTCACTTCAAGAGTATGTAAGAAAACTACTATTTCACTTACAGAGGCTCCATTGTCGGATTATTTAACATAAACAAATAAAAAATAAAAAAAACGAAGAAAAGAATGATTGTTCTTGTGCAGGAAAAATTGATACTTTCAACTTTTCCCCAAAATATTTTTTTTTTAAATTTTAATCTCGAGTAAAATTGATACTTTCAACTTTTTCACAAAATATCTTTTGAAACTTTAATTTCAGGAAAAATTGATACTTTCAACTTTTCCTCAAAAAAACCTTTTTTGAAAATTTATTTTTAGGAAAAATTGATACTTTTAACTTTTTCTCAAAAACTTTTTTTTTAAAATTTATTTTTAAGGAAAATTGATACTTTCAACTTTTTTCCAAAAATATTTTTTGGAAACTTTGATTTTCGAGGAAAATTGATACTTTCAACTTTTCCTCAGAAAAACTTTTTTTGAAAATTTATTTTTAAGGAAAATTGATACTTTCAACTTTTCCTCAAAAAAACCTTTTTTTGAAAATTTATTTCTTAAAAAAATTGATACTTTCAACTTTTCCTCAAAAATATTTTTTTTAAAATCTTTTTATCGTCAAGAGTTATTTAAAATATGCTCGACAAATCAAAATTTCCTGTGAAACAGTTTAAACTTACTTGGTATCCAACACGAGAACAAATGAACAGCTTCTTGCACCACCTTTGCTTACGAGATGGTGATGGAATTAAGTGCATCGATTCTTGGCCCTTTAAGACACCGATATATGTATGATGTTTCAACAAAGTCAACCATCTCCTTCTCAATAGCAAACCTAGTCACTTCAACCACTAGGCGAGGCGTCACATGGACAGTCTCCTGGCAACCTTGGTGAGTTAGTTTACAGGAGGACATCCAAAGGAACCTCATGTTATAGTAGCGATGCAAACCAGAAAACAAAGCTGCATCCCCAAATGGGCCAAGGCATCCTAACAAGAAGTGAAGTTTTGTTGCTGTATCTAAATCCCTTAACAACTGCAACAACTACCATTGTTTTAATAACAATCACTAATATTACACATGAATCAACATCCCCAATACTGGCCAGGAAGAGAGCAACAAAGCAATTGCGAATTTGCTCAACTTGTTCAAGTGTATGCTGATTCAGATCAGAGGTTGATATCATCATTCCAGTAACAAATGAACCCAGCTCATCACCAAGCAACAAGCAAGCAAAAATGCTATGGATGTTAACTGATAGAGCTCCTTAGTCAATGATTTAGTCGTGGATAGTACTCCTTGAAGGACACCAGAACTGCCACCTAGAACTGAAGTAAAGCAAACAGCAAACCCACAGCACAATCCTCTACATAACTGCAAAAAGCATATAGCGAAATTGTTATACCACACGAACACGTGAAGAGAAAATTTTGAAGAAAACCTCCAAGGACAGCAACTGCTCGAACAACACGAAGCTTTGTTGTTGAAAACTCCAAGCTTGATGCGTGAATCCTTGGCTGCATATTTTGGTGTAATTGATTGGGCTGCTGTTGCAAACCCAGTTGTTGCTGCAACTGAGTAGGCTATAATTGCATCTGTGACATTAGTTGCTGCCTTTTGCATCATCCAATATGTGCTTTCAAGGCGTTCATGGATGCTTGACCGTAAGGATTCCAAGCTCTGAGGTGCAATTGCTCCCACCTGTGACAAACTCGCCACTACCGACAAAAGAGAAGCCTTAGCCATAAAATTCTGATTATTCAACAGCTTGCAGATCCTTGGACACAACTTCTGAAAAGCAGCCAAAAGAGGATCAGTTGCACATTCCACCATCTTAGCCATACACGTTGCTCGACGTAACAAAGTGGAGCGCATTTTCCATCGTGTTCTCCAAAATAGGTTCTACAGGTGATCTTTCACCTCTTTTTTGAAGCAAAGCCTTCTTTCATGGACTGTCGCCATGGCTCCTAAGTCTGAGACAGAGACAACTACGATTGGGCTCAGTTTACGCCTGTGCCAGCTTTTGTTGCTCAACAGACCTGCTCATGTGCTCAAGCAACTGAGCAGCCTTCCGCTTGCCCCTGTCTGTATCATTTTGTGCCAAGTCCACCAAAGGACTCGTCGCTCCTAGTTCCTAAGCCTCTGCTAAATGTTGTTGGTCTCCAGCACAAAGGTGAACTAAAACTGCAGCTGTATTCTCTCTATTCCTACTGTCCAGTCTTCTTTTCGGTTCTTTTTTTTTGTGCCAGCAGCCTCACGTTCCCTTGCCTGCTGTCAAGTTTTTCTCCCTCTGATTCCTCTCTGTACATGGCTGCCACTCATAGTGAAAGAAAGTGACACCAGAAGGAATAGAGACGCGCAAAAAAAAAAAAAGAGAAGTGTGGCAACACCAATGCCAGATGTGGTCACTGGGCAAAAGGAGAAGCGGTTGTTGGCGTCTTGGGGCAAAAAAGCAGGTGTCGGCGCCTTGGGGCAGAAAAGCTCGATGAAGTGGGAAGTGGGGAAGAAAAAATTTTTTTCTTTTTTTTTTTCCCACTTCAGCTTGTATATTCATTATTGATATATAGACCCATGCTGATAGAGTTTCAATTCAATTCCAATTAGTCATCCAATGCTAAAGATTAGCATCTAGATAACAATCATCACAATCACCAAGCTTAATCTCAATCTTTCAGCTTTTTTCCTTTTTTTTTTAATTAATCAGATAATCAAAAGAAAGAAAAAGAAAATAAATCATAAAATAAAAATAAAAATGATAAATATGAAAAATAAAAATCCCTACAACTGAGCTTGGATTAGTTTCAATTGACAAAGAATCTTGGATAAAACAGGTTATCTACAGCTGCCCCTCTTTGCACATTTTTTGTGAAGTAAAAATTATGCAAAGACGTAGACACCCATTCAAGACTCAATTGAATTTTTTTTTTGCCTATTTTGTTTTGCTTTTCTTTTTTTTTTTTTTAAATTTTGATCGAAGCTCCTCTAAGCAGAGGCTTAACGACTTTGAGAAACATAAACAAAGCTCCTCTAAACATAGGCTCAGTTTTTTTTTTTTGTTTTCTTGCTTTTTTTTTTAAAAAAATTGATCAAAGCTCCTCTAAGCAGAGGATCAACGACTTTGAGAAACATAAACAAAGCTCCTCTAAACAGAAGCTCAATTTTTTTTTGTTTTCTTACTTTTTTTTTATTTTTTTTATTTTTTTTGTTTTTTTTTGTTTCTTGTTTTTTTTTTTTGTTTTGTTTTTTTTTTAAAGCTCCTCTAAACAGAGGCTCAACGACTTTGAAAAGTAAATTGCTCCTCTAAACAGAGGCACCACGACTTTTGAAAAGTAAATTGCTCCTCTAAATAGAGGCACCATGACTTTGAAAAGTAAATTGTTCCTCTAAACAGAGGCACTACGACTTTTGGTAAGTAAATTGCTCCTCTAAACAGAGGCACCACGACTTTAAGAAAGTAAATTGCTCCTCTAAATAGAGGCACCATGACTTTTGAAAAGTAAATTGCTCCTCTAAACAGAGGCACCATGACTTTGAAAAGTAAATTACTCCTCTAAACAGTCATGTTCAAAGGAGTTATAGATTGTGACTGAAGGAATTTTGTAATAGGAACTCAAGAATTCACAATTTGAGTTCAGCATTCAGAGGTTCAGATTTGCAAGAACCTTCCAACTTTATAAGAATTTACTAAAATTTGATTCTCAAAATTTCAATTTCGTTCAAATTTGCAAGATCTCAAGATTTGCATTTGTAACTTGCAAGACTCGCATCAAAGATTCTCATTGGAATTTTGGAGGCTTACATCCAAAAGTTCAAGGCTTTTCAAAGGTTCTCATTTGGCAAACTTGGAATTCATATCCAAAAATCTAAAGCTTTTCATTTGAATTTTGGAAATTCACATCCAAAAATTTAAAGCTTTTCATTTGAGTTCAAAGGTTCACATGTAATAAACTTAGAGTTTCACATCTAAATTCAAAGGTTCTCATTTAAAACATTAGAAATTCATATCCAAAAGGTTGAAGCTTTGTATTTTGGAGATCCACATCCAAAAGTTCAAAACTTTTCATTTGTTCGAAGATTCACATTCGACGAACTTTAGGGTTTTACTCCTTAAAGATTCTCATTTGACTTCTAAAAAATTCTCATTAAAATATTCACAATTTATTTTTTAAGTGACTCAAAAATTTGCATGAATGAATGTCATGACCAAATATACACATGCCTTCTTAATGATGCAAATGCAACAACCTATATTCTCATAGTGCCATGCATGTTTAAACAAAGTTTAATTTATCAAATTATGTGCATTAACTATTCAAGTAACGATGTCACCATAATGCATGTAATGCGAATGTCAATAATGTCATGAAATCCTAAATAATTGTGGAATATGGTCTTCAAGACCCTACCATCTCACATTCTCCCTTGTTCAGTTTCTCAATACTTTGAAATAAGCTTCATCAATCGATCATCACTTGACCATCATTCAATGAACTTTTCAGCACTAAAAAATTTCAAAACAAGTTTCATTCACCATCACTGGGTCATTACTCATAGGTGTCTCAGCATTAACCATTTCAAAACAAACTTTATCTATTGATTGTTCTCATCATTCAATCATAACTTGCAAGTCATATCGACCAATTCATCCTTGTACTCATCACTTGGTTATACCACTTTTCAAGATTTGTCCCATCATATTTTCCATTTGGTCACATCATATATCCTTTTCAAATCATCTCTTTTAGGTTTCTACCATTTCTTCATTTTGTTACCACCATCATTTTAGATTTCTTTTCAAATGAATGCAAGACTCTTTTAAACACATATTCATTCATTCATTATCATTTCAAATCTTGACAAATACAATGCAATCAAGCATTTTCTCAATTAATTCTAGGGGTGTAACAATAAGAGAACACAAGGTGAATTATGGTAAAGATAATCAATGAAGATCTATTTTGGTACAAAACAAATGGGAAAGGAAATAAATTAGATACATGTCATTGGGATGGATGGTATGTCCAAATGATGAATATTCAAACAATTCTCAACATTAATCTAGGATTCTTTTTTAAAAACTCATTCCATTTACTGTTGAAGTCATCTTGAACTTGACGAACTTTGCTCTAGTCTTTGAAGGATCTTCAGATGTCTTTGATCTTCCATTCATGTGAGCCATTTGACCTGGATCTTTTTCAACCAAAATCACCCTTTCAGGTTTTCAATTTGAATATTTTTTTTCTTTTTTGTTTCATCATTTTCTTTTTTTTTTCTCATTTTTTATCCATTGTTGATATTTTTTATACATCAAACTTTAAAGCAATGTAGCATGATTCCATTGCTTTATCATGAGCATACCTTCGCTCAACATATGATCATTCAAGTTGAGTATTCTCACTTGATCCAAATGGACTTTTCAAGGATGTAATGTAGGCGAAGGTGAAGGGTCATAAAAAATAGATATAATAGGCTCAAAACATGTATTAAAAAAGGTTCAAAATCAAAGGATCATTTGATACAACTTAGTATTTTGCCCCCACATCGTTTCACTATTTTTTTCTTTCTTCACACAAAAGATTTTCATTATTTTGTCCCAAATCATGTGTGGCATTTATTTTTCTTTTGCTTTTCTTTCTCTTTCCATCTTTGAGACCTTTTGTGATTTTTTTTTTAAATTGCCCTCCAGTGTAGAGGGTGATTCTTGGTTGAGGTTCTTAAAAAAAAATCATGATAGGCTTCAAGGGGTAGCAATAAATGGTTTTTCAAATGGTAAAAGAAAGATAACCATTTTTCATCTCAATTATGAATACCTTTCTTAAACAGCATCTATTGAACTAAGCTCATGAACCTGTATAAAAGATTACACATCTTCAAGACATATCTATTTCACCTCCGATAACAACTTACTTTTTGCTCAAATCATCTTCTCATATCAATGCGGATGAGTTCTCAAAATTAAATCTTAGAATTATTATTATCATTGTCTAAATATTCATCATCTGAAATTTAAGAATGAGAATGTAAAGTTATGAAAGGTAACAGGGCATGGAATAATGGTCGAGTGTAATGAAATGCATTAACTTACCTTTATTAAAATGATAACAAGTGAAGTCATATTGCAAAAAGAAATCTAACATTACTCGAAAAGAACTCTTAGAATGACAAGTAGCATTCAACCAGTTTTAATATCCTCTTTAAAATCATGCCCCTGGGCAACCAGGTGAAAGATTTTTATCTCGCCCTATTGATTCATTGTGACGCTTTATATTCTTGATCCTCAAACAAAATGATTGGGCTTTTCCTGTCGAGTTCTAAAGATACAGGCTTGACCATTTGAACGGCTACTTCCATTATCATGCTCCTTGTTGTAATGCTTCTGGTAAAGGCAATCTTGTCAACATTGAGATGAGATGCCAAAAAAAATCATAACTTTCTGGGCCTGATCCAGTCAGAATGTTCTTGGAGGAAAATGAACCTTCCTACACACGTCAGTCAGCTCCAAACAGGTGATAGATACTAACTTGAAAGGTTTCAGTATTGCAGCATAATCTTTTACTTCGCATCTAAACCTTCAGTAAGGTATGTATAGTACTCAAAATATCCAGCAACATCATCGATGTCCCAAGTTGCTTCATCAAGTGGTTTCCCGTAATCAATTGCTCAAGCTTTGTTAATTCAGATTTTCTCTCTGTTATTTTGGAAACGATGGCCCGTAAATATTTGCATGAACAATGCCAAAGGTTGAAGCCCAATCTTTGCCTTTGTTTCTAGAAAGAGCTCTCTGAGCAGCAGCCACCGTAAGCTTCACATCTTCAGCTGTAGCTGCTGGAATATGATCGATGTTCTGTTCAATTGTAAGATAGATGATTGAAATTCACTTCTTGAGAACAAGCTCTCTCCACTTACTGTCGATGATAGACCACTATATTAAATCAGTTTGTCCCTTTTTTTTGTTTCACTCTCATCCTCAAACTAGTATCTAAGAAGCTTTTTTTTTTCTTCTATGATCTTTTCCTAATCTCTGTACTTGTGTTTCCATGTTACTCTTTCTTGATCAAAACTTACCATTCCATCCTTGATTAACTGTTGCACATCATGCTTTAGAGTAGTGTAATTTTTAGTGCAATGGCCAGTAATTCTATAGTGGTAGTCACAGTGAGCCGTAAGATCATACCACTTAGGATAAGGTGATTTGAATGGGTCCAAAAGCTTGGGGACAATCAAGTGGCTATGATAGAGCTCTCGGTATAGCTCCATATAAGTCATGAGGATTGGATCAGATATAAGTTTTTCTCGAATAGTCCATTGCTCTCGTGAACCATTTTTCAGGCTAATAGGATAAATTTAGGGTCTTGCAGAAGTTTGACTGTTAAGGCTATATATGGGAGCTTGAGGGATAAAAATGGGCTAGTATATGGATGAATTAGGTGGTTGTGAGGCTGATTGGTATGGATAAGATGAAGTATTATTCACAGTAGGATAGTATGAAGAGTAATCTAAGGGTGAATAGGATTGATATCCCTTGAACTATCTATCAAAGCCTACAGCTTGAGCTTAAGTCTTTTTCTTCTTGGGTGCTTTCTTCGTTTCTTCTCCTTTCAGCTTGCCATTCTCAATGATTTCGCCTGAGATCACCATATCAGTAAAATTTTTTGTGGCATTTCCTATCATCTTTTCATAATAGAAAGATTTCAAAGTACTGACAAACAATACGATGATCTCTTTTTCAGTCAAAAGAGGTTGCACTTGAGAAGCAATATCCTTCCACCGTTAGGCATATTCTTTGAATGATTTAGTTGCTTTCTTATTCATATTCTGTAAAGAAAGATGATCAAGGGCCAAGTCTATTATATGCTGGTATCGACTAATGAAAGTATAAGCCATATCGCTCCAAGAACCAATACGATTCCTGTCCAACTGGACATACCACCTAGCAGTAGAGCCAATGAGGCTGTCTTAGAATGCATGCATCAAGAGCTCTTCATTATTGGCATAGGCAATCATTTTTCGACAATACATAGTAATGTAAATTTTTGGACACTTTGTACCATCATATTTTTTGAACTTCAGCACCTTAAATTTTGGAAGAATAACCACATCAGGAAACTAAACAGGGCCCAGTAGCATCAACTGAGCTATAAAAACTAACTCCTTCCACTGCTCGCAGCGTTTTCTCTAACATGTTCATCTTCTATTCAGCTTTTGAGGCTTCTAAAGCCCTCTTCTCCTTAGGCTTCAACTTTTCTTCTAGATCATCCAAATTAGAGACTGATATTGGTTCTATTGCCTTTTCAGTAAAGATAAAAATTGTCTTTGATTTGAAGCTGATGGCATTCTGGGTACAGGATAGATGAACCGCTGTGGTGGTAGACCTTGTACAGATTAGGCTTGATGTGGCTCGAAACCAAGAGGGCACAATGGGTCATCCTCCTCCTATTGGCTAGCATTCTCCTCTATTACCTTCCCTTGGTTAGCTTGTTCAAAGCCTTTAATATCTTATTCAACTTTCTTCTAACTTCTCTTGAGCTTTCTCTAATCTCTCGAAATGATTGAAATTTTCTTGTTCCATTTGCCTGGCTCGAGCTCTTGTGTTGTATTGGTGAGTGTAGTTGCTTGATGGAGCTATCCTTGAACCTCTAGCACCACAATTATGATTAAAAATACTATGCTATGCTTTATGTATGATGTGTTGATGCATGAATGAAATGTATCTTTTTCTGAATGAAATCTACTATGAAATGGATGCAAATGATTGTGTTAAAACATGATCAAAATAATGCAGATGCATACAATCAGACAAACAACATAATTAGTTCCATGGATGAAATGAAAGTGATATTGATGCATAATGTTACATATGATAATGAAAATGATGCACAAAGTTAAACAATCAAAATGATTAGATAAACATCCTTTTTATGTCTTAATTTCAGGATATATCTATCATTGGGTAGAAAGAGCTCTATCCTAGGTTTAGGCACTCTTAAGTTCACTATATGTGGTTTAAGGTCAAAGTCTAAAGGTTTCCAAATTGCCCCATACATCTTTGTCCATTACAGACTAGTAAGGCACCCTAATCCTCACCCATTACAGGTTACAAGCGAAAAAGGTTCAATTTGAGTGGGAGTATTTCGTTAGCCACTGCGGAGGCATTAGACCTCACGAAAGCAATAGGTACTTTACTCCCTCTTAGAGGGACGGAGCTCGGGTAGAGAGCTCATGTTATGCACATGCACACGAATGACATAATTAACAAAGTAAATAAACATGAATGAATAATAACACATATATACAAAAAGGTTCAATTTTATTAGGCTTTTGGATAACACAAATTATTTGCTGGCCTGACTCTCAGTTTCTCTAGTGGAGTCGTCAGGCTGTCTTATTGTCTAGATCCGAGGATCTATCGCTAGACATTGACTTTTAGGAGTCGCCACCAATCTTTTTATCTAGGTGCGATTGGTCAACTAAGGAATCTGTCCTTTCAGGGAACACCTAAATTTAAGGGTCCCTAAAAGAATAGGTTCAGATCTACTAACCAGAACAGGGTTCGGGAGTTCGGTTACGTGTGAGGAAGGTTATAGCACCCTCACAACGCCCATCAAAAGATGGTACCAGCTTAAATTTGTGTTATCCAATGAGCCTTAAAATTTTACCAAGTAATTAATTATTGAAAATTATTCTCAATTAACTCTAATACTTTTAGCAGAAAATTGAAAAAATCCCCTCACCTCAAGAGTATGCAAGAAAACTACTGTTTCACTTACAGAGCTCCATCGTCGGATTATTTAACATAAACAAATAAAAAATAAAAAAAAGAATGATTGTTCTTGTGCAGGAAAAATTGATACTTTCAACTTTTCCTCAAAAAAACCTTTTTTAAAAATTTATTTTTAGGGAAAATTGATACTTTCAACTTTTCCTCAAAAACCTTTTTTTTTTTTAAATTTATTTTTAAGGAAAATTGATACTTTCAACTTTTTCCCAAAAATATTTTTTGAAAACTTTGATTTTCGAGAAAAATTGATACTTTCAACTTTTCCCCAAAAATATTTTTTGGAAACTTTGATTTTCGAAGAAAATTGATACTTTCAACTTTTTTTCAAAAATATATTTTTTTAATCTTTTTATCTTCAAAGGTTATTTAAAAGATGCTCGACAAATCAAAATTTTTTGTGATGGTGATGGAATTAAGTGCATCGATTCTTGGCCCTTTAAGACACCGATACATGTATGATGTTTCAACAAAGTTAACCATCTCCTTCTCAACAGCAAACCTAGTCACTTCAACCACTAGGTGAGGCGTCACATGGACAGTCTCCTGGCAACCTTGGTGAGTTAGTTTACAGGAGGACATCCAAAGGAACCTCATGTTACAGTAGCGACGCAAACCAAAAAAAAAGCTGCATCCCCAAATGGGCCAAGGCATCCCAACAAGAAGTGAAGTTTTGTTGCCGTATCTAAATCCCTTAACAACTGCAGCAACTACCATTGTTTTAATAATAATCACTAATATTACAGCTGCTAGTAATATGTCAACGTGATTCCAAAGAAAATGCACATGAATCAACATCCCCAATACTGGCCAGGAAGAGAGCAACAAAGCAATTACGAATTTGCTCAACTTGTTCAAGTGTATGCTGATTCAGATTAGAGGTTGATATCATCATTCCAGCAACAAATGAACCCAGCTCATCACCAAGCAACAAGCAAGCAAAAATGCTATGGATGTCAACTGATAGAGCTCCTTAGTCAATGATTTAGTCGTGGAAAGTACTCCCTGAAGGACACCAGAAATGCCACCTAGAACTGAAGTAAAGCAAACAGCAAACCCACAGCATAGTCTTTCACATAACTGCAAAAAGCATATAACAAAATTGTTATACCACACGAACACGTGAAGAGAAAATTTTGAAGAAAACCTCCAAGGACAGCAACTGCTTGAACAACACGAAGCTTTGTTGTTGAAAACTCTAAGCTTGATGCGTGAATCCTTGGTTGCATATTTTGGTGTAATTGATTGGGCTGTTATTGCAAACCTAATTGTTGCTGCAGCTGAGTAGGCTGTAATTGCATCTGTGACATCAGTTGCTACCTTTCGCATCATCCAATATGTGCTCCCAAGGTGTTCATGGATGTTTTGCCGTAAGGATTCCAAGCTCTGAGGTGCAATTGCTCCCACCTGTGACAAACTTGCCACTACCGACAAAAGGGAAGCCTTAGCCATAAAATTTTGATTATTCAACAGCTTGCAGATCTTTGGACACAGCTTTTGAAAAGCAGCCAAAGGAGGATCAGTTGCACATTCCACCATCTTAGCCATACACGTTGCTCGATGTAACAAAGTGGAGCGTTTTTTCCATCGTGTTCTTCAAAACAGGTTTTACAGGTGATCTTCCACCTCTTCTTTCGAAGCAAAGCCTTCTTTCATGGACTGTCGCCATGGTTCCTGAGTCCGAGACTGAGTCAGCTACGATTGGGCTCAGCTTACGGCTGTGCTAGCTTTTGTTGCTCAACAAACCTACTCATGCGCTCAAGCAACTGAGCAGCCTTTCGCTTGCCCCTGTCTGTATCATTTTGTGCCAAGTGCACCAAAGGACTCGTCGCTCCTAGTTCCTGGGCCTCTGCTAAATGTTGTTGGTCTCCAGCATAAAGGTGAACTAAAACTGCAGCTGTATTCTCTCTATTCCTACTGCCCAGTCTTCTTTTCGGTTCTTTTTTTTTTTTGGTGCTAGCAGCCTCACGTTCCCTTGCCTTCTGTCAAGTTTTTCTCCCTCTGATTCCTCTCTGTACATGGCTGCCACTCATAGTGAAAGAAAGTGACACCAGAAGGAATAGAGACGCGCAAAGAAAAAAGAAAAGAAAAGTGCGGCAACACCAATGCCAGATGTGGTCACTGGGCAAAAGGAGAAGTGGTTGTTGGCGTCTTGGGGCAGAAAAGCTCGATGAAGTGGGGAAGAAAAAAATTTTTTTCCTTTTTTTTTTCCCACTTCAGCTTGTATATTCATTATTGATATATAGACCCATGCTGATAGAGTTTCAATTCAATTCCAATTAGTCATCCAATGCTAAATATTAGCATCTAGATAACAATCATCACAATCACCAAGCTTAATCTCAATCTTTCAGCTTTTTTTTCTCTTTTTTTTTTTAATTAATCAGATAATCAAAAGAAAGAAAAAGAAAATAAATCATAAAATAAAAATAAAAATGAAAAATATGAAAAATAAAAATCCCTACAACTGAGCTTGGATTAGTCTCAATTAACAAAAAATTTCGGACAAAACAGGGGTGTCTACAATATCAATTATTTTATGTTGTCTTTTTTAATCTTAAAATTATTATTTTAGTTATTTATGTTATATATTTTATAATTTTATTTGTATGAGTTTTCATTCTAGTTCTAAAAATTTATTAACATATATCATAAAAATGAAAGCTATCATTGTACCATTTTATTTGAATGAACTTTTATAGATACTTTGACCGTAAATTTTGGTGTCTTTTTATTAAAAAAAAAATTCAATCTATTTGAAATATCATTCAATCAAGATATGACATTTTTTACTACTACACAAATATTTTTACTACAGAGTAGAAAATAAAATTACTACACAAATATTTATGTTAATAAAATTTTAACATTAAAAATAGCATAATGATAGCATTCAAATATGATAGAAAATTTATTATTCCTCTTATTTATTTACATAAATGAATTTTTTTATTATTTATTACTCAATTTTCTTATATATTTACAAAAATAATAACTAATTAGAATTTAACGTTATTGACTTAATTATTTATATTATAATAATATTTTCTTACAATAGTTCTTCCCTTTCATTACGTTTAAAATTGTCATAATTTTTTTTATTATGTTAAAACACTCTTTACACATTTGATGCTAATAATACGAATTTTACGTTTTTTTCTCACATGTTTAAGTTACAAAATTTGTTATTATTATGATTTATTGAAATTTTTTATATAGTTATGTGAAAAATAATTAATTAAAATTTGACACTACCAACTTAATTATTTACATTGCAATAATTTTTTGTATGTTTGTTCTCACATTCCAATAAGTTTATAATTGTTATAACTTTTTTTAATATATTATAACATTTCTTACCCATATTATGTCAAATAATACGAATTTTACACTCTTTCTCACTTGTTCACGTTACTTATTTATTTTTTAAATTTTATTTGTTTTTCTTATATATTTATAAAAATAATAATTAATTAAAATTTTACGTTACTTATTTAATATCTTCTTACAATTATTCTTATATTTCATTACGTTTAGAATTGTTATAACTCTTTTTTAATGTGCTATGATACTTCTTATTTATTTTATGTTAATTGATATGAATTTTACGATTCTTTTCACTTGTTTATGTTACCTATTTGTTTTTTTTAAATTTTTAGCTATTTTGCTTGTATATTTATAAAACAATAATTAATTAAAATTTTACATTATCTACTTAATTATTTATGTTATAATAATATTTTCTTACAGTTATTCTTATTTTTCAATTTCATTACGTTTAGAATTGTTATAACTTTTTTACAGTGTATTATAACACTTTTTACCCATTTTACAGCAAATGATACAAATTTTATGTTTTTCTCACTTGTTTACATTACCTATTTTTTTTAATTTAGTTATTTTTCTTATACATTTATAAAATCCATAATCAATTAAAAGTTTACATTATCTACTTAATTATTTATGTTACAATTATATTTTCTTAAGATTGTTCTTACTTTCCATTATATGTAGAATTGTGATAACTATTTTTTATGTATTTTACACTAAATCATACAAATTTTATGTTTTTTCTTATTTGTCTAGTTACATATTTACTTTTTAATTATTAGTTATTTTTCTTATATATTTATAAAATAATAATTAATTAAAATTTTACATTGTCTACTTAAATATTTTCATTACAATAATATCTTTTTACAATTGTTCTTATCTTTTAATATGTTTAGAATTATCATAATCTTTTTTTAGTATATTACAACACTTTTTTCTCATTTTATGCCAAATTATACTAATTTTACGTTTCTTTTCACTTGTTTATTTTATCAAAATTTTTTAATTTTGCTATTTTCCTTATATATATATACAAAAATAATAATTAATTAAAATTTTACATTGCCATTATAATTATTTACGTTATACTGATATATTTTTACTATTATTTTTGCTTTTCATCATGTTTAGAATTATTGTACCTTTTTCTTAATATATTACGACATTTCTAAACCATTTTATTTCAAATGATACTAATTTTACGTTATTTCTCACTTGTTTATGTTATCAATTTATTTTTTAATTTTAGCTATTTTTCTTATATATTTACAAGAATAATAAAAATTTAAAATTTTACATTGTCAACGTAGTTATTACCTTTACAATAATATCTTTTAACGACTATTTTTACTTTTCATTATGTTTATAATTATCATAACTCTTTCTTAATGTGTTACAATACTTTTTATCCATTTTACGCTAAATGGTAGTAATTTACATTTGGTCTCACTTATTTACATTACCAATTTATTTTTTTAATTTTAGTTATTTGCCTTAGATATTTATAAAATAATAATTAATTAAAGTTTTACGTTACAATAATATATTATTACAGTTTTTCTTAATTTTTATTATGTTTATAATTATCATAACTTTTTTTAGCGTATTACAATAATTCATACCCATTTTTCGTCAAATGATATAAATTTTATGTTTTTTTTCTCACTAGTTTATGTTATCAATTTATTTTTTAATTTTTTGCTACTTTTCTTATATGTATAAAAAATAAATAATTAAAATTTTACATTGGCAACTTAATTATTTACGTTATAATATATATATATATATATATTTGTGATTGTTCTTATCTTTAATAACGTTTAGAATTGTCATTACTTTTTCTTAGTGTATTGGGACACTTTTTACTTATTTTACGTCAAATTATACTAATTTTACATTTTTTTTACCTTTTTGTACTACTTATTTGATTTTAAATTTTTGGCTATTTTTCTTATATATTTAAAAAATAATAATTAATTAAATTTTAAATTGCCAACATAATTATTTATATTACAATAATATATTCTTATGGTTGTTTTTACCTTTCATTATATTTAGAATTATTATAACTCTTTCTTAATGTGTTACGATATTTCATAACCATTTTAGCCAAATAATACTAATTTTTCATTTCCTCTCACTTGTTTATATTACCAATTTATTTTTTAGTTTTTGACTATTTTTCTTATATATATACAAAAATAATAATTAATTAAAATTTTACATTACTATCATAATTATTTATATTATAATAATATATTTTTATAATTATTCTTACTTTGAATTATGTTTAGAATTATCATAACTCTTTTTTAATAGTTTACGTCACCACTTACCCATTTTACCTAAAATGATACTAATTTTACATTTATCGCATGTTTACATTATCAATTTATTTTTTTTATTTTTAGCTATTTTTCTTATATATTTATAGCAACAATAATTAATTAAAATTTTACATTATCTACATAATTATTTACTTTATAATAATATTTTATTAGTATTGTTTTTTTTTATTACATTTAGAATTGTTATAACTTTTTTTTCTTAATGTGTTCGACACTTCTTACTTATTTGACACTAAATTATACTAATTTTATGTTTTTCTTACTTGTTTACTTTATCAATTTCTTTTTTAATTTCTATTTATTTTTTAAATATTTACAAAATAATAATTAATTAAACTTTACGTTGTCAATATAATTATTTACCTTATAATAATATATTAATATGGTTGTTCTTACTTTCCATTATACATTTAGAATTGTTATAACATTTTTTAGTATATTATGACAATTCATACCCATTTTATACTAAATGATACTAATTTTACATTTCTTCTCACTTGTTTATGTTACCAATATGTTTTTTAATTTTTAGGTATTTTTCTAATATGTTTTAAAAAAATAATTAACTAAAATTTTATGTTGGCAACTTAATTATTTACATTACAGTAATTTATTTTTATGATTGTTCTTATATTTAATTATGTTGAAAATTGTAATAACTCTTTCTTAATGTGATGTTTTTTTTCATTTTACACCAAATAATACTCATTTTACAGTACCTATTTGTTTTTCAATGTTTAGCTATTTTTTTATATATTTAAAAAATAATAATTAGTTAAAATTTTATATTGCCAACATAGTTATTTACATTACAACAATATCTTCTTACGATTTTTCTTACATTCTATTATGTTTAAAAGTGTTATAACTCTTTTTTAGTGTGTTACAATATTTTTTTACCTATTTTACGTTAAATGACACTAATTTTACGTTTTTTCACAATTATTTACATTATCAATTTATTTTTTAATTTATAACTATTTTCTTTATATATATAAATAATAATTAATTAAAATTTTATATTAGCATCATAATTATTTACATTGCGATAATATATTTTTACATTTATTTTTGCTTCCAATACATTTAAAATTGTCATAGTTCTTTTTTTATGTGTTATAACACTTCTTATTTATTAAATGATGCAAATGTTATATTTCCTCTCACCTATCATGTTATCTATATTTTTTTTATTTAGTAGATATTTTTCTTATATATTTATAGGAATAATATTTAATTAAAATTTTATGTTGCTAGTTTAATTATTTGCATTTCTATAATATATATTTACGATTGTTCTCACATTTCATTAAGCTTTGAATTATCATAGTTTTGTCTTAGATGTTACAGTACTTTTAATTTATTTTACACTAAATGACACAAATTTTACGATTCTTCTCACATATTTACGTTAATAAATTTTTGATGAATTTTTTTTTTGTAAAATATCATTTCTTTTACATTAATTTTTATCCTTAAATGTATTTTTAACAATTTTCTTATATATTTGTAAGAAAAATAATTAATTTAAATTTTATGTTGTTACCTTAATTATTTATGTTAAAATAATTTTTTGAACGATTTTTCTTACATTTAATTATATTTAAAATTTTTATAATTCGTTTTTTAACGTGTTACAACATTTTATCACATTTTATACAAATTAATATAAATTTTATTATTTCTCTCATTTGATTTAATAATTTTTATTCATTTAAAATATAAATTTTTTGAATTTAATTTTTTTTCTTTAAAAGAATTTTTATGTTAATATTTTAAAAAATTTTTAGAATTATTTTTATAATACTTTTTAGCTATTTTCAAAGATACCAATTTGTATTAAAATTTTTAAAAAGAAATATTTTTTATTTTTTTTATTTTTAAGAAATCATAAACATGTAATAAAGTGAAAAATAAAAAAACTATTACATAAAGTGTAAATTATTTAAATTATGAATAGAATTTTATAAATTTTGTTTTATAATCTCATTATTTGATAAGCAAATTTTACCTTTCCTTATTTTAAATTTAATTAATGATTTCTATTTAATTATATAAATCTAATAATAATTATTTACTGATCTTATTGTAAGAGTAAATGTGGAGACTCGTACCCAAACTGTGAGATATTATCCGCTTTGGCTTGAATGTCTCACGGTTTTATCTTACAAAAAATATCTTACAAGTTTAGGATTAAATCTCAACTTATACATTATAATGCCCTAATCCAACATTGGAAAAATGTGTGGATGTAGTATGATATATAAGTTGAGACTTAATCTCAAATTTATGAGGCGCTTTTTGTGAGACAAAACCATGAGACTTTTGGGTTAAAGCAGATAATATCTCATAGGTTAGGTGCGGGTCTCCACAAATAGTATCAAAGCAAAGTTATCAGTTGGTGGTGGCAACTAGGTGCTACATCGTGAGAGTTACTAAGTGTTATAGATGAGGCTATAGGAGTTACTAAGTGCTACACGGTGGTGAGCCACCTCAAGAATCATAGTGTTTAGTGTGATCTTGATCTTGTAGTTGGATTTGGCTTGAAAGGGAAGTTAAGCTTTAAAGGTGGGAAGATGGCGGTAACTAGGTGTTACATCGTGGGAGTTACTAAGTGTTACACAATGGGGCTATGGGACTCATTAAATGTTATACGGTAGTGAGGCGCCTCTAAAATCTCAATGTCTGGTGTGATCTTGGTCTTGTGGTTGGACTCGCCTTGACAGGAACGTCAAGTTTTAAAGGTAAAGAGATTGTAACGGCCTTAATCCCATATTGAAAGAATGTGTGGATATGATATGATATATAAGTTGAGACTTAATCTCAAACTTGTGAGGCTCTTTTTGTACGATAAAACGATGAGATCTTTAGGTCAAAATGAATAATACCTTACAGATTTGGTGCTGATATCCACAAATGGAATCTCTCCAGGACGTCAAGCCGAATAATACCTTGCAGGTTTGGTACTGATATCCATAAATGAAATCTTTTCAAAGATGTCAAGCTTTAAAGGTGAAAAGATTATAATGCCGCTAATCACACATTAGAAGAATATGTAGAAATGGTATGATATATAAGTTGAGACTTAATCCCAAACTTGTGAGGCGTCTTTTATGGGACAAAACTGTGAGATCTTCATATTAAAGCGGACAATACCTCGTAGGATTAGTGCTGGTCTTAACAAATGGAATCTTCTCATCTTTAAAACTTGACGTTCAAATCAAGCTGAGTCCAACCATAAGACCAAAATCACACAAGACATTGGGATTTTAGATATGGCTCATTATCGTGTAACACTTAGTGACTCTCATAGCCCCACTGTGTAACATTTAGTAACTCTCACAATATAGTGCTTAATTTTTGTCGTCGACTGGTAACTACTTTGATACTATTTGTAAAGATCCACACCTAACCTGTAAGGTATTGTCCGCTTTGATCTAAAAGTCTTATGATTTTATCCCATAAAAAATGCCTCACAAGTTTGCGATTAAGTCTCAACTTATATATTATATTATATCCACACATTCTTCTAATATGGGATTAGAGGCATTACAATAAATAAGTTTCTTTTTTCTCAATCAAGTTTTGGCCAAACAAATAGTAGATGCGAACCTTATTAAAAGTTGAATTATTTATTAATAGGTCTTTTGCCTTTTATATATCATATCATATTTATACAATTCTTTTAACGTGGATTGGAGGCTTTACACTTAAAAAACTTAAACTTATTATAAAAATCCCGAAAAATTAGGTTTAGGCGAGTTCTAAACTTGGGGTAGAAAGAGAGTATGTGTAGGCAACAGTATACATGTGCAATGTAAGACAAGAGAAGGGGTAGAAAGAAATCATATATAGGCAATGTATAGGCAACAGTACGAAGGAGCTCCAAATGTATGTTTAGGTAACAGTATAAAGGACCTCCGAATATATACCCTCTTTCTGCCCCAAGCTACCTTCTCTTCTCTTCCGTGTGGATTGTTGAAAATTAAGGACCTCCACACGGATACTCTTACATGGATTGTTGAACGGGACTTCAAAGTTGATAAGAAAATTTTACCTTTTTTTTAATTTAAAATTTAATTAATAATTGATATTTAATTATGTAAATCTAATAATAATTATTTACTGACTTTGTAAGATTAAAAAACTTAAAAACTTATTATAAAAGTCCCGAAAATTTAAGCTTAGGCGAGTTCTAAGCATGGGGTAGAAAGATTTCTAAACTTGGGGTAGAAAGAGAGTATATGTAGGCAACAGTATACATATGCAATGTAAGACAAGAGAAGGGGTAAAGAAATTATATATAGGCAATGTAAGCAAGAAGAAGAGAAGAGAAGGAAACTGCCCGGAATAGATTCAACGAGGTTTGGTGGGTGAGATTTCAATCTGACGGTTGATGATAATCAAAGAGAAGCTCGCGAGGTCCTTTTCTACGATCTATCCATTTAAACTTGAAAGGGCGTAGATACTCTTACGTGGATTGTTGAAAGGGACCTCAAAGGTGATAAGCAAATTTTACCTTTCTTTATTTTAAAATTTAATTAATGATTGATATTTAATTATATAAATCTAATAATAATTATTAACTGACCTTATCCCGAAAATTTAGGCTTAGGCGAGTTCAAACTTGTGGTAGAAAGAGAGTATATATTAGCAACAGTATACATGGGCAATGTAAGACAAGAGAAGGGGTAGAAAGAGATTATATATAGGCAGTGTAAGCAAAGAGAAGAGAAGAGAAGGAAACTGCCCGAAAATAGATTCAATGAGGTTTAGTGGTGAGATTTGAATCTGACGGTTGATGATAACCAAAGAGAAGCACCCGAGGTCCTTTTCAACAATCCATCCATTTAAACTTGTTGAAATGTATACCCTCTTTCTGCCCCAAGTTGCCTTCTCTTCTCTGTGGATTGTTAAAAATTAAAGACCTCCGCATGGATACTTCTCCGCATGGATACTTCTAGACGAATTATTGAAAGGGACCTCAAAGTTGGGAACTTTTACCTCTATTTTTCTAAATTACCGAGTTAGGGACTTTTACCATGGATTTTTTCTAAATTATAGAGTCATGGTGCATCTATATATACTCTTTCCACCTCAATTTAGAACTCGCCTAAGTCTAATACTCATTTTCTCTCCTCTTACATTCAATTTCAACGGCCGCATAACAAAATTCATACCTTTTCTTCTCTTACAGCAGCAAGGGTACCCACTCTCTCCTTTCTCTTTTGTTTCACTTCACTTTGTATGTTATTGGTTTTTGATTATGTATGAGGGTCATTCACTTCCCAGTTCGTATTTTTTGTTAGAAAAATGGGGTCCAGTCCCATGTAAGTGGTTTTGGACCAAGTAAAGGCCATGGGCCTTGATCTTTTATTTTACACAGAGCCCTAGCTACTTAATAAAAAAGAGGTGGGGTTGTTTTATGTGTGTGTTGACAACCAAGCAGAGAAAGAAGAAAAGCCAAGAAAAGCAGAGAGAGAAACAAGAGAAGGGAGAGTTGGTTAAACGGAAGTCGATCCGTGGTCCGATTGAGTTGGAACCTTGTCAGGAGGTTTATGATTTAGAGTTATACATTCTGAACGGTGAAGATCGGGTTTGAAGCTCTCTAGGAACAAATCCAGGGTGTATTTATTGAGTCACTTATTTGGTGAGATTTCTCCAATTGTTTCTCTAGTTGTTGATTAGCTCTAGTTTTAGCTAGAGAAGAACTTTGTATAACTATTATTTGATAGTGAAGATTTTTCTGGTGGTCCGTGGTTTTTTCCTCTACACTGGAGGGTTTTCCACGTAAATCTTGGTGTGCTTTATTTTTCCTGCGTATTTGATTATTGATTGTTGTCTATTGCTTCTGTATTGTTGTGATTATTGCTTCAGGCGTAACAAGTGGTATCAGAGCGAGGGTTATTTTGAAACATCGATACAAAAGCATCCCAGGATAGAAGTAAATTCTGTTTGAGATCATGGAGGGTGATACAGGTTCCATGATAAAATTGACAGCATCGAATTATTCAATTTGGAAGCCTATGATGGAGGATCATCTATACTGTAAAGATTTGTATGAGCCAGTATTTGGTGATTCGGCTAAACCAGCAGATATGAAAGATGAAAGTTGGAAGAAGCTAGGTAGAAAGACGCTGGCTACAATCAGAAAATAGGTTGATATCAGTGTGTTCCATCATGTAGCGCAGAAGTCAGATGCTCACATTGTTTGGGAAAAATTGGCAGCATTGTATGAGAGAAAAACAGGTATGAATAAAGTTATGCTTGTTAAAAAGATTGCAACTTTACAGTACAGGGATGGACGATCTGTTACAGAGCACTTGAGTGATTTTCAAGATATATTTAATCGGATGACTACTATGGAGCTTAAAATGGATGATGAAATGAAGGTATTATTTCTTTTGGGTTCATTGCCAGACAGCTGGAATACTCTAGTTGTGACTGTTCTTAATTCAGCTCCTGATTATAAGGTGACATTGGAGATGGTAAATGATAGTATGCTTAATGAAGAAGCGAGGCGAAAAGATGTAGACCCTGGGAATCAAGCTCTGGTCACAAAGAACAGGGGTAGAAACATCGACAGAGGTCAGGACTCAAAAGGCCGTGGTAAGTCTAAACATAGATCCAAATCTAGAGGTAAAGTGAAGTGTTTCCATTGTGGTAAGGCGGGTCATATAAAACGAAATTGTAGAATCTTGAAGCAAGAGCGAAAAGATGAGAAAGGCAAGAGTTCAGATGATGGCAATGTTGCAGCAGTGAATTCAGATAGTGATTCAGTTACTTTGATTTGTACACATGGCGATTGTAATCATGTTAGTGATCCTGGCATTGAGTGGATAGTTGATACAGGAGTGGCATATCATTGTGTTCCTAAGAGAGAGTTGTTTACAACTTACAAAGCAGGAGACTTTGGTTGTACCAAGGTGGGAAACAAGAGTGTGTCGCAGATTATTGGGATTGGTGATATTAGTGTACAAACTAGTACAGGCTGCATGTTGACTTTAAGGGATGTCAGACACATTCCAGATATGAGCATGAACTTGTTTGCTATTAATGTCCTTGATAAAGAGGGATATGAAAGCCGACAAAAGAATGGATAGTGGAAGCTTCTCAAAGGATCTATGGTAGTTGCAAGGGGAAAACTATGCTGCACAATGTATAAGACATGGATGCAATTGAACGGTAACCAGGTAAATACCGTTGAAAATGATGCTTCAGCAAACTTGTGGCACAGGAGGCTGGCACACATGAGTGAAAAAGGGTTACAGGTTTTGGCAAGGCACTCTCTCATTCCCTTGACCAAAGGTATGTATCTCGATTCATGTGATTATTGTTTGTTTGGTAAGCATCATAGAGTTTCTTTTTGTAAAAGTTCTCAGAAAAAAGAAAATAGATTGGAATTAATTTATTCTGGCGTATGTGGTCCCATTGAGGTTGAGTCATTAGGTGGTAGTAGATATTTTGTTACTTTTATTGATGATGCTTCACGTAAGACTTGGGTGTATATGTTGAAATATAAAAGTCAGGTACTGCAGTATTTTCAAAAATTTCATGCCATGGTTGAAAAGATGACAGGGTTACCCTTGAAGTGTATTCGAACTGATAATGGTGGGGAATACACATCTAAAAGTTTTGAAGAGTATTGCTCAAAGCATGGGATCAGGCATGAGAGGACAGAACCTGGAACACCGCAGCATAATGGTATAGCTGAAAGAATGAATCACACCATTGTAGAAAAAGTCAGATGTATGTTGAGGATGGCAAAATTACCAAAGCCATTCTGGGGTGAAGCAGTCAACACAGCTTGTTATTTACTTAACAGGTCACCATCAGTTCTTTTGGGCTTTGACATTCCAGAAAGAGTGTGGACAGAAAAAGATGCTTCATACTCTCACTTGAAAATTTTTGGGTGTAAAGCATTCATGCATGTGCCGAAAGAGCAGAGATCAAAGCTTGACAGTAAAGCTACACAGTGTGTGTTTGTAGGATATGGTGATGAGGAATTTGGCTACAGGATATGGGATCCAGTAAAGAGAAAGACAGTCAGAAGCAGAGATGTGGTCTTTCATGAAAAAGAAACCATAGCAGACATTGAGAAAAATGAGAAGACTACACGAGTTACTGTTGAGTGTGATGTTTCAACACCGACAGAGATTTCACAGGAAAGAGCCACAGATGGTGAAAATGAGCCAGAAACAGAACTTGGGGATATGGATGAGCCAGCTACAGTTGGTGATGAGCCAGATGCTATTAGTTTTGAGCAGGGGGAGCAATCCTCTCTACCTGAGAGTGTTGAGCAGGGGGAGCTACCTTCGGCATCAAGTGATGTAGAGTCTCAGCCTAGGAGATCTACTAGAGAGCGCAGGCCATCTACCAGGTATCCAAGTTCAAATTTTATTTTAGTTACCAGTGAAGGGGAGCCAGAAAACTTTCAAGATGTGCAGGTTACTCCGAATAGAGAGCACTGGTTAAAAGCAATGAAAGAAGAGATGGAGTCATTGTGAAAGAATGGTACTTATGATCTTGTTAAACTTTCAACAGGGAAGAGGCCATTAAAGAATAAATGGGTGTTCAAGTTGAAAAAGGATGGTGACAAACTAGTGAGGTACAAAGCTCGATTGGTAGTAAAAGGTTTTTCTCAGAAACCAGGCATCGATTTTGATAAGATTTTTGCTCCAGTTGTAAAAATGAGTTCTATTCGAGTGGTACTGGGATTGGCAGCTAGTTTGAATCTTGAGCTTGAGTAACTTGATGTTAAAACTGCATTATTGCATGGTGATTTGTAGGAGGATATTTATATGAATCAGCCTAAGGGTTTTGAAGTGAAAGGGAAAGAGCATTTAGTTTGCAAATTGAAGAAAAGCTTGTATGGCTTGAAACAAGCTCTGCGACAGTGGTACAAAAAGTTTGATTCTTTTATGGTGAGTCATAGCTATAAAAGAACAGCAGCGGATTCTTGTGTGTATATTAAACAATTCCCTAATGGTAACTTCATTATCCTATTATTATATGTTGATGATATGTTGATTGTAGGACAAGATGCTAGTATGGTTTGCAGGTTGAAAGAACAATTGTCTAAGTCTTTTGATATGAAAGATTTAGGTCCAGCAAAGCAGATTCTTGGTATGGACATTATCCGAGATAGGAGAGCTGAAAAGCTGTGGTTGTCACAGGAAAAGTATGTTGAGCGAGTGCTTGGTAGATTCAACATGCAACATGCTAAATCAGTTAGTAGTTCACTTGCCAACCATTTTCACCTAAGTAAGAAATCTTGTCCAGTGTCTAAGGAAGAGCAACTAGCTATGTCTAGTATTCCTTATTCTTCTGCAGTCGGTTCTTTAATGTATCTTATGGTTTGTACAAGGCCTGACATTGCTCATGCAGTTGGTGTAGTGAGCAGATTTCTTTCTAATCCAGGAAAGGTTCACTGGGAAGCAGTGAAATGGATTTTTAGATATTTGAGGGGTACCTCAAAAATGTGCTTGACTTATGGAGTTTCACAACCAGTTCTAGAAGGGTTTACTGATGCTGACATGGCAGGCGATCTTGATGGTAGGAAATCTACTTCAGGGTATTTGTTCACTTTTGCAGGAGGAGCTGTATCTTGGCAGTCTAAGTTGCAGAAGTGTGTTGCTTTGTCAACTACAGAGGCTGAGTATATTGCAGCAACTGAAGCATGTAAAGAAATGCTTTGGATGAAACGTTTTCTTCTTGAATTAGGGTTCAATCAGAAAGAGTATGTGGTATTTTGTGATAGCCAGAGTGCTTTAGATTTGAGTAAGAATACCATGTATCATGCTAGAACAAAGCACATTGATGTTAGATATCATTGGTTACGTTCAGTGATTGAAGAACAGCAGATGCTATTGAAGAAAGTCCATACTGATAAAAATGTGGCAGATATGTTGACTAAGATACTTCCTAGGGAAAAGCTTGAGCTTTGCAGTAACTTGGCCGGAATGAGTTCCCTGGCCAAGGTAAGTTCCAAATGAAATTGCTATGGTGATGAATCTCCTTCTAATGGGACTGGAGGGGGAGATTGTTAGGAAAATGGGGTCCAGTCCCATGTAAGTGGTTTTGGACCAAGTAAAGGCCATGGGCCTTGATCTTTTATTTTACACAGAGCCCTAGCTACTTAATAAAAAAGAGGTGGGGTTGTTTTATGTGTGTGTCGACAACCAAGCAGAGAAAGAAGAAAAGCCAGGAAAAGCAGAGAGAGAAACAGGAGAAGGGAGAGTTGGTTAAACGGAAGTCGATCCGTGGTCCGATTAAGTTGGAACCTTGTCAGGAGGTTTATGATTCAGAGTTATACATTCTGAACGGTGAAGATCGGGTTTGAAGCTCTCTAGGAACAAATCCAGGGTGTATTTGTTGAGTCACTTATTTGGTGAGATTTCTCCAATTGTTTCTCTAGTTGTTGATTAGCTCTAGTTTTAGCTAGAGAAGAACTTTGTATAACTATTATTTGATAGTGAAGATTTTTCTGGTGGTCCGTGGTTTTTTCCTCTACACTGGAGGGTTTTCCACGTAAATCTTGGTGTGCTTTATTTTTTTTGCGCATTTGATTATTGATTGTTGTCTATTGCTTCTGTATTGTTGTGATTATTGCTTCAGGCGCAACATTTTTCCTATGAAATACTAAATTATCGTTGCCATTTCGGGTTTGCTTTTTAACTCTTTCTGTTACATATATGTCTCTATGCTGCCTGTAAGTAGTACTGTGAAGCTGATGCTTTAGAGTTGCAGATCTGGTAGCCTTTTATTTTATTTTTGTTGTGAATTTAGTCATTTCTTTTGAAAATTAGATTTCTTGTTACATTATTTAGCATATTTTTTAAGTTGAATTAAGGGTATATAAAATTGGTTTTGCAGAAATTACGTGATGGATACCTTCCTATTCACCTCGGAGTCTGTGAACGAGGGACATCCTGACAAGCTCTGTGATCAGATCTCCGACGCCGTCCTCGATGCCTGCTTGGCACAGGACCCTGAAAGCAAGGTAGCATGTGAGACCTGCACCAAGACCAACATGGTCATGGTCTTTGGCGAGATCACTACCAAAGCCAACGTTGACTACGAGAAGATCGTGCGTGACACCTGCCGTGGCATCGGTTTCACATCTGATGATGTGGGTCTCGATGCTGACAACTGCAAAGTGCTAGTTAACATTGAGCAACAAAGCCCTGATATTGCCCAAGGTGTTCACAGCCATCTCACTAAGCGCCCTGAGGAAATTGGTGCTGGTGATCAGGGCCATATGTTTGGCTATGCCACTGACGAGACTCCGGAATTGATGCCTCTGAGCCATGTTTTGGCAACCAAGCTTGGTGCTCGCCTCACTGAAGTACGCAAAAATGGAACTTGCCCTTGGCTCAGGCCTGATGGCAAGACTCAAGTCACGGTTGAGTATTACAACGATAAGGGTGCCATGGTGCCTGTTCGTGTGCACACTGTGCTCATCTCCACTCAGCATGATGAGACTGTGACTAATGACAAGATTGCCGCTGATTTGAAGGAGCATGTCATCAAGCCGGTTATTCCTGAGAAGTACCTTGATGAGAAGACCATTTTCCACCTTAACCCATCTGGCCGTTTTGTCATTGGAGGTCCCCATGGCGATGCCGGTCTCACTGGTCGCAAGATCGTTGTTGATACTTATGGAGGATGGGGCGCTCATGGTGGTGGTGCTTTCTCTGGGAAGGACCCTACCAAGGTGGATAGAAGCGGTGCTTACATTGTCAGGCAGGCTGCAAAGAGCATTGTTGCTGATGGACTTGCTAGGAGGTGTGTTGTGCAGGTTTCCTACGCCATTGGTGTGCCTGAGCCTTTATCTGTATTTGTGGACACATATGGTACTGGAAAGATACCAGATAGGAAAATTCTGAAGATTGTGAAGGAGAACTTTGATTTCAGACCTGGAATGATTGCTATCAATCTTGATCTTAAGAGGGGGGGCAATGGCAGGTTTTTGAAGACTGCTGCCTATGGGCATTTTGGCCGGGATGACCCAGACTTCGCTTGGGAGGTTGTCAAGCCACTCAAGTGGGAGAATATCCAGGCATAATTGGACCTTCTTCAGATTACTTCTGCGCTTGATTTATTGTACTTTCTAGCATTCGAGTTTGATTATTGGGCTATGCTCACATTTTCATTCACTTTTGTTTGTTTTCATGTGTTCTTTTTGAAATTTCAATTGATTTATGTAAGGTTTGAAGCCCAGATCTAAAATAAGTTGGAAGCATCTTGTATCTTAGAACAACAAACCAAACCTTGAACACTGTGAGTTATAAACAATGAATCAATAACTAACTTAACAACTGCACTGCAAATTCCATAAAAATATTTCAAGTTAGAAGTAAGCAACGAGAATAAACAATGCTCACAAAAATTTTATTGATCTGCTTTGATTTTTTTTTAATTTCCTTTCATTTTATCATCATATTGCTTAACCAATCAAATGCTTGTAAAACTAAGCAACCAAAACGAAATTGTCGCCACACATCAACTAAAAGTCGTTTCACTTTCAATAAGATTTGCATTCTACATGGAGCTTTTCTGCTTCAAAAGCTGAAGGTTTCCCTTAGCAGCAGAGTATCATCAAATAGAACAATAAATAAATCGTTGAAGCCAAGCTCTGAAGAATCTCAAAGAAAATTGAAAAAACAAAAAACTCTTCATATTAAAAATTCTTTTAGTCTCTCACAACGATGTCACAGTGATTTCCTAGCAGTCTATTTCACGACGATTTCACAATTGATTTTTATTTTTAAAAAACATATTGAAACCAAATAAATCCATGAGTATAACTTCGCAAATACAGATCTACAAACTATAAGAAAACAAAACTCAATATCTAATTAAAAACCTAAGAGTAAGAAAGCATATACCCGTTGTATCTTTGGGACGAGTTGCTACATCACATCTGCTTTCAAGCGACTCAAGATGAATGGTCCCAAAATGGACTGAAACGAATTTGTAAAGAACAAATGTTCTATCCTATCTCATTTAGGGTTACGGCATGTATATTTATATTATGAGATAGTACAAGCATATTTACATATAATTAAATGTACAACTATTGATAACATATTCTAATAGGGAGAACTCCACAAGAGCTTGTTCTTAAAATAGAAGAAAATTTGAGAAAGAAAGTCCCTTGGTAAATGTATCAGCTAGTTGTGATTGAGAACATATGAAAAGGACTTGAAGAAAATGCTTGCAAACAAGGTCTCGAACAAAGTGATAAAAGGTCTCTATATGTTTTGTGCGAGCATGAAAGATTGGTTGGTAGTAAGTTGAGTAGTACACATATTGTCAGAATGTATAGAACAAGGTAGTGCAAGAGGAAATCCAACCTTATTCAATATATAAGAAATCCAAAGTATATCTCAAAAAGCTATAGAAAGAGCCATATACTTTGCTTCAGTACTAGATTGAGCAACAAAAACTTGCTTTTTAGTACACCAAGAAACAGGATTGGAATATAAGAAAATACAATGACCCATTGTAGAATGTCTAGTGTCTGGACAACCAGCCTAATCAGCATCAATATATCATACCAGATTCGATGTAGTGCAAGGAAATAATTGAATACCACAATTGATAGTTTCTTTAAGATATCTCAAGATTTATTCCACAGCCTAAAAGTTAATATCATGAGACGCATGCATAAATTGATAGACTTGTTGCACAGCATAGGTAATGTCAAATCTAATAAAGGTAAGATATTGTAAAGCTCCAACAATAGTGAGATATTGTTATAGGTCTGAAAGTAAAGTTCCATCATATAGAAAAAGCTTCTTACCAGTAGTTACAAGAATAGAAGTAGATTTGCAGTTTTCCATACCTAAACATGAAAGTAAAGAAAACACATATTTTGTTTGTATCAGCAACGAATGCTTAGGTGTACGATATGCCTTTATTGCAAGAAAATAATGAAGATCAACGAGATCTTTCATTGAAAATTGCAAAAAAAGCTGTGAAATGAATGAATGAATAACATTTACTAAAGAACCAATGAGAATGATATCATCAACATAAAGTAAAAGTAGCATCATGTCAAATAATGAATGCCATATAAACATAAAAAGATCTAACCAAAGGCATAAAGAGCAAAACTAAATCTTTGAAACCAAGCTCATGGAGCTTGCGAAGACCATAAAGAGAGCGATATAATTTACAAACATGATAGGGATGATTAGGGTCCACAAACCCTAGTGGTTGTACCATAACTTTTTCATGCAACTAGCCATATGAAAATGCATTTTTGACATCTAATTGCCTAATGGACCATCTTCTACTAACAGTAATAGAAAGAATAATTCAAATAGTGGTGGCCTTAACAACAGGGCTAAAAAAGGTGGAGTCAAGGTCAATACCTTTTAATTATGTAAAGCCTTTGACCACTGTAGACCCTCCATTTTGTCTGGGATCTTTTGTCAATTGAGACTAATCCTAGCTCAGTTGCAAGGATTTTTATTCATTTTTATTTTAGATTTTTTTATTTCATATTTATCATTTTATTTTTATTTTATGATTTATTTTTTTTCTTTCTTTTGATTATCTGATTAATTAAAAAAAAAGAAAAAAAAAGCTGAAAGATTGAAATTAAGCTTGGTGATTGTGATGATTGTTATCTAGATGCTAATCTTTAGCATTGGATGACTAATTGGAATTGAATTGAAACTCTATCAGCATGGGTCTATATATCAACAATGAATATACAAGTTGAAAGGAGGAGAAAAGATAGAAGAAGAATCCAAATAAGAGAGGAAAAAGGTAGAGTCAAAAAGGGTTCAGTCTTTTGTTAGCAAGGGGACTGCTTAGAGTAGTATCGAGAAGGCGTGAGCTGCTTTATGAAAGCTGGTAACCTGCTTGCTAGGATGCTG
This sequence comes from Durio zibethinus, assembly GCF_002303985.1. The sequence goes on along the minus strand of NW_019168026.1, from coordinate 492,396 downwards.
CTTGAAGCGGTACAGTTTGGGTGATTGCTATCTTTCTTTATTTGATCAAAGAATCCTACTTTCAAGGGTCAGATGAAGAGGCTGATTATCTAGTCTGGATGGACCCTGGTTCCATTTGAATTTGGCAATTGGTTGATCTCAGTCAAAGACTCGATTGTATTGAGGATCTTTAACCAAGAAAAAGATTCAGCCTTTCCCTTCGTGCACCACAAAGAAAAGAATAAAAATGAGGCACTTTCTTTGTCAAGCAATACAAACCAACCAACACAACACAGCAATCACAGCCTGCATTTAGTAGTGGTATATTTAGTTCCTCCACACCTTTTAGTTCAAGTTGCTTTGCATTTAGTTCCAATACTTTTGCTTTTGGTGCCACGAGCACTCCTGCCTTTAGTTCCACAAGCATCACTGCCTTTGGTACCCTTGGCTTTGGCTCATCTGGAAGTCCAGCATTTGAGAGCACTGAAATTGCATTCGGTGTGTTTAATGCCCAGGTGTTTGGAATAGGGGGGCACATTTGGAGCATCAAGCACACCTGCTTTTGGCATTTTAGGCACTCTTGTTTTCGGTTCTTCTAGTTCTGCATTTGGGGGTTCCATCCCTCATATTTTTGAAGCTTCAAACACTCTTCCTTTTGGAGCATCTTCTACTCCTTCATTCAGCTTTGGGTCTAGCCTAGCTTTCGACCAATTAACGCCAACATTCGATAGTTCTCTTTTTGGAACCACCACATTTGTAGCCCCGAGTTCTCTTTTTGGGAACCCAATCTTCTGTACCAACATCTAGAAATACTAGCTTTGACTAATCACCATTTGAGGGCCAACGTGAGGGAAGTAGAGTGGCTCCTTACACACTTACAACCGAAGTAGATAGTGGGAGTAGTGCACAGCCAGCTGCAAAGCTGGGGTCAATATCAGCAATGCCTGTTTACAAAGATAAAAGTCATGAGGAGCTGCGATGGGAGGATTATCAATTAGAGGATAAAGGTGGACCACAGGTAGTTGCTCAACCTTCTGAAAAGGCTGGCTTTGCTGTGTCAACTGCGCCTACTAGTCCTTTTGACTCTTTTTCAACATTCAGTCAAACGTCTGTAAATCCATTTTCCAACAGCACAAGTATCACTCCATTTAGCCTAAAACTGTCATCTTTTAATAGTACAGGTTGTACAACCTCGACTACTACATCAAATCTTTTCAATCAACATCATCAAGCCTTTTTGGCCTAACTTCATCAACAACTTCAGTATTTAGTTCATCTGCAACTCCTACATTTGGAATCAATCCATTTCTTTTTAGCTCATCTGTCACTCCTTCATTTTTAACTTTGCCATCGATTTTTGGTACTGGTGGAGCTTCGATAACAATTCCAGCATTTGCTACTGGTTTAAATTTCATTTTCTTTTTTATTTTTTATTTCCTTTAAATAAAATTCAAAAAAAATATTTTTGAGGAAAAGTTGAAAGTATCAATTTTCCTTAAAAATAAGCTTTTCAAAAAATATTTTTGGAGAAAAGTTGTAAGTATTAATTTTTTTAAAAATAAATTTTTAAAAAACGTTTTTTTTTTAGGAAAAGTTGAAAGTATCAATTTTCTTCGAATTTAAAGTTTCCAAAAAATATTTTTGGGGAAAAGTTGAAAGTATCAATTTTCCTTAAAAATAAATTTTCAAAAAAAAATTTTTGAGAAAAAGTTGAAAGTATCAATTTTCCTCGAAATTAAAGTTTTCAAAAAAATATTTTTGGAAAAAAGTTGAAAGTATCAATTTTCCTTAAAGATAAATTTTCAAAGGGATTTTTGAGGAAAAGTTGAAAGTATCAATTTCTCTCGAAATTAAAGTTTTTAAAAACAAAAATATTTTTGGGGGAAAAGTTGTAAGTATCAATTTTCCTTAAAAATAAGTTTTCAAAAATGAATTTTTGAGAAAAAGTTAAAAGTATCAATTTTCCTCGAGATTAAAATTTTTTAAAAATATTTTGGGGAAAAGTTGAGAGTATCAATTTTTTCTGCACAAAAACAATCATTCTTTTCTTCATTTTTATTTTTTTTAATGTTAAATAATTCGACGATGGAGCTTCTGCAAGTGAGACAGTAGTTTTCTTGCATACTCCTGAGGTGAAGAAATTTTCTCAAATTTCTGCTAAAAGTATTAGAGTCAATTGAGAATAATTTTCAATAATTAATTACTTGGTAAAATTTTAAAGCTCATTAGATAACACAAGTTTAAGCTGGTACCATCTTTTGATGGGCATTGTGAGGGTGCTATAACCTTCCTCACACGTAATCGAACTCCCAAACTCTGTTCTGGTTATTAGACCTGAACATATTCTTTTAGGGACCCTTAAACTTAGGTGTTCTCTGAAAGGACAGATTCTTTAGGTGGCCAATCGCACCTAGATAAAAAGATTGGTGGTGACTCCCTTAAGTCAATGTCTAGCAATAGATCCCCAGATCTAGACGTTATGACAGCTTGGCGACTCCACTGAAGACTTTGAGAGTCAGGCCAGCAAATAATTTGTGTTATCCAAAAGCCTAATAAAATTGAACCTTTTTGTATATATGTGTTATTATTCATTCATATTTATTTACTTTGTTAATTACGTCATTCATGTGCATGTGCATATGCATAACATGAGCTTTATACCCAAGCTCCATCTCTCTATGAGGGAGTAAAGTACCTATTGCTTTCGTGAGGTCTAATGCCTCCGCAATGGCTAATGAAATACTCCCACTTAAATTGAACCTTTTTCATTTGTAGCTTGTAATGGGTGAGGATTAGGGTGCCTTACTAGTCTGTGATGGACAAAGATGTAAGGAGCAATTTGAGAACTTTTAGACTTTGACCTTAAACCACATATAGTGAACCTTAAGAGTGCCTAAACCTAGGATAGAGCCCTTTCTACCCAATGATAGACATACCCTGAAATTAAGACATAAAAAGGGTGTTTATCTAATCATTTTGATTGTTTAACTTTGTGCATCATTTTCATTATCATATGTAACATTATGCATCAGCATCATTTTCATTTCATCCATGGAAACTAACTATGTTGTTTGTCTGATTGTATGCATCTGCATTACTTTCATGATCATGTTTTAACATAATCATTTGCATCCATTTCATATTAGATTTCATTCAAGAAAATGTACATTTCATTCATGCATCAAAGCATCATACATAAAGCATAGCATAACATTTCTAATCATAATTATGGTGCTAAAGGTTCAAAGATAGCTCCATCTAGCGAGAACCCTGCCCATCGATATAACACAAGATCCAGAACAAGGCAAATGGAGCAAGAGAATTCTCACAGATTTGAAAAGATAGAAAAAGCACATGAGAAGATTGAAAGTGAGTTGAGTAAGATTCTGGATGCTCTTAATAACCTGAATAAAAAAAAGGGAGTCGAAAAAAATGCAAGCCAACAAGTTTCCCCATTGCAAGAAGTGGCTGACCCTTTATATCCTCCAGGTTTTGGCCCACCTCAAGCCCAGTTTGCTCAAGAGGTTCCACCGTAACACTTCACATATCCAACATATCCTGGAATGCCATCAGCTTAACCCAGGGCAGTATAATAGCTATGTAAATCTTCTTTAAAAAGCAGAACCAATTCTGATCTAGATGATTTAAAAGAAAGAGAAAGAAAAGATAAGAGTGGAACTCAGGAAAGCTCCAAGATTAGTATGCTAGAGCAAAGGCTACGGGCTGTGGAAGGATTTAGCTTTTATGGGTCAGTTGATGCTGCTGGGCTCTGCCTAGTCCCTGATGTGGTATTCCTCATAAGTTCAAAGTACCAAAATTTAAAAATATGATGGTACAAAGTGCCCCAAAACTCACATCACATGTATTCGAAAATGGAGCTCATGCTCATGATGAAAAACTCTTGATGCATGTCTTTCAGGATAGCCTTACTGGCTCAGCGCCAGGTGGTATGTTCAGCTGGACAGAACCGCATTCACTCTTGGAGCGATATGGCACATGACTTCATAGTCAATATCGACATATTATCGATTTGGCCCCTGATCGTTTGTCTTTACAGAATCTGGAGAAAAAGGCAAACGAGTCTTTTAAAGAGTATGCCCAGAGGTGGAGAGATGTTGCTTTCAAGTACAACCTCCTTGACTGAGAAAAAACTACAGTGTTGTTTGTCAGCACTTTGAAGTCTCCTATTATGAAAAGATGATAGGAATGCAACAAAGAATTTCCGACATGGTGATCTCTGGAGAAATTATTGAAAGTGCCATAAAAAATGGCAAGTTGAAAGGAGGAGAAACCAAGAAGACATCAGAAAAAAAGAAGCTCAAGCTCAAGCTGTGAGCTTTGATAGACAAAATCAATATCCAAGGTTACTCTCATACTATCCTGCTGTGAATAATGCCTCATCCTACCCATACCAGCTAGCTCCACAACCACCTTATTCATCCACATACCGATCAATTTTTAGCCCTCAAGATCTTACATATAGCCTTAACATTCAAGCTCCTGCAAGAACCAAATTCGCCCTATTAACCCAGCAAGTGGTTCAGAGAACAACGACTACTCGAGAAAAACCTGTATTTGATCCAATCCCTATGACTTATACAGAGTTATATCGAGAACTCTATAATAGCCATTTGATTGCCCCAGCCATGTGGAGCCGCTTAAACCACCCTATCCAAAGTGGTATGATCCTACAGCCCACTGCGACTACCACTATGGAATTACTGGCCATTCTACTAAAAATTGCACTGCTTTAAAGCATAAGGTGCAACAATTGATCAATGATGGAATGGTAAGTTTTGATCAAGGAAAAGCAACAACACCTAATGTTAGCGTTCTGAGTGAAAGTCAAGAACAGAAAGGGTCCGGAGAGTCACAATGAATTGAGGGGCAAGATGTCAATAGAGATTCTTCACCTGATCGTATAGGGGACAATTTTAAAGAATGGAGATAAGGCTGGTTGAAGGTTTCTTTTGTCATTTTAGGATTTTTTTTTGAGTATATGATTTCACTTGTTATCATCTTAATAAAGGCAAGTTAATGCATTTCATTACATTTTTTCTTTCACTCGACCATTATTCCATGCTCTGTTACCTTTCATAACTTTACATTCCATTCTCAAATTTCATGATGATGAATATTTAGACAATGATAACAATAATTCTGGATTTAATTTTGAAACTCATCCACATTAATATGAGAGATCATTTGAGCAAAAAAAGTAAGCTGTTATCAGAGGTGAAATAGATATGTCTTGAAGATGTGTAATCTTTTATACAGATTCATGAGCTTTGTTCAATAGATGATGTTCAAGAAAGGTATTCACAATTGAGATGAAAAATGGCCATCTTTCTTTTACCATTCGAAAAACCATTTATTGCTACCCCTTTGAGCCTATTATGATTTCTTTTTCTAAAGAACCCCAACCAAGGATCACCCTCTACACTGGAGGGAATTTTTGAAAAAAAATCACAAAAGGTCTCAAAGAAAGAAAAAAAAAGAAAAGAAAAAATCACACATGATTTGGGCAAAGTAATGAGAATCCTTTGTGTGAGAAAGAAAAATAGTGAAATGATGTGGGGGCAAAATGCCAAGTTGTCAAATGATCCTTTGGTTTTGAACCTTTTTAATACATGTTTTGAGCCTATTATATCCATTTTTTTATGACCCTCACCTTGACCTACATTACAACCTTGAAAAGCCCATTTGGATCAAGTATGAATGCTTAACTTGAATGATCATATGTTGAGTGAAGGCATGCTCATGATGAAACAATGGAATCATGCTACATTACTCTAAAGTTGGATGTATGAAAGATATCAACAATGGATGAAAAAAGAAAAAAAAAAAAGATGATAAAAAAGAAAGAAAAAAGAAAAAAAAAAGATTCAAATTGAAAACCTGAAAGGGTGATTTTGGTAGAAAAAAGTCCAGGTCAAATGGTTCACATGGATGAAAGATCAAAGACATCTGAAAATCCCTCCAAGACTGAGACAAAGTTCGCCAAGCTCAAGATGGCTTCAACAGTAAATGAAATGAGTTTTTGAAAAAGAATCCTAGATTAATATTAAAAATTGTCTAAATATTCATCATTTGGACATACCATTCATCCCAATGACATGTATCCAATTTATTTCCTTTCCCATTTGTTTTGTACCAAAATAGATCTTCATTGATTATCTTTACCATAATTCACCTTGTGTTCTCTTATTGTTACACCCCTAGAATGAATTGAGAAAATGTTTGATTGCATTGTATTTGTCAAGATTTGAAATGATAATGAATGAATGAATATGTGCTTAAAAGAGTCTTGCATTTATTTTAAAAAAAAATCTAAGATGATGGTGGTAACAAAATAAAGAAATGGTAGAAACCTAAAAGAGATGATTTGGAAAGATATATGATGTGACCAAATGGAGAATATGATGGGATAAATCTTGAAAAATGGTATAACCAAGTGATGAGTACAAGGATGAATTGGTCGATATGACTTGCAAGTTATGATTGAATGATAAAAACAATCAGTGAACAAAGTTTGTTTTGGAATGGTTAATGCTGAGACACTTATGAGTAATGACCCAGTGATGGTGGATGTTTTGAAATTTGTTAGTGCTGAAAAGTTCATTGAATGATAGTCAAGTGATGATCGATTGATGAAGCTTATTCCAAAGTATTGAGAAACTGAACAAGGGAGAACGTGAGATGGTAGGGTCTTGAGGACCATATTCCACAATTATTTAGGATTTCATGATATTATTGACATTCGTATTACATGCATCATAGTGGCATCATTGCTTGAATAGTACATACACATAATTTGATGAATTAAACTTTGTTTGGACATGCATGGCACTATGAGAATATAGGTTGCCACATTTGCATCATTAAGAAAGCATTTGCATCTTTGGTCATAACGTTCATTCATGCAAAATTTTGAGTTACTTGAAAAAGAAATTGTGAATATTTTGATAGAAATTTTTGAGAACTCAAATGAAAATCTTTGAGTTTCAAAATGAGAATCTTTGAGGAGTGAAACCCTAAAGTTCATCAAATGTGAATCTTCGAACAAATGAAAAATTTTAAACTTTTGGATGTGAATCTTCTTTTTTGGATATGAATCTCTAAATTTTTTTTATGAGAACCTTTGTTTTATTGCTGAGCCTTTGAACTCAAATGAGAAGCTTTGAATTTTTGGATGTGAATCCTAAGCTTGCCAAATGCGAACCTTTAAAAAGCCTTGAACTTTTGGATATGAACTTCCAAAATTCAAATAAAGATCTTTGATGCGAGTCTTACAAGTTACAAATGCAAATCTTGAGATCTTACAAATTTGAACGAAACTGAAATCTTAAGAATTAAATTTCAATAAATTCTTACAAAGTTGGAATGTTCTTGCGAATCTGAACCTGTGAATGTTGAACTCAAATTGTGAATCTTTGAGTTCCCATTACAAAATTTCTTCGATCACGATCTATAACTCCTTTGGACATGATTGTCAATGAGTAATTTATTTTCCAAAGTCATGGTGCCTCTGTTTAGAGGAGCAATTTACTTTCCAAAGTCGTGGTGCCTCTGTTTAGAGGAGCAATTTACTTTCCAAAGTCATGGTGCCTCTGTTTAGAGGAGCAATTTATTTTCCAAAGTCATGATGCCTCTATTTAGAAGAGCAATTTACTTTACAAAGTCATGGTGCCTCTGTTTAAAGGAGCAATTTACTTTCCAAAGTCGTGGTGCCTCTGTTTAGAGGAGCAATTTACTTTCCAAAAGTCGTGGTGCCTCTGTTTAGATGAGCAATTTACTTTCAAAGTCGTGGTGACTCTGTTTAGATGAGCAATTTATTTTTCAAAAGTCGTGGTGCCTCTGTTTGGATGAGCTATTTACTTTTTGAAATCGTTGAGCCTCTGCTTAGAGGAGCTTTGATCAAATTTAAAAAAAAAAAAAAAAACAAAAAAATTACCTCTGTTTAGAGGAGCTTTGTTTATGTTTCTCAAAGTCATTGAGCATCTACTTAGAGGAGCTTTGATCGAATTTAAAAAAAAAAAAATAGCAAAACAAAATAGGCAAAAAAAATTCAGTTGAGTCTTAATGGGTGTCTACGTCTTTACACAATTTTTGTTTCACAAAAAATATGCAAAGAGGGGCAGTTGTAGACACCCCATTTTATCCGAGATCCTTTGTCAATTGAGACTAATCCTAGCTTAGTTGCAGGGATTTTTATTCATTTTTATTTTAGGTTTTTTTATTTCATATTTATCATTTTTATTTTTATTTTATGATTTATTTTCTTTTTCTTTCTTTTGATTATCTGATTAATTAAAAAAAAGGAAAAAAAAGCTGAAAGATTGAAATTAAGCTTGGTGATTGTGATGATTGTTATCTAGATGCTAATCTTTAGCATTGGATGACTAATTGGAATTGAATTAAAACTCTATCAGCATGGGTCTATATATCAACAATGAATATACAAGTTGAAAGGAGGAGAAAAGATAGAGGAAGAATCCAAATAGGAGAGGAAAAAGGTAAAGTCAAAAGGGTTCAGTCTTCTATTAGCAAGGGGACTGCTTAGAGTAGTATCGAGAAGACGTGAGCTGTTTTATGAAAGTCGGTAACCTGCTCGCTAAGATGCTGCTTGAAGCGGTATAGTCTGGGTGATTGCTATCTTCCTTCATTCGATCAAAAAATCTTACTTTTAAGGGTTAGATGAAGAGGCTAATTATCTAGTCTGGATAGACCTTGGTTCCATTTGAATCTGGCAATTGGTTGATCTCAGTCAAAGACTCGATTGTATTGAGGATCTTTAACCAAGAAAAAGATTCAGCCTTTCCCTTCGTGCACCAGAAAAAAAGAATAAAAATGAGGCACTTCTTTCATCAAGCAATACAAACCAACCAACACAACACAGCAATCACAGCCTTGTATTTAGTAGTGGTATATTTGGTTCCTCCACACCTTTTGGTTCAAGTTGATCTACATTTAGTTCCAGTACTTCTGCTTTTGGTGCCACGAGCACTCCTGCCTTTAGTTCCACAAGCATCCCTGCCTTTGGTACCATTACCTTTGGTTCATCTGGAAGTTCAGCATTTAGGAGCACTGAAATTGCATTCGGTGTGTTTAATGCCCAAGTGTTTGGAACAAGGGGGCACATTTGGAGCATCAAGCATACCTGCTTTTGGCATTTTAGGAACTCTTGTTTTCGGTTCTTCTAGTTCTGCATTTCAGGGTTCCATCCCTCCTGCTTTTGGAGCTTCAAATACTCCTCATTTTGGAGCATTTTCTACTTCTTCATTCAGTTTTGGGTCTAGCCTAGCTTTCAGCTAATCAACGCAAACATTCGGTAGTTCTCCTTTTGGAACCACCACATTTGTAGCCCCGAGTTCTCCTTTTGGGAACCCAATCTTCTGTACTAGCATCTGAAAATACTAGCTTTGACTAATCACCATTTGAGGGCCAACATGGGGGAAGTAGAGTAGCTCCTTACACACCTACAACCGAAACAGATAGTGGGAGTAGTGCACAGCTAGCTGTAAAGCTGGAGTCAATATCAGTGATGCCTGTTTACAAAGATAAAAGTCATAAGGAGCTGTGATGGGAGGATTATCAATTAGAGGATAAAGGTGGACCACAGGTAGCTGCTTAACCTTCTAGAGAGACTGGCTTTGCTGTGTCAACTGCGCCTATTAGTCCTTTTGACTCTTCTTTAACGTTTAGTCAAACGTCTGTAAATCCACTTTCCAGCAACACAAGTATCACTCCATTTAGCCTAAAATCGCCATCCTTTAATAGTACAAGTTGTACAACCTCGACTACTATATCAAATCCTTTTCAATCAACATCATCAAGCCTTTTTGGTCCAACTTCGTCAACAACTTCGGTATTTAGTTCATCTGTAACTCCTACATTCGGAACCGATCCATTTTTTTTAGCTTATCTATCACTCCTTCATTTTCAACTTTGCCATTCATTTTTGGTACTGGTAGAGCTCCGATAACAATTCCAGCATTTGCTACTGGTTTAAATTTCATTTTTTTTATTTTCATTTTTATTTTTTATTTCTTTTAAATAAAATTCAAAAAAAATATTTTTGAGGAAAAGTTGAAAGTATCAATTTTCCTTAAAAATAAGCTTTCCAAAAAATATTTTTGAAAAAAAGTTGAAAGTATTAATTTTTCTTAAAAATAAATTTTAAAAAAAAGTTTTTTTTTTTGAGGAAAAGTTGAAAGTATCAATTTTCTTCGAAATTAAAGTTTCCAAAAAATATTTTTGGAAAAAAGTTGAAAGTATCAATTTTCCTCGAAATTAAAGTTTTCAAAAAAATATTTTTAGGAAAAAGTTGAAAGTATTAATTTTTCTCGAAATTAAAGTTTTCAAAAAAATATTTTTGGGACAAAGTTGAAAGTATCAATTTTTCTTAAAGATAAATTTTCAAAGGGATTTTTGAGGAAAAGTTGAAAGTATCAATTTTCCTCGAAATTAAAGTTTTTAAAAACAAAAATATTTTTGGGGGAAAAATTGAAAGTATCAATTTTTCTTAAAAATAAGTTTTCAAAAATGAATTTTTGGGAAAAAGTTGAAAGTATCAATTTTCCTCGAGATTAAAATTTTTAAAAAATATTTTGGGGAAAAGTTGAGAGTATCAATTTTTCCCTGCACAAAAACAATCATTCTTTTCTTCATTTTTATTTTTTTTAATGTTAAATAATCCGACGATGGAGCCTCTGCAAGTGAGACAGTAGTTTTCTTGCATACTCCTGAGGTGAGGGAATTTTTTTAATTTTCTGCTAAAAGTATTAGAGTCAATTGAGAATAATTTTCAATAATTAATTACTTAGTAAAATTTTAAGGCTCATTGGATAACACAAGTTTAAGCTGGTACCATCTTTTGATGGGTGTTGTAAGGGTGCTATAACCTTCTTCACACATAACCGAACTCTCGAACCCTGTTCTGGTTAGTAAATCTGAACCTATTCTTTTAGGGACCCTTAAACTTAGGTGTTCCTTGAAAGGACAAATTCTTTAGGTGGCCAATCGCACCTAGATAAAAAAGATTGGTGGCAACTCCCTTAAGTCAATATCTAGCGATAGATCCCCGGATCTAGACATTATGACAGCCACTAATCTTGTTTTATACCATTCAATGGTACCATCAGCTCGTTCTTTGATTTTATAAATCCAATGACAACCAACAACATTCATGGATAAATTACGAGGAACTAAAGATCAAGAATTATTTTGCATTAAAACAAAATATTCATCATTCATAGCTAAAACCCATTTTTCATCTTGACATGCTTTTTTTGAATGATCTTGGTTCAAGAGATGGATAATTTGTAGCATGTAAAAACTATGGTACTTTAGGCCTTTAAGTACCATCTCGACTTCATGTAACCATGGATGTATAGTTCTAGAACCAAAAGAAATGGAAGGCTCAAATGATGGTTGAGCAGAGGGTGCCAACACAATTATATTAAGTTCAAAAATAGTTATATTTGGGATTAAAGCATTTGGTACTGGTTCTGACACAATTGTAGTCAGAGGAATGAGTAGAGATATGTCAGAACTAACCTCAGGAAATGTAAAAGAGTCATTGGGATGAGAAAGAATCTCAAAAGCTGTAGAATTAGAACGTTCTACAAAAGGAAAGCAATTTCCATAAAAAGAAACATGCCATGAGGTATAAATCTAACCAATAGAGAGGTTTAAACAACGATATCCATTGTGGATTGGAATATACCCCAAAAAGACACAATGAGTGAATTTTGGAGAAAGCTTATATTTTTGATAAAGAATTAAATGAGGATAACAAGTACATCAAAAAACTCTTAAATGATTGTCATCTGGCAAAGAGTTAAATAACACTTCAAAAGGAGAACAATTATCCAAAATTGATATAAGAAGCCGATCGATAAGATAAATAAATGTAAAAAATACCTCAAGCCAAAGAGATTGTAGTAAAGAAGCTTCAAACAACAGAGTCAAGCCCATTTCCTCAATATGTCTATGTTTTTGTTCTACTAAACCATTCTATTATGGATATGTGGACAAAAAATTTGAAGAGAAATACCATGGTGATTAAGAAGATTTTTAAAATCACCTTTAACAAGCTTTTTAACTCTATCACGCTAAAAAAATTTAATCTTATTGCCAAATTGATTTTTAACCATAGTTTTAAAATTCTCAAAACAAGTAATATTATCAAAACGACGCTTCAATGGATAAAATCAAGTATAACGACTGAAATCATCCACAAAAATAATATAATAGCAAAAACTAATAACAGTAGCAGTGGGCGATAATATCACAATGAATTAATTCAAGAACATTAGATGTTATCCTAGTAGATAAACTAGAAGACAAATGTTTACTTTTTCCTGCTTAATAAATTGTACAAGTTAAGTTACAAAAGGAAAAATCTTTAGAAGTAATAAACTTATTATATTTTAATTGTGTTATAATCTTACTAGCTGGATGTTGAATTCGTCGATGTCAAATTATTTTAAAAACTGAAGAAGAACTGCCATTGAATAAAGCTTGTTGATCGCATTGCCTCACACTAATGAATCGCTCCACATCTCTTGTAGGAATCACATAAAGGTTTCCTTTAACTGGTTCATCCAGAAGTAGCTTTTTTGCACGAAGATCCTTAATAATAAAACCCCAAGGAAACAATAGAAACCATAATTATTATCTCTAGTTAGCTCAGCAATAGATAATAAATTTTCCTTTAATGCTGGAACAAATAAAATATTTTTCAATGCCAATTTTGCAAAACCAAGACATATAGCAGAATCACCAATATCACCAATATGAGTGATGTTTAAAGAATTATCATCACCAATAAAAGTACTTTCATTACCAACATAAGGAGTGCATGGTATACCAACGATGGATTAGAAGTTATATGATAGGTAGTACTTGAATTTGCCAGCTAGTAGGCATTATTGTCATTGTCTATTGGAGCATTAAATGGAGTATCATTTGAAGTAGTAGTAGAAAGATTAAGACCAGTAAAAAAATTTCTCAGACTACGATCAAATTTATTGTAGTAGTATTGATATGTTACAGTAGTATGATTGAATGGGTGACAAATCTGACACTTTGTGGCACGATTTGCATGTTGAGAATGTGAAAAGTTCCTATTATCTTGGTTATTTGATTAGAAGTCTTGTTGAGGCATATGATTTTTGAGAGGAAATGATTGAGAATTACAATGATCATACCTTTGATTAATATGTCTAGTACGCCTAAAATCACGGCAAAGATTATTGAAAAATTGACCTCGACTATTTGGATTAGTTACCATGGTTGTCTTATGAGAATTAACAATGGCATTCATAGGTTATGATGATAATACCAACATTCTTTTCAAGCACTGCTCATGAACTAATATCCGTGCTTGCAAATCATTAAAAGAAATGGGATTCTCTTTATTTTCAATAGCAAAGACAATTGGTTGATATTCAATGGTATTTGATAATACATTCAAAGTACGAGTGATCAATTCTGAATTAGCGATAAGATGATTTATGGTTGCTAAATTATCATAAATAGATTTGATCATGGTAAGATATTTTTTAACAGACATATTTCTTTTATTACAAACTCTATAACTCATCACGTAACAAATCTAACTTTGCTTGATATTATTGATGAAAAACAATTTCTAGAGTTATCCAAACTTGGTAAGAAGATGACAAACCCAGAATCTGTGCTTGTGCACTTGGCGACAATGTTACCTTCAGACAGGAGAGAACAAATTGATCTTTCTTTACCCACTCTATATATGCAAGATTAGATGTGGTTTCATTACCTTTGATTATTATTTTAAGAGAAGGTGCATTGGTGCAATCAACAAGCCCCATTAAATCACTACATAATAAAAAGGTGCTATCTGATCATGCAGAAAGCAAATAATTTTTTAAGTTCAACTTAATAGAGATAAGGCTAGAAATATTAGGGAAGGAAAAAGATAGTATGAAAGAAGATTGATTGTTAAAAGTTATTAGAAGGTTTAAGAAATAATATATTATAAAAAAAGTTATTGGAGTAGAATTATATAAAGTAATTGTTTTTAGATACGAGAAGAAGATAAATATTTTGATTAGAATTGAAGATGAGGAAATAGGGAAAGCCACTGCTTTGATACCATAAAATGAATTTGTAAAGAACAAATATTGTACTCTATTCCATTTAGGGTTATAGCATGTATATTTATATCATAAAAGAGTACAAGCATATTTACACATAACTAAATATACAATTATTGACAACATATTCTAATATAGACTTCATACGATCAATTAACTATCTATCTTCTGCATTTAGTTGCTTCTTCAAGTCTACATCCTCAGTGGCAAAAAGCTTAGGTATCATCAATCCACTCAACAACAATAATATAACATGTAGAAAACTTAGAAGCATATTCAACAAAAATATCTTCTAATGCTTTTGATACCACTAGCATTTTATTTATTGTGACAAAAAAAAACTTACCAAAAGCTTTTATGGTAACAAGACATGCATTTTTTTACAAAAATTGAGATTCAATTAACAACAGAAAGAATATATGAAAGATTAAGGTACAAAAGACTTTTTTTTTTATCTAAATTAAAAATTTAATGCATGATCCATTAAGTTGAAATACATTTGTCATAATGCACACTTTGCATTTATAAGAATCTTTTCTTTTTTCCTTTACTAAAATCTATTTATCTCTGACAAAATAGAGTTCATTAAGACTGGTGTTTAATTGATAACTTTTCATGCTTCGACATAAAACTTAAATTTTCCCCAGTAACTGTGAACTATATGATTCACAAATTGCAACGTAATACCACAGTGTTCAGCAACCATTATTTACTTAAATTGTTTCCAATTCTAGAATTATTTTAGGATGGAGAAAAAGGTAATAGTATCGATAAATCATTTTGCAGTGGTGTGTCTGTTACCGTAAGACGCTGGTTTGTATTTCGAGCAACTGACATTAGATTTTTTTTCTCATAAAGCTATTCTTGTCCTTTAAAGCATGGCCCTCATCCATTAGCACACAGCTCCAATACCAACGTTTCAGAATTTTACGATCATCCTTCTGTTGCACATTATAGAAACTACTAATTAAAAAGCCACAAACACACACACACACACAAAACAAATAGAATATAGCACAAACATAAAAACTTAGTTAACAACAAATTATACCTATGTCTTTCAAAATGTGAATAACACACAATGACATTAAATGGAGGTGGTAATCTAGTTTTGGACAAATAACTTAACTATTTTGAGTAAGTGGTACGGGACAAAGACACTGATAATCAGAAGATTTCATTGATGTCTGTGTTGGATACTCTAGCTGGCTATTTTGGATAGAAAAGAATTCTATAAAAGAAACTTGTGCCAGAAACTCTAGTTCCAACTCATATTAAACAAAGGAACTAAAAATTTAAAATGAATAACAGAGAAAGTTTCATTAAATTCCAAATGGTAGCAAAATGAAAAGCTAAACAGTATTACCGAGGGCTAAAGACATACCAACTACCTTATCAAAACAGGGTCTATCATAAGATGGCAAGCTTGACCATGCTAGCCCAAGCCATATTATAAGGCAAGGTCAACGCATGACATCATATCCATATTAAAATACCATGTGTGCTTATGTTTCAAGCTCTTTTTAAGAAAGAATTCTATATTTCTCCCTCCATCTGATTGTTTTTTTAATTGATGATAGCAAAACTAGAAAGTCACCATTTGTAGCTGTATAAGATCTATAGAGATCTTCATCGTTGATTCTGTATAAATACTACTATGCCATGGTTTGCTACAAGAAAAAATACCAAGCAATTCAAAAATGAATATGTATATGCCAAAAGCTCAAATAAATCCTCAAAAAGCAAAGTTGGATGCCACCTTTAAAAATTTACAATTGAAACTCTCAGAGAATGCTGAAATTTGAAAAAGATGAAGAAACACTAAAGTTCATCATCAATTATTAGATTCTCCACATATTGTACTTATTTATTAAAGTCACAATGAATAAAAGTAGAGAAGCAAGCAACCTGCTGATGAACTATTAACTATAGTAATGAAAGAATTTTAAAACTCATTTCAAAATAGGGGTGCTGGAATTTGAATGCATGAATGATTGTAAATTGATTGACCAATTTCTTTTTTCAGTAAGACCATTTAAAAGGGAAAAATTGTGATGCGGTGCATTTTCTTCCTATAAAAGAATATCATTTATGCATTCACGAAAAGAAATCATTAAATAACCTCTCTCGTAAACTAATTCCTTGATTTTTTAGCTTTTCATGGAGTTGATCCAACCAGCTTTTACATTCTAAATTTTGGGAAGTTTCATTACTGATTCAGTAATTTACACAATATTGTTGAAGTGGTTAGTAAACATAGCTCATTATTCAAAACACCTTCAAGTTCTTAATAGAAAGAGTAACAAATATATTCGTAAAAATAGAAATAGATATATTGTTTGTCATTAAACTTTAGTAACTTGTTTGTCATTAAAGAAAATTGCATAGCTAAGTGAATAAGTTGATATACAAATGCAGAAATTTCAACAAAAAGCAGAGTAGATAAAAAGAAAAGCATACCCCCTCAAGGCTTCTTCTTAATAAGAAATCTTAAATCAAGAGGAGATTGTTATTTTCATAGCAAAAACCTAAGGGGGAAATAAGTAGTAATAATCTTAATTTTTAAAATAAACTCCTTCAATACATCTTCAAAAGGCTTTAGGATTTTCACAAAGAGTTCATTGTCGTCTTGAAGGCAACCCCTATAAATTGACCACTACCCCCTTTTCTTATCAAATTTTATGAAAATTAATTAGATTATGGCAATTTTTTCCTTTTGATTGTGTTTTCATTAGGAATTTTGAAAGCTAGTAGCATTTATTAACCCAACCAGTCATTCTCTTAGTCTGGATAAATTCATGGCTTTCATCCTAAGAAGGCTTTTGGTGTTCTATAACATTTTGTAGCAAATGAGTGAACACTAAACTTCTAACAGTTTTGGCTTTAGCGCATGCTTTCATTATACTTATCACTCCATGAATTATTGGTTTTATAACTTCATTTTGAAAATAAAAAAAATAATTAATTTTATGTTTTATTAATATATCCTTATATAAACTAATAGCTTAATTCATTAAAATTAGGTGCTGTTTTTTCTTTTAAATTTTTTCATAATGTAAAAAAAAAAAAAGCAAAATAAAAGTTGATTGTGGTCTACTTTAATTTTTGACTTTAAGCAACAATTCATGTTAACCTTCAACTTTAGATTAGAAATTAAAGGCCAAAAAACTCAGCTTAGAATAGTTTCATATAATTCAAGCTAGTATACCAATAACTTTCTATATGATATTAATACCTCAAGATCATTAGACTCAAAATCCATAGGTGTGGCAACATGGTAGACACCATTACAAACTTGAATTGGATCATCAAAGCTTCCATCTTCGTCTAAATCTGCCTTCCACAAAATCTACCATGTCTTAGCTTTTGGTAACTCTAATAAATGCCTTAACTTTTTTAAGTTGCTTGCTTTATTAATAAAAGAAAATCAATTAAAATACTATTAAACTATTATTGTTAGTCTGCTACTAAATTACTTAAATCCAAATTTAACCTTGCTACACCTAAAATAATATCAACAACCAAAGTGAAAATCAATGACAAAATATAATTAAAAAAATAACAAATCCAAATATAATCAAGACTAAAAAAAAGAATAAAATTCAAGCAGGTGGAAAAAACCAAATCAAAACCAAAACTAAAACCATCTCACTACAATAGTTGATGCTTTTGTTGTCACCATCATTGACACAATCTCCACTTCTTTCCCTTTTTTCTTATTACAAATGTTTTGAAAATGAAAAAAAAAAATTCAGATCCAACAAATAGACCAACATTCTAATGGTAGGAGACATCTTCTAACAGTCTCTAATTTTCAAGCTTCCACCGACTACTCCTTCCTAGCTTCTTCTCTCTTTTTTTTTCTTTCTCAACCATTACTTTTCTTCAATAAAAATCGTTGGTGTTACCGTTCATCTATCATTCTCCCTCCCTCTACCTCTCCGTTGCTCATTGCTTCTCTATTTAGTTCTTCAACCCCGGTTGCAACTTTCGTTGGTTGGTGATTTCTTCTCTCTTGTGTCGCCTTCCCCTCTTTCTCGTTGTTCCCTTTTCCTTCTCTTTTTTTCATTACCGTTTGTGGAGAAGCTTTTGAAATCATAAAATCCAGAAGCTTCTTTATGCAGAAGCTTTAATCTTACAAGAAAAAAGCTGTAAATCTATGCCCAAATTTACCCTCAAATTTTTTTTTGAAGACATCACATACATGTATAATAAATTGGAGTAACGAGATAATTGGGGATAGCTTTTATATTATGTACCAAAAGAAATATCTACGCTTCACTATGTTTGAAATATTCTATATCATTTGATTGTAGGCATCTAAATAGACTTTGAAATTAGCTTAAAAAAAAAAAACTTGCAATCACAAAACCAAATGGAACTTTTATGAATAACTGCATCAAAGGAACCAGCTTGAAATGGACTAATATCTCGTACCAAGGATTTAAATTGCGGTAGCGGTCATGTTTTCGGTTGTGTCACATTTGTCACAGTTGCGGATATAACGGAGACTTTTGTAGTTATTACGGCTATCGCGATCGTAAATTTTTTTAATTTTGCTCAACTTACTATAAAATATAATAATTTTAATTATTAATCATAAAACTTCTTATTTTATGATTTTTAAAGTAATTTATATCATATCATGTGTTTTATTTATTTTAAAAAAATATTTATAGTAAAATATTCATATTTAAAAAATTATTTATATGATAATTAAAAAATAACAAGAGATAAATAAACATGTGAAAAATAAATAATCATAATGAATGATATATTTAATTATTTAATTATCGTACTCATCAAATTATTATTGAACTATATTATCATGAATCATATAATAAGTGATTAAATATTCATAAATTAAGTAAGAGCATTATTATTTATGAGTCAAGAGAATTATTTTTTACGAACTTACAATAAATCAAACTTGACAGCCTCCATGTTGTGGGCAATTTTCAACAATGATAGCCTCAAGTCTACTTCTTCTGCCTTTTGACTAAATTGTATAGACCCACACAACTTTTCATCTCTTCACCTTACATTCAATAATTTTTTTCTCCAAACCGTCATCCTCATCCCCATCTTTCAGTTCTCTTTTTATTTGGTGTGTGCTATCTGCTTACTTCTGTCAACCTCAAGTCTCACTCTCATCTCTTGTCTCTCATTTTAAGTCCCAATAACTCCTGCCTCTTTCTACCAATGTATCATAGTCCAATTTAATCTCAAACACACAAAATCACAGTAAATTTGAAAATTTAAAAAAAAAAAAGGTAATTTGAGTGTTGAATTAACTACTTACCTTAAATTACATGTACTTGATTTTGATTGAAGTTAAATTTGAGAGAACTGATACTTTTGAAAGTTTAAGTTTTGTGAATTTTTTTTTCTGAATTTATAAATTGATGTTTATTTTCTTTCTTGCTGTTTTTATTTTAAGTCTTTAAACAGAAGAAATTTAGCATCCTCGACTTTGTTTCCCATTAGTGTGAAAATGCTACAGGCAGCTCGTCATTCTGTGGCTTAGATGCCAGTGTGTTGCAAATTCTTTTAAGCATTGATTGACCACAGCAATGGAATCTTCAGCGCCTTCATAGTAATCTTCTTATTCTTATTCTAAGCTCTTCCCTACTCCTCTCCGCCATGTGGATGTTCGTTCACCCGGCTATTCAATAAGCAAGAAGATCAAGGTGCATATTTTAATGCCTCGATCATTTCTCGAACTGGAAGTCACATCAAAAGGTCAAAAAAAAACCTCACCTCCCAACGGTGAATATTAACGAATTGCCTACACCAGAACGTTGAAGCGAATTTTTTTTTAATGAAAATAGGAATAGCAACAATAGTGGATCGCTATTTGTTACTATTCACCATTACACCATAATTTGCGATTGTGATTCGTCCGTTATAGATGAAATTCAAGTTCTTTTTCGTTTTTTCTCCAATAGCAATGACGGATAATGACGCGACTGTGAAATAGCGGCTGCTACACCGCTATCCGACTGTTATTTAAATCTTTGTCTCGTACATCTAATTTAATATCTGCAAATTCATTTCATTTAAGAAATAACAAGAAGAACATGTCAAAAACTTTTCATTTCCTTGTATTTTAATTTTACTGTAAAAAATTTCAACACAAAGCCATTCTACAAGGATACATTTTAGCTGTTGACGGTTGGGGTACTTAGTTTGCATAGCTTCGATGACCATAGAGGATGTATCGACGTTGACAACATCCTCGTATCCATCGTTCGCCATGTCTTCATTAAACACAGCAAAATGTGGACTTTTGTTACATAAAAATGAGAGATCTGTAAAGGGTATGCATTGGTTTTGAGGAGCTGGCACCTGAGTTGCCGCAGCCGAGAACGAGAATGCGTTGATGGCGGTTGGGGACATAAAGGTGGATAAGGGGAGCTAAGGCAAGGTATTTTTGGCACCAATCAAAGGGAGCTGATTCGTGGGCGTAGCGGTTGTCCTAGTACCATGGCTTACCGTATGCTTGAGTTGATGGTGTCCCCAAGGTCATCCTTTCTGCAACTCTGTCTGTTAAGCTACTTGATGTTGAAAATAGTACTTGGATTTGGAGTTGGAGCTGCAAAATGTTGGCAGTTTCAGAGTTGGTGAAATGATCAGGTTGTGTCTGGAACACCCTGGAGCTTTGTTGGGATTGGCCACGTTTATCATCAACATCAAGTTCAATGTATCTCGAACTCGTGTATTTGTTTTAATCCACTTGATTTCCTTTTGTCTGTTAGAACTTAAGAGCTCTCATTCATGTCTTAAACCAACTCATAGCCATAAGTCATGTGGGCAACATGCCACATATGGAAGTTGGCCAAAATCATAGGAAGACAGAGTATAGACATGAGAAAACGACTGAGATCCTATCATTAATTATAAATAATAATAATAAGACCCTTAATACGGGCTTCGAACCCTTTTTTTTCTATGACTAGGCTTCAGCTTTTGAACCTTTATAGTCCAATAATGCAGAGCCGTAAAAAAGGGCTTTGAGCTTTCGGAATCCGCTGTCCAGGCCCAATCGTGAGTTGAAAGAGGCAAAAAGGGAAAAATGCTTTAGTCTTTGGGTATCATCGACTGAAGAGAAAGGAAGCAAAAGCAGCCAAGAAGTAGAAAACCCAAAAAATTTTGAGAGTTAGACTCGGTGAGTGAGCTAATTCGGTATACGGAAACGTGAAGGAAGAGAAAGATGTCTTCTTCTTCTTCTTCTTCTTGTAAAGCGTCGGAATCTGAAGCGGCAGGCGTTGCTTCTGTGGGGCAAGACGACATCGGCCTCGGCGACGTGCAAGTGACGAGCTTCACAGAGCTCGTGGATGACGTGACCCCCTCCACTTTCAGATCATTTGCCTTCCTAATCAGTTATGCTATTCCTCTTTATTTTTCTACTAATGAGTTTGGGATTACAAGTAATTATTTATTTGATAGATATACGCATGGATGGGCTGTAACTCTGCTAAACTCGGAAACTTGTATGCTGCTGCTCCTAGACGACCTGTAAGTTTCGTTTTTCTTTAATTCATTACTTTTAATCAGCATTATGATTTGTTGCTGAAAGCTAAAACAAGATTTATGGCTATCAACAGAGTAATACGGTGAGCGTGACTTCCATACTTGGGGTGCTTCAGATAACACTGTCTCTGGAATTGCTCGACGATTGGATCATTTTCTTTAATTTTACCAACATTTTATTACTATATATGATTAGCGGGGTTGAATTCAAAGCAAATTGATTGTTTTGCGGTGCTTAAAACTGGCCCCAATGTAATTGTGGCTTGCAATATCCCAAAAAATAGCCCCATGCTTGAGGTTTTGCCTTTTTTTTTGCCTCTTTCTCTTTATGCCAACGCATGTTCTTTCAATTCACTTCACTAGTCTATTGACATTTTGACATAATATATTGTTGATCTTTGTGTTCATATCATCATTTTGTTCCCCATTTTCTTCTGAGTTTTTTCAGGAAAATGCTGAAAAGAAGTTGGTAGAGAAGCTAATTGCCCTGGGCTACTCAAGGTCGAAATCTCCAGCTGCAGGGCGAACGTTATGTTCTTCATAGCTAAAAACTGTGATTCATATGTGCATTGTAGCAGCAAGCCAGTAGATTGTACTAGTCTGCAATGTAGAATCTGTTACGGGATCCTTTTTAACTCATTTTATTGATCTAGAAATTTAACCAACAAAATATAATGAGTCTGGCTGCGAGTCCCGGACGGTGGATGTAAGCTTTTCTGTTATGTTATGTGCTTTGTTTCTTCATGGCAGAAACATAAAAGTTGCAATTGCACGGTTGTCTTCGATTTTCTCCCCGAATTTTATGGGATGGAGTGCTACTTTTCTGCTCATGCTTGTATGGGTGGTTGAGTCTAAGTTTACTTCTGAGCTTAATGATAGTTTAACCCTGTTTTGACCCGAATTTGGATGTCAATTTTTTATTGTCAGAGCTAAATTTCAGCAATGATCATCATGCCATGCTCAACATTTTTCAAATTAATTTTCTTATTGCAATGCCTAGATGCCAAGGAAAAATACAGCAGGCGCTTTTACAGATTAAAACATCAATGGTGATTTGATCAGTTCATCCCAATTAGAACGTTTAATGATGTTTCTAACGGATAATTAACCTCCTGGATGAAAGTTGTGTGATTGGAAGTCAAGTGTTTGTTACCAAGCTAGGAAATGAGCTCAGGAAAAGGAGAAATAATGCTTATCAATGATAAAAGATGCCATTCATAGCATGTTTAGTGAGTTTGGTATTGATAGTGATTTGATGATTATAAAATCCCTTTAAGATGAAGGGAGGTATTAGAATCTGACTATGTTTTTGGTTGGTAGGTTGGTAACGTCAAAGAGGTGAGGACTGAGGATGCAACATCCCATCGTTATCTCACCAACCATCATCCGCAGGCCACCTCCAAAATCCAAAGGCAATTGCATGTTCTTTCAAGTATTTTATTTTTGGTCCAACAGTATACAGAAGATGTTTGCTTCTAATACTGCCTATAACTTTGTTTCTTGGGGATGAAACCTATTGCATTGCATGTTTGTTGGTAATGCCTGAAATAATAAAGAAGATAAATAAAACTTTGCGAATTTATTCAAAAAAACATTATCATCACGTATATAATAGAATTATTAAGTTAATTATCTCATGTAAATAACATTATATTTTCGTGCATAAAATCAACTACGTATGACCTCAAAATACAACAGAAAAAGGTCAAAATAAATGAGAAAGGAGAGTAGTGAGAGGGCCTTGAATGGAAAGTGGGGTTAATGGTCAGAAATGGTATGGTAATAAGAAACGTCCAGGGACAGGTAATTCTGATACAGCAGTAATTAAGACAGCTGGTGGGATTTGCATTTCCCAAAGAAAATATAATCAATCTCACCAACCGACTCGGACTCGGCTGCTCCTCCTTTCTCCTTTCCAACAATCCAAATAGATAAACCACACCGACACGTGCTTGATATACGCGGCCTCACATTCAGCACATTTGTTTATCAATAACCGTCGGATTCAAATCTCACCCACCACACCCCATTGAATCTATTTCCGGGCAGTTGCCTTCTCTTCTCTTAAATTGCCCTATATATACTCTCTTTCTACCCTAAGTTTAGAACTCGCCTAATACTCTTCTTCTCTCCTCTTGCATTCAATTTCGAGGGCCGCATAACCAAAATCCCTACCATTCCTTCTCTTACAGCAGCAAGGGTACCCACTCTCTTCTTTCTCTTTTGTTTCACTTCACTTGTTATGCTATTTGTATTTGATTGTGTACGAGGGTCATTCACTTCCCAGTTCATATTTTTCCTATGAAATACTAAGTCATCTTTGCTATTTCGGATTTGCTTTTTAACTCTTTCTGTTACACATGTGTCTCTATGCTGCCTGTAAGTAGTGCTGTGAAGTTGATGCATTAGAGTTACAGATCTGGTAGCCTGTTTTTATTTTTGTTTTGAATATAGTCATTCAATTTGGAAATTAGATTTCTTGTTACATTATTTAGCATATATTTTTTTTAGTTGAATAAAGAGTATATCAAATTGGTTTTGCAGAAATTAAGTGATGGAGACCTTCCTGTTCACCTCGGAGTCTGTGAACGAGGGACATCCTGACAAGCTCTGTGATCAGATCTCCGACGCCGTCCTCGATGCCTGCTTGGCACAGGACCCTGAAAGCAAGGTAGCATGTGAGACCTGCACCAAGACCAACATGGTCATGGTCTTTGGCGAGATCACTACCAAAGCCAACGTTGACTACGAGAAGATCGTGCGTGACACCTGCCGTGGCATCGGTTTCACATCTGATGATGTGGGTCTCGATGCTGACAACTGCAAAGTGCTAGTTAACATTGAGCAACAAAGCCCTGATATTGCCCAAGGTGTTCACGGCCATCTCACTAAGCGCCCTGAGGAAATTGGTGCTGGTGATCAGGGCCATATGTTTGGCTATGCCACTGACGAGACTCCTGAATTGATGCCTCTGAGCCATGTTTTGGCAACCAAGCTTGGTGCTCGCCTCACTGAAGTACGCAAAAATGGAACTTGCCCTTGGCTCAGGCCTGATGGCAAGACTCAAGTCACGGTTGAGTATTACAACGATAAGGGTGCCATGGTGCCTGTTCGTGTGCACACTGTGCTCATCTCCACTCAGCATGATGAGACTGTGACTAATGACGAGATTGCCGCTGATTTGAAGGAGCATGTCATCAAGCCGGTTATTCCTGAGAAGTACCTTGATGAGAAGACCATTTTCCACCTTAACCCATCTGGCCGTTTTGTCATTGGAGGTCCTCATGGCGATGCCGGTCTCACTGGTCGCAAGATCATTATCGACACTTATGGAGGATGGGGCGCTCATGGTGGTGGTGCTTTCTCTGGGAAGGACCCTACCAAGGTGGATAGAAGCGGTGCTTACATTGTCAGGCAGGCTGCAAAGAGCATTGTTGCTAATGAACTTGCTAGGAGGTGTATTGTGCAGGTATCATATGCCATTGGTGTGCCTGAGCCTTTATCTGTATTTGTGGACACATATGGTACTGGAAAGATCCCAGACAAGGAAATTCTGAAGATTGTGAAGGAGAACTTTGATTTCAGACCTGGAATGATTGCTATCAATCTTGATCTTAAGAGGGGGGGCAATGGCAGGTTTTTGAAGACTGCTGCCTATGGGCATTTTGGCCGGGATGACCCAGACTTCACTTGGGAGGTTGTCAAGCCACTCAAGTGGGACAAGGTCCAGGCATAATTTGACCTTCTTCAGATGAATTCCGCGCTTGATTTATTGGCTGGTGTTCTCTGCCATTCGAGTCTGCTTATTGGGCTCTTGCTTACAATTTCGTTCACTTTTGTTTGTTTTCATGTGTTCTCTTGAAATTTTAGTAGATTTATATTTATTTATATATATGAGATATAATGAGTGAAATACCAATGGGAATTAGAAATCTCACGGTTGTATGTTATTGCTTTTCAAAGAGAATAACATAAAAAGTGAATTAATTGATAGCCATAGCCAGAGCTGTAAAACGTTTTGTACTTGTTGGAAGTTCAAACCTCCACATAATAGCACAGAATTTGCAATTTACAGGAATGTTCAACCCTGTTAGCCTTGCAAGTGAAACTCAAGATTGTTTGTTGTCTTATCTTCGTTGTAGCATTTTGAAATAGTCGGGGCGTTTTGTTGTGAAGCTTAGCATATTGTCGGTAGCACTTGAAAGTGAATTTTAAAAGACCATGGGCCCATATATTCCTCTTGTACGGATTGTAGAAGCAGCGACAATTATTAATGCTGCCAGTTGTTCTAGTGAATTAAGTGGGTGCTGTCGATGATCTGGGCTGGGAAGTTCAACTTTGAACCAGCCTAAATCTGTGGCTTGAATGCATTGTTACCTGTACTTGGCCCACAATGTAGTGCTATTTATTTCAGAAAAATGGACATGCAATTCAAACTTGGACTTCAGCACTTAAACGTCCTGGCTATTTTTGGGCCAGTAAACGGGCAATTACACAAAGATTTTTATACGGCCCTCATGAAACCCGAACCAAGTCTAAGCAAGCATTGAAAGGCACTTACGACAGACATAATGAGTTGAATTATTAGACCTGTATCTGTCTAGTTTATTAGGCAGTTTTTTCCTTAATGCTACAGACACGACATGCCAGTCAATTGGTAAAGTATGTTTAATGTAAGTCTTTAGATATTTATTGGTCGTAATACCAATTATTCATATATATATATATATATGAATAATTGGTATTACGACCAATAAATATCTAAAGACTTACATTAAACATACTTTACATGCATATATATATATATATATATATATTCACTTCCAATCAGTTGCTTGCATCATATTGTATGATTAGTAACATCAAGTATTTAACTTCAGCAGCATCCAATTACCAGGCACATCAATTTTTTTTTATTTACTCACTAGTATTATGTAAGAACAAATCCGTATGTTGTGCTTTTACACACAAAGAGTGGAAACAGGTAAATTTCAATCACAGTAAAATTTAAGAGATTTTTTTCTGGTTATGGTGCTTCCTAAGAAGCGAGAAACACGGAGTTATTGAAGGTAAACTCTCCATTATCGCCATCCAGCCCATCTATTACGAATAATATTGTGATTGGGTGTTTGTTGCTGCATATTGTGCCTGTTACGTACGCTGCTTGCATCGTTTGTGTTGCATCGCAAAATATCATTTGTGCTTCTAGTTAGTGAGGTTGGCAAGGAGCATGAGTCGCATCATCAGAGAAAAGACTTACATTATCTTTTCTGCTTGGTTGACTCCGTCCAAAACAAATAATTTGGACGATTCTTACCCCATTTTGTTCAATTGTATCAAATTGGAAAAACGCCCTGTCAGTGTGAATAGCTTAGGCCAATCAGGACCAAAAAGAGGTCCAATTATTAAATATATCGTGGCCTGATTAGCAGTAAGAGCAATAAAAAAAACAATACTTTGAGTGGGCGGTTTGGCCCAGATACATCACAAAATAAAAAATAAGCCGAACTGTTTCTTTCTCCATAGAGAAATATTATGGAAACTTAAGGAAAAGAAAAAGGATATGTTCACATTTTAAAGTCAACACATTTAATTCTTGCACTATAAAAGCCTATAAAGGGTACTTCATCTTATCTTCTTCTAGTTAATCTGTTTCCAAGCCAATTGAATTCCATCTTCAATTAGAGCCTATTGAAGAAAGAAGTTGTAACAGATATATCTTGTTTTTTTTTTTTGGGTAAGAACAGATATATCTTTTACTTATAACTCTAGAATAAATCCACAGAAGATATATGTAGCTTGAGCAGCTGATAAATTTTTATAGACAGAAAATTATAATATGATAATGTTTCTTGAGCAGAAGATATTATCTAATGGAATGTCCCTTCAGTTCAACAACTACCACAACTTAAAGCTTTTTTATTGTTCAAAAAGGACCATTTGTTGGATACTCCTATTAATCTTATGGTGTCCCCACTTTCGTTGAAGATCAAACAATTTTGATAAAGCTTCAAATAGGCTCCATTTATTTATTATTCTAAGTAAACTGAATTTTTGACTTGTCAAAATATTATTTAAAACAAAGTAGAGGACTTCTTTTTCTCCTTTTTTTTTCTATCTTTTTTCCACCTTTACCTGTATGTTTTCATTTCCTGATCATGATAGATGTGAAAACAATGCAATGGGGTTAACCTTTGTTTCTACTGTCTCTGCTTTTGCCAGACAAAACAAGAGAACTACGATCCACTAAGTATTAGCTTTTTGAGGCTTAGTTTGATACACTTTCCTGGTATATATGCTTTTATATTATAGATATTAAATAGACAAGCATTTAAAGGGAGAGAAAAGAGAAAAAACAAAAAAACTTTTGTTTTTCTTCTTAATAAATCATAAGAAATGAAAAACATGGCTTCCTGCCTTTGCATTGCTAGGAGTCTATTGCTTGAAAGATTTTAAATGCCTTACTAGTTACTAAAGCTTTTAATTAAAATTTACCCCCTCATTATAATTAACAATTTAATTTATTTAATAAGGATTTAAACATTTAAATGATGAGATAGTTTATTTGAATTCTCTTAAAGTAAAATTCTGAATACACTACTTCGTCCTTAAAATTGTTTCAAAAAAATAAATTTAAGCAAAATCTTAAAAGAAATATATATATGTATATATATATATATATATATATTCATGTCTTAATTAGAAGTAGCAATGCTTCTAGAATAAACTTTTTTTCTACTTTTGGCTCATATGCGTGGCCCACGGAAACAGCCTTGCATGTTCTTCCAAGTCCAAGTGGGTGGGAAGACCGCTCGATTTTTTCTTATATTGAAGATCCATCTTCCTTAGTAGAAACTGTCACTACTCACTACATATCAAAGTTTAATTAGAAGAGAGCTGAGATGATACACGATGGAGATTTCTAAGGTGGTAGGGTAGGTAGGTTAAGCTTATAAAGTTCAGAAGCTAACAAATATTGGAAGAATTTAAAGACTGTTTCAAGTTTTGCTATGAGTACGGATTCCATAATGGAGGTCGATGAAGAAGTTCAATTGCAGTGGGCTGGAATTGAGAGGCTTCCAACATTAAAACGAATTAGAACTTCATTGTTTGATATTAATCATGGAAACGAAGAGGGAAATGGTGGAAAACAATCATCGGAAGCCAAGAGGGTGACTGACGTTTCAAAGCTTGGAGCTGTTGAAAGGCAACTTTTCATTGAGAAGCTTATTAAGCACATTGAGAATGATAATCTCCGGTTGCTGCACAAAATAAGGGAAAGGATAGACAGGTATTTATGTTCTCATGTAACAAACCAGCTGCTATACAATCATCATTGACCAAAACATTAACTCAATTCTTTTAAAATGATCGACCTGGTGTTCAAACAAGGTGATATTTAACCATCAATCATTCATTATTTTATGCTTTTGTAACTTGAACTATTTGCTAGCTGAGTGGTACGGTGTTGAACCGATAAAATAAATTTTTACAGAGTTGATGTCAAACTACCGATTGTTGAGGTCCGATACAAGAATCTGACCATTGAAGCGGAGTGTGAGATAGTTCAGGGGAAGCCTCTCCCAACGTTATGGAACTCTCTTATGAGCTCATTATCAGTAAGTACATAGTTTTCTTTCTGCTCTCATACTTCTAAATATATGATCTTCTTGATGAAACATTATGTTTTGAATTAAAGAAATGAATTTTGTAAGATATTCAGTGATTCATCAAGAACACTCAAATATTTATGCTACCAAACAGCTAAAACTTTTGTCCAGACAATTTAGTGGATATATGATATAGCATTTGAACAGATTTTTACGAAGATGACAGGGATCAAGCCTCAAGAAGCCAAGAGGGTCATTCTAAATGATGTCAGTGGCATAATCAAGCCGTCAAGGTAATGTTGGTAGCATGATTTGGAGAAGATTTTCATTTGAACTGACTATTATGTGTCATATTCATATAGTAGCTTATGCATTTGCATAAAGTAGATCTAAATTGATCCCTGTTACCCCTAGGTAAAGTTCTTCAAAGTTCAAATAAGAAGCCAATCATTATGAAGAGCTATCAGAAGTTTGAGCCATCAGTTTTATGTATATAAAAGGAATAAAAGGTTTTTCTTCTTTGGATGCAGACTTACTCTTCTACTTGGACCTCCAGGCTGTGGGAAGACCACATTTTTGCTGGCTCTAGCAGGAAAACTAGACCAATCCCTCAAGGTTGGTATTTCAAAAGCAAGTACTTGCATCAGATGAGCAGTCATATGTTGCATCATGCCAATATTTAGCTGATTAACATCAGAGTCCAGATTGAAGGGCTTTTTTTATTTATTTATATTTGATTAATAATTTAGTACAAGTCCATGTACCTTGACTAGCTCATTTTAGCGTTCTTCATAATGATCCTATTGTTATTCCTTTTTACAGGCCACAGGTGGAATCTCCTATAACGGTTACAGTCTAAATGAGTTTGTTCCTCAGAAATCCTCAGCCTATATAAGCCAATATGACCTTCACATTCCTCAGATGACTGTGAGAGAAACAATTGACTTTTCAGCTCACTGCCAGGGTGTTGGAAGCAGGGCAGGTAAGGTTTCTTTCTTCATCTAATACCCATCACTGTGATATTGTGCACTAACAATTGAAAATACAAAATTCATTTATTGCTGTAAAGATATAATGATGGAGGTTATCAAAAGAGAAAAGGAAGCAGGCATCGTCCCTGATCCAGATGTTGATACCTACATGAAGGTAAGTATAAAAACATACAACTCTACTTCTAATCTTTTTTACAACTTAGTTGACAGTAATTGGTCACACTTACAGGCAATTTCAGTTGAAGGACAGAGAAGAAATCTACAAACAGATTATGTTTTAAAGGTAATCACTTTTTTTCAAGTGCAGTTGATGATTTTATATACTCTGAAACATAAACTAAGGCACTATGACTTCATAGATCCTCGGTCTGGACATCTGTGCGGATATCATTGTGGGTAATGCAATGCGAAGAGGCATATCAGGTGGTCAGAGAAAAAGGTTAACAACAGGTAAAGGGAAAAAAAAAACACTTGCCTGAAAAGACATTTATTTTGACTACAAATTATGCATATATAGAGGCCAAACATACAGAAAGTAATGATTGCTAACTACCATAAAGTATGGACCCTATGCTTCAGCCAGTTGAAATGGAAAACAGAAAATGCCATGCAGAAAGGATTCTCTCAATTCAAATTTCCTTTTCTGCTTTACTTGACAGGAGAGATGATTGTAGGCCCAACAAAAGCTCTTTTGATGGATGAAATATCAACTGGATTGGATAGCTCTACAACCTTTCAGATTGTTACCTATCTTCAGCAATTGGTGCACATCACCGATGCAACAGTAGTGGTTTCACTTCTTCAGCCCGCACCTGAAACATTTAATTTATTTGATGACGTGCTACTAATGGCAGAGGGAAAAATTGTATACCATGGTCCTTGCAGCAATGTGCTTCGCTTCTTCGAGGATTGTGGTTTCCAGTGCCCTGAAAGAAAAGGTGTTGCAGACTTCCTTCAGGAGGTGTGCCTGCAAAATCTTATTTCCTCCTCTTTGTTTACTTCAATGCAAATGGCTTGGCATTTTATACTTTTAAATCATTTTCAGGTGATCTCCAAGCAAGATCAAGCACAATACTGGCGTGATGCTGACACTCCTTACAATTATGTTTCAGTGGATCAATTCTGTAAAATGTTCAAAGAAACTTATTTAGGAGAAAAATTAGAAGAGGAGCTCTTAAAGCCATTTGACAAAACACAAGATCGAAAAAGGGCTTTATCATTCACCAAATACTCTTTGAGTAAATGGCAGTTATTCAAGGCTTGCATGGATAGAGAGATGCTTCTCATGAAACGTAATTCATTTGTCTATGTTTTCAAAACAGCACAGGTTAGTACTTGGAATATATTAGCAACACTTCTTACTCTGATGCTTCTGCAGCTTCTTCCAATTGCTTCCAACTTACATGTTCCAATCCTCTTCAAACACAGATTGTCATCACTGCATTCATTACAATGACAGTATTTATACGTACTCAGATGAAAGTGGACTTGATAAGTGCAAACTATTTGATGGGTTCTATGTACTATACACTTGTCAGACTCATGACTAATGGCGTTGCAGAGCTGACCTGGACAGTCATTAGACTGCCTATTGTCTACAAACAAAGAGCATTCTACATGTATCCTCCATGGGCTTATTCTATCCCAGCCTCTATCCTAAAGATTCCTCTTTCACTAGCTGATTCTGTGCTTTGGACAGCTATAACTTACTATGTTATTGGCTATAGTCCTGAAGTACAAAGGTAAGTTTTGTGTTATAATGGTCGACTGTCTCCATTTCATTCTACTTATAGTCTGATTCACGTAAAATCCTATGGATTTTTAGGTTTTTTTGCCAGTTTCTTCTACTATTTGCCCTGCATCAAGCATCAACATCCATGTGTCGCTTCATTGCCTCAGTTTGCCGTACAATGGTTGTTTCAACAACTGTTGGTTTTTTGGTGTTGCTACTGATGTTTATCTTTGGGGGTTTCATTATTCCACAACGTAAGTCAAGATACTCTTTCTTTTTCAGAAAGGATAGGAATTGATCCATATATTTCTCGAAACAAAGCACAGCAACTAGACTAATGAGCAGAGCTCTTTCATGTACAGCTGCTTTACCACCTTGGTTGAGATGGGGATTCTGGCTTTTTCCCATGACATACGGGGAAATAGGTATATCGCTGAATGAATTCCTTGCTCCACGCTGGCAAAAGGTGCAGTCACGATGGCAGAAACTATTCATACCTTGTTAGGTAGTATTGTTTGGTTAATAACTTGGGATCAGTGTCATTTGTAGGTCTCAGAGGGAAATACAAGCGTAGGGACGGATGTTCTAACCAGTCATGGATTGAATTTTGATGGTTACTTCTATTGGATATCATTTGGGGCATTGCTTGGGTTCACAATACTTTTTGAATTTGGATTTATCCTAGCTTTAACTTACTTAAAACGTAAGTTCATTTTAATCAATCATCTGCATTAAAAAGAAGTATTTTCTCTGCTTATTTACCCGTAGTTTTTGATGATGCAGCTCCAAAGACATCTCGAACTATAATATCAAAGGAGAAGTTCTCTCAACTTCACAGAAGAGAACCTTGTAAGGTTACCACACGGGTAGACACAGGGTCAACTGCTGTTCCCCAAACTACAGCAGAAACAAGTAAGATAAAAGTTGTTGCTCAATGTTGAACTCTCAATATAATGAACAAGAAGCTTTTATAATGATGCAAAGATATGATTGGTGATACAGAGAGGATGGCCCTCCCATTTCAGCCATTAACTGTAGCATTTAAGGATGTGCGATATTTTGTGGATACGCCTATGGTAATTAAGTTAAACCAATGGTATACAATATCTATAATGAGTTTGTACATCAATGAAGCTGACTTCATTATTTGTTCCTTCTGCTCAGGAAATGAGAAAGCATGGGTCTGAGAAGAAGCTTCAACTACTTCATGATATCACAGGAGCATTTAGGCCTGGGATTCTTACAGCTCTGATGGGAGTCAGTGGAGCTGGAAAAACAACTCTCATGGATGTTCTTTCTGGAAGGAAAACTGGTGGAACCATTGAAGGAGATATAAGAATAGGAGGGTATCCCAAAGTTCAGAAAACGTTTGCAAGGATATCAGGATACTGTGAGCAGAATGACATACACTCTCCCCAGATTACTGTTGAAGAATCTGTCATTTTTTCAGCATGGCTGCGGTTGCCTCCAGAGACTGATCTGAAAAAAACAAGAGTATGGAATTCTCACAAAAAATATCCGCTAAACAAATTTCATTATAATGAAAACCACCAAAAAAGTGCTCTTTTGCAATGATCAGATCAAAGCATACCTTTCCTTATTCTATGATAAAAATTACTGGATAAATAAGATTAAACAATCCATTAAATAGGAATGAAATAGTCTGTCTTATTAAAAATTTACACTGAATCCTCAGCTGTCCATGCTTAATCTGTGATGCAGAGATTTGTAGAAGAAGTCATTGAAACTATCGAGCTTCATGATATAAAATATTCCTTAGTTGGCATACCTGGACAAAGTGGCTTGTCTACTGAACAGCGTAAAAGGCTAACAATTGCAGTGGAGCTTGTTTCTAATCCATCAGTAATATTCATGGATGAGCCCACATCAGGCTTAGATGCCAGAGCAGCTTCTATTGTGATGCGTTCAGTAAAGAATGTAGCCGACACAGGAAGGACAATAGTTTGCACCATCCACCAACCAAGCATTGATGTGTTTGAGGCATTTGATGAGGTAAGGAATTTATGGTCTTCCTCGTATAAGTGCAAGATATGTTGAGCTTTCCATATTTAAAGTACTATTTTGGCTAGTTATAAGACCATGCTTATTCTTCGAGGGAGCCAAATTGTCACGCCTCGATATGAAACGTAACACGGTCGTGTTACTTTGAAGAAAATTTCAAAGTAATACGAAGTTTTCTTTCTTAAACATTCTAAAATTCTTTAATAAAACAATCTATTAAGTAAAATTCATGTCTTTAATCTAATTGATAATACATTTTTATACATCTAAATACAAATCATATAAAATACAAAACTATCTTGTAAGATCTCATTGGTCAACATATTCTCCGACGACTAAATAATATTTTCCATTTCATCTTCTAGCTTCACACAAGACTAACCAAACTTATCACTTAATCATCTGTAAAGAAAAAATAAAAGGAAATGAGTAAACCATAGCTCAGTAAGTATAAACTCACACACCTTACCAGATCAAGCATCGTTTTCTTACACATCATATAGATCATTCAAAACATTCATCAAATCATAATATCAAAACATTTCAAAATCATCGTTTTGTCAAATGTTTCATAAATTCATAAATCAATGTCAAAATATGTCACTTCATAAATCATTACAAAAATGCTATCATTCAAATATCATAATCAAACTAAATCATAGATCAATCATTAAAAATCATCATAAATCATTATTATCATAAATCATCATTATCATTGGTTTATCATTAGCTACGATCACAGCTATAACACGTGACATTGGTCGTATCAACAATTTCATCCACATGATCATTGCTAATTATTATAACCCGCTAGCCAGGCCTTATGCTAACTATTATTACCTGTTAGCTAGTGTCGTATGATCATGTCTTTGCTAACTACTATTACCCGTTAGTCAGGGTCGTAGAACTAATTCTGGTGTCGATGATCCCATTTTTCAGGGATGTAAAAACGTAGCCATCACAAAATCATTCTTTAATCATAAATCATTTTCTCATTTTATTTATAAGCATGATCCATCATTAGTATAGAGAAACACAAAATAATCATATACTTGATCATATTTTCATACATCAAAAATAAAAAAATAAAATATTCATTCATTTATAAGCACATATATACATAGATTCGAAAATAAGCAAAGTGTGTGAGATTCTACTTACCTCCATTAGATTCCACCACTTAATTTTTCTCCCAAAATAATTAATGGCCTATTCAAGATCATTTAACATATTAGAATTTAATCAACTCTTTTTGAGACAATTTATACAAAAATCAACTAAATTACACAAATGGTTAACTTAACTAATTAATACTAGAAGCCTGACCTATTTTCATTAAAACAGTCATATCTCAATCCATCCAAATCAGAATTATGATCTCTTTAATGCGTTAGAAACTAGACTTGATAAGCTTTCTAACCATATATGGCAAACCTCATAATTCCTAGTAGATTAATTATAACAATTTTTGAAATCTACGTCATATACTGCTGCCAAACAGTCTATATACCTTCTAATAAAAATTATATATTTATTCACAGGAAACTCCAAATTCAATTCCGCTTATTTCATTGAAAAGTAGACTCAATAAGCTTTTCAAACATGTATGGCTTAATCAATAAATCCTTGTATACAAATTAAAAAGAATTTCGTAATTCAACCCTGATACTGCTGTCTTATAACCTGCACATCTTTAAGTTAAAATTAGACAACTTTTCATAGAAAATTCGGATTTGATTTTCGTTTATTTTATTAGAAACTAGATTCAATATGCTTTCCAATGATGTATAATAATCACAGCAATAATCTATCCATTAATACAAAATTCTATTTTAATTCATTATTACAGATCACAATATCTCATCCAAAAATAGAATTTCTCCTTCAATCTTTAAAAACTAAAATCCTTATTTTCAGCCTTCAAACTCGATTCAATAATCATCAATAAATCTTAAGAACATAAAATAAACAAAGCCCAGTAATTTATCCAAATAGATCATGAAGATTAATAAAAGATTTCATGATTTTTCTTGGTTTTGCTCTCAAAACTTCAACTCCAAATAATAACAATCAACTTGATATTTCTTTTTAAATAAAAAGAGAGCATGTACTCACCTTTAAGGGATTAACTTAATTGTAGCCTTTATTGTGAATCTACAACTTGATTTTTCATATTCTCTAACCTTAAGGAAAATGAAGAAGAAAAACTCTATTTCTTTTTTGTTTCACGATAGGTAGGCTTTCTTTCATCTAATATTTCGACTTTTTTCTTTTTTCACTAAATAATATCTTAATAAACTGATAGGTTTTAGTATTAGTCTAATCCAATTATTATTTGGGCTGAAGTATTACACAAATAGCTGTTAAACCAAATGTTGGAGCACATTCCAAGTTTCTGTAGTTACCTACAATAAGTTGGTGCGATTGTCAAGAGAATTCAAAATTCCCAACTACAGGGTTGGTTACAAAAATTAATGCCACCCATTTTTCCATAACCTAGTAATTGTTTTGTTTCTAATTAAATTATATGTTTAAGCAGTTGGAAACGGGGTATCTTTATTCTTTAACACTACTTTTATGCTTATGGCTTTCAAGTTCCATGTTGCACCACATATCTCAGTCTTAACAGTAGAACACTTCGTCAAGATTCATATGAACAAAGAACTAATAATTACACCTGTTTTCTTTCTTGTTGCCACTATCTTTTGGTCACTAAACGAGACTTCCTGTTCCTGCAGTTGATTCTAATGAAAGCTGGAGGGAGGATTATTTATTCTGGGAAGTTAGGTCATCATTCAAGCAAACTTATAGAATACTTTGAGGTCCTGCTTCTTTTTCAACTTCTCATAGTATATTAGTATCAGTTTTTTATTTATCAGTGAGAATGTTTCTCTATCATGGATAACTTTAATTTGGATGTTCCAATGATTAGAAAGACATTAATCAACTAATATGAGTTATAATTAAGTTTATATGTGCATCTTTTACAATATGAGGGTATTGGATTAATTAGTAGATAACAAGAAAAAACAATGCAATCATATCAGCTATAAGTCTCAAAATACAAAGTGCCTGTAACCTTTTGTATCGGCATGCGTCTGGGGTATTATCATCAATGAGCCAATTGTGTTGTTAGCAAATTTCTTAGAAAAATTGAAGAAATATGCTAAATAACATGATATAGGCCACTATTGTGTGCACATACAATAGCCACCTCGGTATGTACTTCAATATTTTCAAAATTACTGACATCATAGACAAGCGTTATTTGACAGGGGATTCCTGGTGTCCCAAAGATCAAAGATAATTATAATCCAGCTACATGGATGTTGGAAGTTACATCTGCATCAGTGGAAGCAGAACTCAAACTAGATTTTGCCAGCATTTATAAGGAGTCACATCTGTATAAGTGAGTAAATGACTATATTATTTGTTGGGATTCAGTGGAAAGGACTTTATGTCAGTGAAAAAAAAAATTTCAAGCGGTTAAACAAAGAATCATCATCCTGTTCTTGGTACTGAGCTCTTCTGTTTGCTCAATTTTTTCTATGCATGTTGAGTTGATTCGTAACTCTGTCTGTCCATAAATCATAGTAAGTTTGCAAGTTGAATTTTCCCAAAATTAATTATAATCGTTATTATTCTCATTCATTTACAGGGAAACCTTAGAATTGGTGATACAGTTAAGTGAACCTCAGCCAGGTTCAAGAGACTTGCACTTTCCCACCCGTTTTTCACAAGGTAGCTGGGTACAGTTTAAGGCTTGCCTATGGAAACAACACTTATCGTATTGGAGAAGTCCCGAATACAACCTGGCCCGTTTCATATTTATGCTTGTTTCATCCCTGTTGTTTGGGGTAGTCTTTTGGCAAAAAGCAAGAGAAATGTAAGCATACAATGAAAGGAGAAAAATGAAAATGATAGTACGAGTTTGACAGGTATAAACGACTAACAATTTTTTTGTTGTTTTTCTGAAGCAACGTTGAACAGGATTTAATTAGCATACTTGGATCAATATACGTTGCTTTCATATTCTTGGGAGCAAACAATTGTTCAACAGTTATACCATATGTAGCAACTGAGCGCACTGTTTTATACCGGGAAAAATTTGCTGGAATGTACTCTCAATGGGCTTATTCATTTGCACAGGTCACTACTCCAATCATGTGCTTAAATGTATTGATGGATTATGAATAATTGATATTGTTAATCATTTTGAACATTACAGGTGGCAATCGAAATACCTTATGTAGCATTGCAAGCAATTCTGTACACTGTCATTACATATCCAGCAGTAGGATATTATTGGTCAGCATACAAAGTTCTTTGTTACTTTTATGCATCATTCTGCACATTTCTATATTTCGTATACCTCGGGATGCTTATAGTTTCCTTGAGCTCAAATATCGAGATAGCCTCCATATTCTCGACTGCTGTCTACACCATATTGAATCTTTTCTCAGGGTTCCTTATGCCAGGACCGGTAAACTTTTTTGTCTTCCATCTCTTCCTGTATTATTCACATAATAATGTTGCTTTTAGCCTATTCAATTGTACAATTTCATCCTCCTTGAACAAGAAAGATAACAACTATATTATGCAGGAGATACCCAAGTGGTGGATTTGGTGCTATTGGATTTGCCCAACATCTTGGTCCCTAAATGGCGTACTGAGCTCACAGTATGGAGACGTGGACAAAGAGGTATCCATATTTGGGGAGCTCAAAACTGTTAATTCTTTCCTAGAAGACTATTATGGTTATCGTCATGATCGCTTAGGCCTTGTTGTCGTTGTTCTCGCCGCTTTTCCAGTTGCCTTTGCATTACTTTTTGCCTACTGCGTAGGAAAACTAAATTTTCAGAAGAGGTGACTTGGAACAAAACCGTAGAAAGGTAAGATATGTGGATTGAAATCATGAAGCATGACTGTATAATTTTACCAACTTGGGATACTTAATTTGATCAATTTCTAGGTTGATTTCCATATGGTTGTTTTTCGTTTGGACTGTAGTTAGTTTGATTCTTTTCTTTTTTTTTCTCCAACACATGAAGACCCTTCTACATTTGAGCCAGACGTCAAACAAAATTTGAGCCAGCGGCCTAGAGGTATCCTGTCAAGTCCTTTTTTTATAACCTTATCTGCATTGACTCAGCCATATATATAGGACGGCTTAATTGAATTAATACATTCAGATATTGAAAGTGTGTGTTTCTGGCTCAATTTCAAAAATACGGATACCATCTTTCCATCATTTCAATATGACTTTTATTACCGTATAGGTTAAGTGTCACCGGTCGTTCGATCTTTAAACCAAAATCATGCATTCGTGTTGTACTAAAATTACTCAGAATTAGAAGTTATTCTTTATTGAGTCTCTTTTTTTATGAATAGCTCATTTTTTATTTTTTAAATTGTATACTCGTGAGTTTTTTTTAACTCGAATTTTGTAAAATCGCATATAACATTTTCAAATTCTGTAAAATCGTATACAGCATCCATCTTTATTCACGAACATTAAGGTCTCAAGTATCAATCGATCTTACTTATAAGGACGCATAACCTCAATTATAATGATATTATCTCATTCTAATATAAGGAAAAACTTAACACCATTATTGTCCATATCATACGCAAACTCTCATGCCTCAAACCCGAAGACACAATATAAATGCTGGTCAGCAACTAACACAAAGCCACACTAGTCTCGTCTCATCTCACGAAACTCATATATTAAGACCTCAACCCTTAACTTCATTTTAGCCTGCCCGCACATCCAACATTATGCTTGTCCTGCTTCGGAGAATTCAAGTGTGCTACTCCAACCGCAGCACACCTCCACCAAATGGCCACAAAAGTCTAGTAGCGTGCCTGCCTGCTAGCTTGCTCATCCTTTAGACTCAATGGTATCACCCCTATGCAAACACTATCTCATAATCTTTGGTTACACATCGATCTAGCTCAATGAAAGGAAACTGAGGGGGTATAACGAACATTACCATCAAACCCCATGGTTTAATGCAAAGGCGCGATACAAGCTTCATTAGCCTACATCATCCTCAAGTTTACCATGATCTGAAGAGACACCATGTCACACTCATGACTAGATAATATCCACTTACCTAGACACAACATATGCTTAGGAGTAGCTTACTTTAAACTAATCAAGCCCCACCCACTTGCTAGCCAAGGGAATGGTGAAAAGCTAACACTAGTCGTCTTCCTATAAAAAAGGGTAAGAGAAATCGCAACTCTACTACCAAAAACAGTAAACATGTCTGAAATAGGGACATTTTTCTTCGCAACCATCCCAAAGTCCTCTTCAGCTAAATAAATTCAGGCCCCAATAACATACCTTTTGGCCAATATAATATCAGCAATTTATTTGTTGCTCCATCAACTCACTTGAAGGTGCACGTGTCATAGATTGAGACTTAAGCTCCAAGCTTACGTGGCTTCAGGATATGGGGATGGCTTCTTTGGTATCCCAGATCAATCTAACTGTCACAAGTCACATCAATTTGTGAGATATTATCCACTTTGACCCCTTGGTCTTATAGTTCTTAGATCAGCCTAACTGTCATGATTCACATCAACTGATAAGGTATTGTCTGCTTTGACCACCTTGATCTTACAGTTTTGTTTCACAAAAGGGGTTTAAAGGTGATGTGAACTTTTATATTCCATAATCAACTCTAGTATACAATTGATGTAGGATTCATGGTTCCTCCCTAAGATCATAACATCCCATCCACTCCAACAGACACAAAGATAGCCTCTTTTGTGTCTTAGATAAGCCTAACTGTCACAGTTCATGATTCACACGAACTTACGGGATATTATTCGATTTAGCTCCCTTGGTCTCATAGTTTTATCCCACAAAAAAAAGTTTAAAGGTGATGTGAACTTTTATATCCCATGATCAACTCTAATACACCAACTTGTGATCAGCTCTAGTACATCAACTTATGTGGTATTGTCTGTTTTGACTCTTTTGACTTCATGATTTTATCCTACAAAAAGCATTTGAAAGTGATATAAAATTCATAGCTCCTCCTAATCGGGACATCCTCTCTATTCCAACGGATACAATGATGGTTTTTTTCGTATCTCATATCAGCTTAACTATCACAATTCACATTAACTTATGAAATATTATTCGTTTCGATCTTTTTAATTTTATGATTTTATCTTATAAAAAATACATTATAAATTAAAAATAATGTGAATCTTTATATCTTATAATTAATTTTAATACACAATCCATATAAAATTCGTAACTCCTCCCCAAAACCGTAACATACATGGTTTCGAGCCTCAAGACCGTGACACAGTTTCGATTGATAACACTCAACTGGCTATCAAGCTCCAGGGTGCTCGCACGTTGACTGCACACTGATCCGCAGTTGTCCACCCATCTTGGGATTAGGGCATACTGCCGACAGTCTATAAGCAATATGTTCCCGTCCTTATACTGCATGTACACTGCTCTAAGTGTTAGGATTTGCCTTGAATCTCAGAATCTCACATTGAAAGTTAAGTGAGTTTGAGTTTGTCTTGTATCTCACATCGGAAGTTTAGTAAAGGTATAAAAGGTTTCACCCTTATAAATAAGATGTTTTGATTTTAGTTTAATAACCCCAGAGAGTTAGACACCAAGAGAATAGCTAAGTGAGTAGGTTATTAAAGGGTGTAATTGAGTTTTGGGTTAAGTTTTGAGTAAGAAGTTTTAGGAGACTTTTTTCATTTTAAAAGTCTCATAATTATAAAGATTTATTTGATAGTGGATTTGGTTTGGAGTAGGCCATTTTGAGTTGAGTCGAACCAAATATATTTGTGTGTTTTTATTCTTAATTTGAGTTTGTTATTTTGTGTGTGATTGCTGCACGTAAGTATTGTGATATTTCCTAACACTAAGGTCACTATTCCAATCACAAAATCTCGGTCGTTGCTCCACTCAGGATGATGTTCATTGTCCACACAATTTTAGTACGGTTAAAAATCTCTTTTCCAAGAACAGAAAGAATCTTTAAAAAAAAGAAAAGAAATGAAAGCATGCAAACATCTTTGCAGGACGCCGTTATTTTTCTATTTTTTTAAACATAAAAGAAAGAGCTTCTTTAATTATACTTCTATTTTCTCGAGGTCTTATTCTTTAAAATAGTACTTCCTTGTGTTTGTTACAATGGGAAAAATGCACATTTACAACCGTCACTTGCGAGAGGATTGCCAGCATCCTTAATGCCCAATCTTTTTTTTTTTTTTTTTCATCATACTTGCTTCTTTCTGGATAAAAATAAAAATAAATAAACAAAAAGAAAAACTTGCTCTAGGAAATAGCAGCTTGAAAAGACACCTTCACCAGCTCTTGCTCGGCCACATTGGGAAGAAGCCCAAGCATCGTAACTTCCTCAATATTTCAGGAATCCTAGTCTTGTATGTGTTTGTGTGTATGTATATATATATATATTTGAAGTGAACTATCATAAGTAAATTATATGGTGTATTTTCCACATAGATATATCCATACAACTCAGCCTTGTTTCTGAGAATAAAAGAAAAGACTGCAAACATGTTCCAGCCTGTAGCCGGTAACTGATATCATAACTACCTTAGCTAGACCCATACTTCAGCAGTTCCCATCTGAATGGTCGGGATACGTCAAGAACTTCAGGAGAGCTTTTGAAGAGCAAAGCCATGCACACACAGACGGCAGCAATTGCCACCATCGAGAGCATTGCTGGCCTATATACCGGGGATGTTCTGCTGTTTCTATTAGCCAGCTTTTGTTCACATGCCTTGCAACACTGGCGCCTGGTTTTCATCTTTATATTTTCCGTCTCCAGACTAGCTGCTTTTTCCAATCT
The DNA here is from genome assembly GCF_002303985.1 of Durio zibethinus. Next base: position 449,523 of record NW_019168026.1, on the reverse strand, counting down.
GGTCCCATCTGATAGTTTCTGCTTGGAATTGGAGTCTAACATGGTTCGGGGGATATCCAGCACCACATGTCCACATTCTGATTTTTTGTTGATTTTTCTCTGAACCAGGTGGATGTAGGAGTAGTGACCTCGAAGGCATGCATAATCATTAGGTGTAAGACCCGTGCTGTCCCGGGCACTTCTCCAGGCTTCAATTGCTGCCTGGACAAGGCACACACCCAGATCAGCAGCAGAAGAGGAGCCCAAAGGGGGTGATTAAGACAATTTTACACCAAAATGCAAGAAATAGCTGAATCTTTCCTCCAAGAAAATCAAGAAATATGTCGTTAGAAAATCCAATTAAGTGCCTGTGTGTGTGTGTGAAAGAGAGAGGGACTCCAAAGATATCAATCAGCATTTGAGCAGTTCAAGCTCAGTGAGCCATCAGGAGTCAAGTAGGATCACAAATCAGTGAGCTAGAAAGAGAATGCAGAGGGGCACACAAGGATGATGAATTAAACTCAATAGCATGCTTTTGAATGACAAAAACATAATGCATTATGTTAAAAGTACAGAGACAGGAGGAGATACCGATCCAGGATCTTCAGTTAATGCATCTAACACATTCTCAGAGCCTCCCCTACTAGCTGCCACGTGAAGAGGAGTCAACCCAGCAGGCCCGGCAACATTTGGCTTGAACATGAACCCATAGTTGTTTCCATCCACTTTTGGCTTCTCAGATCCTGACTTATCCAATACTTTATCTGGGACATATCTTAATAGTAATTCTACCATGGGCCTGCAGTTTCTTTGGACAGCTCTGTGGAGCAGACACATATCCAACAAAGCAAACTCAATAGAACTATGGTCCCTCAAATCAATTGTTCCATCAAAGAGAATGCCCAGAAGTTTCTTCACTACGGCACACCAGTCATGGTCCATGGAGAATTCCATAAGCCACTTGAACCGCCTGAAAGGAAAGAGATATGAATTGGGGTTCAAGTGACCCAGTCTCCAACTCAAGTGATTTCTGTGAAGAAGCCATCCCATTTCATGTATAAAGTCCAGTGCTTGATTCTTGGTTTCCATTTTCTCCACATCTTTGTTAATGTCAACAGTAGGTACAGCTGTCTCTATCACACCCTCCAGAGTACAGATCTCAGAACACACTTCTTGCTCTGCAACTATGAATGGAAAAAAGGTACTGCTGAGTCCATGGCCTTCAACCTGATAGAATCAGATGACCAAAATCCTTGTATTAGAATGGGATGTGAAGAAACATTCCATCCATGCATGAAACAAACAATTTGTGGCAATTCTCTCTTCATTTGTGTTTTTCTTTTCTTTTAAAAATCCAAGATTGGGTCTCAACTAACACTTAGTGGATACCTTCTATAACGCCCCCAATCCTACATTTGAAGAATATGTGGATAAGTAATAATATATATGTAAAGATTTAATCCCAAACTTGCGAGACATTTTTTGTGGGACAAAACCGTAAGACCTTCGGGTCAAAGTAGACAATACCTCGCAGGTTGGGTGCAAGTCTCCACAAATGATATCAGAACGGTCACTAGTCGAGAGCTGTGGGAGTCACTAAGTGCTATACAGTGGGGTCGTGGGAGTCTGTGAATAGACTCGGCTTGACAGGGACGTCAAGCATTAAAGGTGGAGAGATTGTAACACCCCCAATTCCACATTGGAAGAATATATGAATAAAGAATGATATATAGATAGAGACTTAATCCCAAACTTGCGAGACTCCTTTTGTGAGACAAAATCTTCGGGTCAAAGTGGATAATACCTCGCAGTTTAGGTGCGGGTCTCCACATCTTCTTTCAATGATCTTTACCAAGTCACTGACTTGATTCCCTAGTTCTAAAGCATATGCCAGTATTTGATCAAGAAGATATGAATATTTAATAACAATATTTCACAGAAAATGAGACGTTATGTTTCCACAGATCTTAATTACAGGAATAATTAAGAATAGCCACCTTCATTTAATGGGATGGAAATTAAGAATTAGTCCTGTAAAAACGACCTTCATCATAGATACTTCAGTATTTTACTATATCTAACCAAATTTTGCTGTGAAAGAAAAAAAAAAAAAAAGAACATTATCAGAAAACACGAAACGATGACAACACCTCAATAAATCCTCTCCCAGAAACATTTGGTATAGAACAATGGAAGCTAAGGTATTGGAGTTCATCATGTTCATTGACCGGATCAACAACCTCCATCAAGTTACAACAACTTTCCTGCACCAGATATTTTCCTTCGATTGCACAGAGTAACCTGAACCAGAGGTAGCTGGATTTAGTACTTGTTCAGTCAAACTAATAGCATAAAAAATTATTTGAACGGTAGTTTTTATTAAATCTGAGATCCTTCACATCCTATTTCACAAAGTAAAATGGATGAAAAGAAAGCATAGCCAGATGAAAAGAGAATGAAGAAATACCTCGTGCCTGACTGATTAAGGTTAAAGCCTTTAACTAAAAATTGAGCTCCCTCTGTTACAGACACAGCAATCGGTTTAATGCTTGAGATCCTGCAGTTTTTGTCACTTTTTAGAGGTAAAGTGGTGTCCAATAGGACCCTACCTGCAGCACAGATGGAAAAAAATCATATGCTTTTCTTTTGGCAATGTCACTACAAAATACTATATTTGTTGGTACTTGGTAATTAAAATGAAAAGGAGAAACTTTGACTAAGAAACTCTTTCAAGTTCACACAGACGGATAGCACATACAAAAACATAAGCACACAGAGAGAGAGAGAGAGAGAGAGAGAGAGAGAGAGAGAGAGAGAGAGAGAGAGAGCAGAACCATTATAAATAAATGCAACAGAGTGCTGAACCCTAGCATACACCCATCCTGTTTTCCAGAAAGAATCGTTGGACATATCAACTAGCCTTCTCAAACTGGAACCCAGATCACAGAATAGCTGTATGTAAAACAGTTTTTAAGAGGATCAGAAAGGCTTTTCCTTAATAATAGATTCAATTCCCATTTTACCATCTGTGACCAAGCATACCTCTTCCCATGCAGACTCCCCTAACCGAAGGTATATTGTTAATATTATACAGCCAGGTCTTATGTAGCTTTCGATGTCCGTAGGGCTGTGGGATAGCCAGTCAAGGATCTGAAAGTTCAATGATTTTTACAACCAACTCCATGAAATTATCAAATAGATTCTGAACCTACACAATTCTTCAAATTACCTGTCTACGCAGAGCAATAGGAAAATTATTTGGGTCCTTTCCAAAGAGCTTAAAAACAATGCGATTAGTGCAACTCTGAACATTGGTAAGAAAATAGTAGTCAAGTCAGAAAATGCTTTAACATCAATATAAAACAACTTTATATAATTGTGCTTAATCTCAATAAAAAGTGTTCCGGTAAAAGTTGCATATTTTCACTGCATTAAGTTCTCTCAATCATAGAAAAATTTCAACCCCATACTTAACAATACAGAAATCATAGAACAAAATATGGAGAATGAGACAGTCCAACAGCCTTTCCAAACAATTTATATAAAAATAATTGCCTCAAAACAGATAAATAAATGAAACACAGATGCATGGCATATGCGTATGTGTTGCTTGTTTATGTACGAGTGTCTATCTCTATCATAATATGCTTAGAGAGAAAGAGATACAAAAATGGAAAAATATAAGTTAAGCCTTTTGTCAATGGTAAATATTCTTTTGATCCAAAATATTGAATTGAACACAGTGATGGTAACATATTCTAGATGACAATAAGTCAACAAGCAATTGTTGTCTCTCTATCCTAAAATATAGTCAAAAGGTGACAAAGCACTTTAAAACACAAGGAATGTTGATTTCACCAAAAAAGAGAAGTGGTGATCATGCACCTGAGCCTCTCCACTAGAAGTACATGGTGATTGGCCAGAGGTTGAATCTGAGTTCCCACTCTGTTGATGTGGACTTGACTTGTGTGATTCTGACAAACACACAGAGCTATGCAAAGACCCATTTACAGGGTTTTTAAGGACCAGAGCTCTTTCTAAGTTATCCACATAGTCCTGTGAATCATTATAAACATTATTCAAGTCTATGTTATTCATTCTGATCCTCCCGACTGTTGCCTCTGGTTCATTTGCTCTGAATGGAAAGCTGGCTCCTGATGGAATCAGTATTTTGGATGGTGAATCAGACAAACTTCCATCCTGAACATCATCATTAGCTCTTTTCTGTGCCAAATCGGAAGCAGGTAGAGTCCCACAATGACCCATAGGCCCCTGCCTATCTGGGACATTAGCACAGCCATCTATTTTAGAGGCTGAACCAGAAGGCGTAGCACGTTCAGTACCATTAGAAACCACATCAGTCACCTTTTCAAGATTCCCAAGAGATGCCCCAGCATTCACTACACCTTGAGAACCTTGTGGTAATCCAGATATGTTTCTTCCAATAGTTGAACCAGTTAGACTCGCCAGGCTCCTCAACAGTTGAGAAAGCAGATCTTGATCCTTAGTTTGATCAGAGTTGTTAGCTGCAATTTTACAAAAAGCCAAGATATCTTCAAGTCATGGAAGGAGAAAGAAGAATGAAGTTGGCGAGACAGTGAGGAAAAACATATCACAAATAAACTAAAAGCATATCAAAATGACTTTACAAGTATGAACTATTCTGTAAAGATTGCAAGTGGAAGTTAAACATTTACATAAGCAGTTCCATACTCCAGGTATCCTAAAACCAGTAATACTAATGAGCTCAAAATTAAAAAATAGCATCTGCCAGGAGCCAGTGCTCAGTGGCACTCTTACATAAGCAAAAATTGAGACAGACCAATGAATCAACTTGCTATTGATCAAGGACAGACCAGAAAATCTGTCATCAACATCAGATGTAACAATCTATTTCAGTCAATAAACCTTTCTTGTAAACTTCCATGTGATCTATTGGGTAGGAAAGCATGCACATTGAGATATCTTGAAAACCATAAGTGCAATATGTGTGGAAACCCTCCCATCCTTTAGTAAGAAGCATTAGTATCTGCAAAGTCACCAATCTCCTTCAAGCTTAATATGAACCTCACGGCTCCAAATTCCTTGATAAATTCAGAGTTATCAAAGTATAACCATAGCTGGAGACTTCCAAAAATATTTTAACCTAGATCATAACAACTTCTATCGATAACTCCCACAGTTTTATCAATGCGGTGATTGGAGTTGGACTTTACATGGCATTAGCACTACAAGACCCCATGGCCCATAATTCCTCCAATCATGAACTATACCTGAAAATAAGTTTTGAACCAGCAATCTGCCACAAAATCTCCTGAAGAATAACCAACCATGATGAGAACACAGCAGAAACAGTTTTTAGAATTATCATGTGGCATAGACTCTGCTACTTGGAATTTATATCCAGTCCCCAGTTTTCATATTTACCATTACTACCTATAAGATTTCATTTTCACAATTTCATTTGGAAATCATATTCAGTCCTAACTTTTCAAATTTACTATTACTACCTCAAAGTTTTCATTTTTACAATTTAATTTATCAAAATATAATAATTATCTTTAACCCATAAGCACCTTGTTTGCTTTTCCTTTATCTTTATTTCCTGTCAACTACTACCCTCCAATAATCTAACTAATAGAGCTAACTTGCAAGAACTTATTCACTTGTAAGTCACTAAAATTCATAACAGACTCCAAGAACAAGACCAACATTGTAAGTCTAAATGAAGCTATTAGTTTGGACAGGTCATATAAGCCCTAAGCTTAAAAAATCGTGCTTTATGTGGTTCCGCACAAAATTCTAACATTTTGTCTAGGATGAAGAGCATGTTAACCAACAAGCAAAGTGTAAATCCATCTATTTTTCTGTCACAAAATGTAAAGTAGGTACTAATTTCATTGACTTATAGACAAGGTAAATAAAGGCAATTTTCATAAAACAGAAAATCCAAGCAGTGTTAATCTTATCCATAGCTTTCAGTAGGTCTTCTATGCAACCAACTGATACCACTGTCCAAGTTAAGCGGCAAAATAATTAATTTTGGGCTAGAGCAGATGCTTACAATGCATATTAGAGAGAATCCTCAGAAGACTTATTAACAAATAACTACTACTCCTTTCATTATCAGGATTTGTCTTCCTCCTACGTCTGTTATGGCCAGCCAAACGTCGTCGACAGCTCCTCTTCCCGTCATCAAACTCTTGAAGAACATGAAACCTGCCCATAAGTATAAGCAAGTTGCATCTAAATGGAGAACAAAGAATTTTCTGCAACATAGTCTACAATTAAAAAAGCATACAAACTAAAACCCATACGTAAACAAGAAATTAGAAATGATAACATGCAAAATGCACTCAGAAAGCAATCGATCTAATGGCCAGGATCAGGATCATATCTATGCTCTAGTAATAGAATATAACCTACCTGCTACACTGTTGACAGAACCGCTGCATAACATTTCCCACCAGTGCTTTACTGGCCTTAGAATGCATATCACAAACTCTATGCCGTCGATGATAATCTTTGGCATTGCTAAGATCAGTCCTACAGTCCTCCACCTGACAAACTGCATGACTAGAAGTAGTTCCAGTAACCTTAGGCTTCTTCCCACACTTTGCTTCGTCATTCATGATAGGGTAAACTTGCCCTCCAAGCGTTAAATTAAGGGCAGCAGCATCACGATTTACCTCATCATCATCAACAACCTCAATCCTCCTTTTCTGCGATTCCCTCTTTCCTTTCTCATAGCCTAGATTGTTATGTTCTGAACAAGAAGATGAACCATGTGGAGGACCAGCAGTTACCGGAGCCTCAGGTTCAACAGCACACAATTGCCTACTCCTACAATCTGATGGCACAGAATTTAATGGAGTCGCTGTAAAAAGGTCACCGTCCCATTTCCAGTTATTCAAATCCCATTCTACACTATTTTTTTCAACTGCTTTCAAATCAGATACCATTGGACCATAAAATTGATGAGGCTTGCCTCCAAATTTAGCCTCCATTCATCAACTCAAAAATTCCCAAAAATGTAAGTTGCAAGATTCCAGTTGAATTAAACACATTTACAGAAATTAAACAAAATTCCACTACAATTAAAAAAAGAGAAAACTTTAAGCTACCAAAAATTAGCAGCAGAAACGTCCAAAGAGATTAAACCTGAAATAATTTTCATATTTACCCGCCTTGCACCGCCAATACTCCAAAAACAGTGCACCTAAGACATCAAATAAGGGCTGCCCACGTGTCCAAAGTCTTATAATCACCCAGAAATCACCTCAAAATCCATAACAAAATCATCTCTTTATTTCAATTCTAGAAAGTTGCTGAAATGGAGTTGATCACCAAAAGTCATAACAAGTTCCACAACGAGCAGCCTCATGAAACATCAAATTCATGAGGGAAAAAAGGGAAAAGGAACAGAAAAAAAGAAACTTGGCCAGAAATGTTAGGAAAGGTGAAACCCCGAGAAAGACAAGTGTGAAGGGGAAAGAATATGGAAGTGGAAGACAGGGAAAGAGGCAGTGCTCCGCTGGAAACAAAAGTGAAGAGAAGTTAGAGGAAATTTAGGAAAGGGTTAGGAGGGAGTATGTGTGATGATCTAAAGCTATTTCAGACAACACTTTCTGTTTATTAAAAGCAGTATAATATTATTATATTAGGAATCTAAGCCCCACACCCGTGTGTCTCGCTGTCAACTTGAGTCTCATGTCCCAACTCAACACTGTAAGAAAACAAATACACTAAAATGTTGGCAGTAACATGCTACTTCTTACACGTTTGGATTCTCCATAGGACATCCCCGGTAAGTTTCATTTTTCACCTGAGTAGCACCCAGTGACCCTGAGGCTGAGGGGCTGCCCTGACGTGGCTGGTGGCTGGTGGCTGGTGGCTGGTGGCTGATTGACTTGGCCTTGGCTCTGAAGTCTGAACAAACTCTGATGATTATAGATACAACAACTACTGATAGTAATAATAATAATAATATAGTAAAAGAAAGGAGCAAAGCGAGTGCCGAGTGGTAAAAAAATAAATAAAAAACGCATTACACATCCAATGCAACTGGGATTAAGTAGACAAATTGATTGAGACCATTCTATCAGTGGACTTTCTTTATTTTAATTCTGTTGTGACCTTCCTTAAATGTTGTTGTTTCACTATAAATATATTTTTCTTCTTTTTTTTTTTCTTTGAACCTGATGGAAATTTATTTTTTGGATGACTTTAGTTTTGAGCCAAAATATTGACATGTAGATTTCAACATGCTTTTAGAGTTCTCTTATACCTGTTCACATCTAAATCTAGAATTTTAGGATTTATTTATATAATAGCAAACTTGTCAAAGCCAAAGTGATGGCTAACAAAATTTTATGGGTTTTTTTTGGCTACACGAAAGCTATTGCTTTTCATGTGGCTAAAATAACATAAACAAAGTTTTAAATTTTATAATCTTATTTAGATAAATTTTTATATTTTAATTATACATAAATAAATAAATAATATTTAATTTATATTTAAATAAATTCTTAAGTTTTAATTTATATTTTAAGAAGTTCTTAATATTTAATTTATATTTAAATAATTTTTTAAAATAAATTAATCTTTCATTTGAAATAAAATTTTAATTAAATATAAATTAAATGATAAGGGTTTATTTAATATTTTATCCTTTTTATTTCTATAAATTGTGAAAGCTCAAATATGAAACAGTTATGTATAGATGATACATAAATTAGATAAAGGTTAATATAGGGTAAAAAGGTAAAAGATATATTAGGTTTTTCATTCTTGTTCTTGGTATTTTGACCTAAGGGAAGAGTTGCAAATGAAAGAAGAGTTTTGGTTTGTTTTGTTTGTGACTTTAAAAAAGAAGCACAGCACTCGCTGTGAGTGAACCAAATTAAAAATAACAATAATATTTTGTACACTGCATTCTGCAGAATAGAATAGGGACAGTCTTAAGCTGAAGCGCAAAGAGTACCCTTCACTGCAGCTCTGCTCAATTTCTCATGCCTCATGCAAATTAAGTAAATAAATAAAATAGCAATGCAAACTGAATTCGGCCAACAACTTTTGGTGCTTTGTCTGCCTTTTATCAGTGTCCAACAATCATTAGGACGAGTATTATCATAATATACATATATATATATATATATACTTGTCTAGTACAATCATTTATTTAAAGGTGCTGCAGTGGGGACCTGTGAACCATTGTATTTGGGGCCAAGTCACAGGTTCTTGATCCATCAATTGCCGAGTGATGTAAAAAAAAAATGAAAAAGAAAACAAAAGCACCTCAAATTCTTTATGGAAACGGAAGGAAAGCCATTAAAATGGAGAATCAAGCGTGGATTGGAGACCCACCAAGTAACCATATGGTACGTTAACTGAACAAATGCACCAACAGTAGCTAATAGTATTAGTGATTGATTCTCATTTTGCCTTTGCGACATTGCATAGAGAAGCCTTATCCTATATAGCCCCAGCCCTAGAAGAGCCTCCCTCTCTCTCTATCTCTCTCTGTGCCTTGAAAGATTTGTTTCTTTTTTCTTCATCCTCTTTTCCCTTTTTCCTTTTCTTTACAATGTATCAAATCAAAAGAAAGAACAAAGACAGCTCCCCCCCCCCCACCATCATGTGAATGCAAGAAAGAAAGGGAAGTATTTAGAAAATTAATTGAAGAAAACAAAGTGGTAAATGCAAAGTTGTCCCTTTCAAAATGAAAAATGTTAGAACGTCATTTAATTTTTTGTTGTAAAAGAAAAGTAATTGAAGGAAATGGAGGATAGGGAAACGAGGCATCCTTATAATTCCTTCACTTCAATAATCTTTCAAACACGCAACATACACTATTGGGATGGATTGGGACCCCATATCTGTTGAAAAATGAGAACCATATATAATTTCTACTTGAACTTGTATATGATAATACCTAACCTAGGCAAAAATTTCACCTTTAAGGGTGTCAGAGTCTTAGAGTGAGGTCACTCCTATGAGAATAGGTTTAACTTTAAGAACACGATGTGCATTTATACATATTTTAAAGAGATTAATAAATTACAATTGCATACTTATGTAATATATATATATATATATATATAAAAACATACATACATATATATTTACTATTATCTAGTGTAGCAGCATAGCATAGTCCAGTTAAGTTTCAGTACATAACTAAAGATGATTAAACTCAAACATTGATTGAAGTGTAAGCAAATGAGGTTTCGATAAATTATTTATGAACATATTTTATTTTTATTTATTTATTAAATTTAATAAATTATCATAAATATTATTTATATATTTATTTATTAAACGAATCGAATATAAATATAAATAATTGTTTATTTATTTATATTTATTAATAAATTCATTTATAATTTATTTAAATTTTATTTATTTATTATTTGTTTATAATAATATTAATAAAATTATATTTTATCTTTTATCTTAATTTTATTTTAAATTTTGTTTATATTTGTTTGAGTTAGTTTATGTTCATTTAAAATTTATTTGTTTAAATTTATCTGATTATAATTTATTTATTGTTCATGAATGTATTTATTTATATATGTTCATAAATATGTTTATTAAATTTTTATGAATGAATTCGTTTAACTTAATTAAATAAATACAAATAAAATATAAATAATTTATTATTTAAATGAATAAAATATAAATAAATAAAATAATTTTTTAACAAACATAATCAAATATGAATATATTTAAAAATAAAAAAAAATACAAATATATATTTATTCGTTTATATTCAATTCGTTTACAATCATAAATATTACTACAACTAGCTTTTCAAAAAGAAAAAAAAAAAAAAAGAATATGAGGGTCTCCCACTCTGAGTCCTGAGTCGCAAAATCAGAAAAGTGAATAAAATCTTGCCTTTTTTTGTAGTGTATCCATTATCCATCCAGATCAAGGGGTAAATAAAGGAAAGCCGTTTGATTTTACCTAGATTTTTGTTATCAAAATCGAAAGGGTGTGATCGGGGTTGGTCATGAATCACGATGTTATGTTTTGTAAGATAGAGGTTGGGTTGAGTCGGTATCCTTGTACCTTTCACTTTTTTTTCAATCAAATCGCTCGAAGTTGTGCTAGTTCTACTATATTCATTCATATCATATCATATATCATATATCATATATCAGATATCATATACGAACATGATGATTGATGATGACTATGGTAGTAGTAGTATTTTGTATTAATAATAATAATATAAAACCCAGAATTGAAAGTCAAAGAACAGAAAGAGAGAGAGAGAGTTACAAAAGTCACGGCAAGTAGACAAGGACAGACCAACAGCCACTGTCTCGACCAACGGCCCTCGCGTCAAGTTTCGCATCACTCACTTGACAAGACCAAGTGCTTGCATTTGTTTTTCTTTCTTACTGTTATTATCTTATAACTGTATATCCACTCCTCCTGCGCCTCTCTGTACCATAACAGCCTTCTTCATCCTCTCTCTCTTTTCCACAAAATAAATAATAATATACTGGATCAGTAATAATTCACTAGTATATTTATTTGTTAATGAACAAAAAATAAATATATACAGGTTCAATAAATCTAATCTAAACTCCGTTTTAAGTCGCAAACTAAGACCAACGCTCACAACACACATACTAGACGCAGTGGCTCAGGCTGACTTTCAAGTTTTATTACCTATACAGCTATACCAATACTAATAGAGGGACTTCTTTTTCTTTTTCCTTTTCTTTTTTGTGTTTAATTCTTCTTTCTCAAACTGACTTTTTGTTTCTTTAGTTCTTTTAGTTATGTTTGTTTATATATTTTATCAATTTTCTCCCTTCTCTCCTATTTGCTGTTTAGAGGAATAAAAAAAATTGTGATATATACCATATAAATTTGATGCTTGATGAGAGCAAGAGGGTCATGTTATTAAACAAGTTTTTGTCATTTTATATAAATTTTATTGATTGATCATTAAATCATGGTCACGATATTTTTCTTGTAATGGACTTGTGTTTCTGAAAATATTGTTAGAAAAAAAAAAGATAATAGAAATAATAACAAAAAATTTTGGTTTCAACACATGAAAAATACTATCGTAAAAGCAATTGTACCTCTAAGATATAATAAAATCTTAAAACTCTTCAAATAGAATTAGTAAATATAATTATATTGAAATATCTATTTTATAATGGATGAACAAATATAAAATTTTATTCAAATGGTTATCATATTTTGTATAATTATAATTTTTATAAATAATAATTTATTTATATTTAAATAGTTATGACCATTTGTCATATGATAATTATTTCTCTTCAAACATAATTATTTAAAATATAAATAAAATTAATACAAAAATTTAATTTTATTCATCAATAATTAAAATTTTTTATCTAATATGTGATGCATCACATTCTAAATTATCAACAATCTTTCATTAGTTTGAAATGTGAGTGCTTAATTTTTTAACATTTCATACAAATAAGTATTTCTTGATTTAAACATTCAATTAATGTATATGCTTTAGAATTCTAATGAAGTTAATAATGTTCACAATTAAACCTTAACTTTTAGTGTTAGAATTGAAGATATAACACATATAATAGTTATTTATTATTTTGTCAAAAGTTTATTACCTCTTTAGCATTATTATTACCATACGCTTATCCTATTCATAAATATTTATAAGAATGACCTCAAATCTTCTTGTTAAAGCGACACCACTTCTATATTTATATAGGTAGAGTTTCTATTATGTCTCTATTTTTTAAACATTTAAATAATAAACTCCATTAAGAGTATAAAAAACATATCATTTTTACGCAATAGATCATACTAGTTTTTCAAATTTGAATGAATTTTATTAGTACTTAATAGACACGTAACAATAACTTATTTTTACCCATTAAACTTTGTAATTAAAGGTTAATAATTCAAAGTTGGGTTCCCATTATTGGTGCCTAATAATAAATGTTTAAATTCATTTTACTTGTAGTGGTACTAATCAAATATCTTAAAATTCATTTTTTTTTATGATAATTACCTCCTCTTAAAATTAAATTTATAATATAATCAATTCAAAGTAGTATGTCTAAATTTTTCATTTTGCATATCTTTTATATGTTTTAGATATTGTTGTTTCGTTCTTGTCATTTTAAGAAATAGATGGTATTGGTTGTGGCAAAAATTCTATACTCATTAATATAAATTTTCAACCATTCTATTTTTACATTTTTATCTATTTTAGTACAATTATTCTTTTAATACAATTGGATAAACTTAATGAATAAATCAAGCTATTTTAGTCTTTTTTAGATATTTAAAAACTTTTTATGATTTTACTTTAATAAGTTGTACTAAGCTTATTATTAGCTTGTATAATTTGCTCAAAAATTATACTAAAATCTTACAATACTATGGTGGTAATTTTTATTTTTTTTTATTTTTTCACCCCAACCATATGCAAAATTGTATTATTTTATTAAAGAATGTCCAATTCATTTATCAATATATCATATATACTTAATCAAGTTGTCATTTTTTTTTTTCATTATTTGGTTGTTGTTTTTGTTTAAATAAAAGGCCTCCAAATCCACCTTTAGTGAAAGATAGCTAGTAAATATTTTATATCTTAATATTTTTTTTCATAAAAACTATTTTAACTCAATGTAAGAGTATGCATTAATAAATATGATGCCAAATATAATCACTCTTAAAATTAGTAAACTCATACTTTCTATAGTTTCCTTTTGAGACTTTCATTCTAACTCTTGGATATTTAAAAATTATTTGATCGTGAACAGTTAAAATTTCACATATAACCATACAATACTATAAATTTTGTGTCCAAATTATAAAATACATAAAATTTTTTCACCCAACAAATAGAAAGCATTTTAACTAATTATTAAAATTCATATAATTTCTCTATTGAATTAAAGTTATCTTAAATAATATGTTTATTTCTTATCGAAATAATATTATATAAATCAAATAATATGAATCATACATTATTCTCTTGTCAATAAAATGCACTCGTGGAATATGGACCATAATATGATTTTATGATAAGAACATATATACTTGCTTTTTTTTTTTTTCATGAAAAGATTTATAAATTCACAATTTCTTTTATGCCTTAAAATAATTCTTGAAAAATTTTATCATTTTGATTTGATAATTATGGTCTTAGCAAAATATAACAAGACTATAAAAGATTTATAATCAAAACTAGTAAGTACTCCATTTCTATTTTATGCTCATGACTATTCAATACTATAATCAAGAAAATTCATATATAACATATCATAAAATCATGAATCATAAATTAAATAATTTAATTCAAATCAAAAGATTAAAAGAATAGTCAATAAATAAAGCAAAATTCAATGAGACTCAATGTCTTTTATGAATTATTAATCATCAATTCTTTTAGTAGAATATAAAAACTAGAAAAAAAAATAAGAAACTTATCTTATATTTTATTTTACCAAGAAACTATTCTAACTGATTAAAGTTTTCCATGCTTATTTCAAAAATCAATTTTGGTTTTGAAGCATGAATAATAAAACCTCAAAACTCTATGATATAATAAAAACTCAAAACTCTCAAAGCAGAAGTAGTAAAAATGATTATGCTGAAAGATATGTTTATAATAAATGAACAAACATAGATTTTTGTTCAAATGATTATTCTTTTTTATATAATAATGATATTTATGAATAATAATTTATTTATATTCAAATAATTATGATCATTTGTCATATAATAATTATTTTTTTAAAATATAATTATTTAAAATATAAATAAAATTAATATAAAAAATTAATTTTATTCATCAATAATTAAAATTTTCTATCTTATATAAGATGTATCACATTTTAAACTATCAACAAATATACTATTGATATGTTCGTTTATCGTATACAATCACATTCACCCTTTCATAAAAGGAGTTACTTTAACGGAAAAACCACCCATCATAGCAAATATTTGGGAAGAGTTCATTCATTTTAATTAAAATTGTGGACAACTGGATGAAAATTTGGTAATGCATGAGAATCCCTTCCCTGTTTCTTTCTTCTGGAGATTCGTCTGAGAATATTAAGTGCCATTTTATATCTGATTATGAATGCATTGGTTAGCATTGGTAAGGCTATTGATAAAGAGAAAGTAGGCAAGGGTAGTTGCAACTCAAACCATACCAAATCCTGAGAGATCAACATTTGCAGTGGATGCTGAATTTGCTTGCCAGACCAGACCACCATTGGTATTTAATATACATAATCTGTAAAATGCTCATATGTTTCATCCTCCTCTGCCTTTATTTCATTACTTATGATATTTTCACTACATTATTTTTTCTTTTTCAAGAATTCCTTTAGCTAATAGTATAGCACTCTAGCCATTTGGAATTTATACTGCTATTTTTTTGGTGCGATTTAATTTTATTTTAAGGGAATCATATTAAATGTGCAATCTCAAGTCTCATTTTTTCTTACGCATTGAATGAGATTGCCAGGAGAAACAACATGCGTTGCTTCAGCTGTTGTGAAGAAGATGATATCCATAAAGCTTCTGAAAATGGGCCCTTCATGGCAAATAACCCTTTTACATTCTCAAGTTCTCTTTCTATCTCTTTTTAATTTTGTGTTAGGTCGTCTTACTCCTAAAGTTTCACGCTTAACTAGCATCTTTGTCTCAAATACGCCTTTTTTTTTTTTTTTCATGTTTTTCCTCCTTTAAATTTAATAGCATGATTAACATCCTGTTGGTTAGCATGAAACTAATTAAGCAGGTGCTCATGTAGCAAATACCGGAGGATATCAAGCAAGAGCAGCTGTAACAAGCAGGGATACACAGCCTGTTAATACTTTTCAACCTATTGCCATCCCTGCCATCCCAGTGGATGAGCTAAAGTAAATGACTGATGATTTTGGTACAAAATCATTAATTGGTGAGGGCTTTTACGGAAGAGTATATTATGGCATTCTAAAGAGTGGGAAGGCTGCAGCCAATCAAAAAGTTGGACTCCAGTAAGCAGCCAGACCAAGAATTCCTAGCGCAGGTTGGGCCTAACAAAATTTCATTGTATAAAACACTGACAAGTATCACAGAATGTGCAACTTCCTTTCTCAAATCACATAACTTGAAAGGTCTTCATGGTGTCAAAATTAAAACATGATGACGTTGTTGATCTTGTTGGTTACTGTATTGGTGGCTCTCTTCGTGTCCTGGCCTATGAATATGCCTGTATGGATCTCTCCATGCCATGCTTCATGGTAAGTAACTTTGTATCAGTTACCCTGCTCCTGTATAGTTAGGACTCTTATCTAGATTGACCTATATTCATCCATTAATTATAGCTTTGACTGAGTGCTTAATTTAATCTGTTTCATTTTTTCTGGCATCACAAAGATTTATATGCAGGAACGTACGTATAGTGATTTTATTGCATGAATCAAGTGTTTGAAAATTTTATATGTAGAGAAGCCAAAATGCCTAATGTGTTGCAATTGATTTAGCAGATGACATCGGAGGTTCTCTTCTGCTTAGAGTGACTACTGAACATTATGGACTGTATGCATTGACATTTGAGTAGATTTAGAGTAGTGTTTCTATGACAAAAGAAGGCTTGATTTCTTTTCAGTTTTATCAATAACGAGTTAACTATCCTTGGTTCTACGGTGGAGTAATACAATTATGCAATTTGTGAACATATATAGGAAAGAAAGATGTGAAAGGAGCACAGCCAGGTTCTGTTTTATCTTGGCCAGAGAGAGTCAAAATTGCTGTTGGAGCAGCAAAAGGCCTTGAATATTTGCACGAAAAGGCACAGCCTCCTATAATCCACCGTGGCGTTAAGTCCACCAATTTACTTCTTTTTGAAGATAATGTTGCTAAGATTGCTGATTTTGATTTGTCAAATCAAGGCCCTGATACGACAACTCGTCTGAATTCTACACGGGTTCTTGGAACCTTTGGTTATCATGCTCCAGAGTAAGTTGCTCCTTGACTCTTCAAACTTTTTCAAGTTAGTGACCATAAATAAGGCAGCATTTGGTTCTTACCACCTAAGAACGGCCAGTGCATCCATCCAGATCATCTCGTTAATCAGTTTACTTCTTGCTAAATAAGAGTAATGGATCAGTTTAATCGTATAGCTGCAAAGAACATAGCTAGAAAGAAAAAATCAATAGGAAGTTAAAACTTTCATTTCAACTTTGGTATATATATACATGTCCTCTGATCTCTTTTAGTTGCTCTTTGTCTAAATATAAACCAACCACATACACGACAGTCGGACACTGATCTAATTTCTATTTGTGATTTTGAATGGCAGATTTGCAATGACTGGAACGCTTAGGTCTAAGAGTGATGTCTACAGCTTTGGTATCATCCTTCTGGAGCTCTTAACTGGACGTAAACCTGTTGATCTCACACTGCCACGTGAGCAGCAGAGTCTTGTGATATGGGTACTGCTACTTTATAATTCATATTCATCTTATCTTCAGACTAGTAACTGATCCTAATTATCCTATTTGCATTCTGGACGGCATTAGGCAACTCCAAAACTACGTGATGAAGCTGTGTGTTGATGCTGTTAGGAAAATGGGGTCCAGTCCCATGTAAGTGGTTTTGGATCAAGTAAAGGCCATGGGCCTTGATCTTTTATTTTACACAGAACCCTAGCTACTTAATAAAAAAGAGGTGGGGTTGTTTAAGGTGTGTGTCGACAACCAAGCAGAGAAAGAAGAAAAGTCAGGAAAAGCAGAGAGAGAAAAAGGAGAAGGGAGAGTTGGTTAAACGGAAGTCGATCCGTGGTCCGATTGAGTTGGAACATTGTCAGGAGGTTTATGATTCAGAGTTATATATTCTGAACGGTGAAGATCGGGTTTGAAGCTCTCTAGGAACAAATCTATGGTGTATTTGTTGAGTCACTTATTTGGTGAGATTTCTCCAATTATTTCTCTAGTTGTTGATTAGCTCTAGTTTTAGCTAGAGAAGAACTTTGTATAACTATTATTTGATAGTGAAGATTTTTCTGGTGGCCCGTGGTTTTTCCCTCTACACTGGAGGGTTTTCCACGTAAATCTTGGTGTACTTTATTTTTCCTGCGCATTTGATTATTGATTGTTGTCTATTGCTTCTGTATTGTTGTGATTATTGCTTCAGGCGCAACAAGTGGTATCAGAGCGAGAGTTATTTTGAGACATCGATACAGAAGCAACCCAGGATAGAAGTAAATTCTGTTTGAGATCATGGAGGGTGATACAGGTTCCATGATAAAATTGACAGCATCAAATTATTCAATTTGGAAGCCTATGATGGAGGATCATCTATACTGCAAAGATTTGTATGAGCCAGTATTGGGTGATTCGGCTAAACCAGCAAATATGAAAGATGAAAGCTGGAAGAAGCTAGGTAGAAAGACGCTGGCTACAATCAGAAAATGGGTTGATATCAGCGTGTTTCATCATGTAGCGCAAGAATCAGATGCTCACATTGTTTGGGAAAAATTGACAGCATTGTACGAGAGAAAAATAGGTATGAATAAAGTTATGCTTGTTAAAAAGATTGTAACTTTACAGTACAGGGATAGACGATCTGTTACAGAGCACTTGAGTGATTTTCAAGATATATTTAATCGGATGACTACTATAGAACTTAAGATGGATGATGAAATGAAGGCATTATTTCTTTTGGGTTCATTGCCAGACAGCTGGAATACTCTAGTTGTGACTGTTCTTAATTCAGCTCCTGATTATAAGGTGACATTGGAGATGGTAAAGGACAGTATGCTTAATGAAGAAGCGAGGCGAAAAGATGTAGACCCTGGGAATCAAGCTCTGGTCACAAAGAACAGAGGTAGAAACATCGACAGAGGTCAGGACTCAAAAGGCCGTGGTAAGTCTAAACATAGATCCAAGTCTAGAGGTAAAGTGAAGTGTTTCCATTGTGGTAAGGCGGGTCATATAAAACGAAACTGTAGAATCTTGAAGCAAGAGCGAAAAGATGAGAAAGGGAAGAGTTCAGATGATGGCAATGTTGCAGCAGTGAATTCAGATAGTGATTCAGTTACTTTGATTTGTACACATGGTGATTGTAATCATGTTAGTGATCCCGGCATTGAGTGGATAGTTGACACAGGAGCGACATATCATTGTGTTCCTAAGAGAGAGTTGTTTACAACTTACAAACCAGGAGACTTTGGTTGTACCAAGATGAGAAACAAGAGTGTGTCGTAGATTGTTGGGATTGGTGATATTGTTGTACAAACTAGTACAGGCTGCATGTTGACTTTGAGGGATGTCAGACACATTCCAGATATGAGAATGAACTTGCTTGCTATTAATGTCCTTGATAAGGAGGGATATGAAAGCCGACAAAAGAATGGACAGTGGAAGCTTCTCAAAGGATCTATGATAGTTGCAAGGAGAAAACTATGCTGCACAATGTATAAGACATGGATGCAATTGAACGGTAACTAGGTAAATACCGTTGAAAATGATGCTTCAGCAAACTTGTGGCACAGGAGGCTGGCACACATGAGTGAAAAAGGGTTACAGGTTTTGGCAAGGCACTCTCTCATTCCCTTGACCAAAGGTATGTCTTTCGATTCATGTGATTATTATTTGTTTGGTAAGCATCATAGAGTTTCTTTTCGTAAAAGTTCTCAGAGAAAAAAAATAGATTGGAATTAATTTATTCTGACGTATGTGGTCCCATTGAGGTTGAGTCATTAGGTGGTAGCAGATATTTTGTTACTTTTATTGATGATGCTTCACGTAAGACTTGGGTGTATATGTTGAAATACAAAAGTCAGGTACTGCAATATTTTTAAAAATTTCATGTCATGGTTGAAAGGATGACAGGGTTACCCTTGAAGTGTATTCGAACTGATAATGATGGGGAATACACATCTAAAGGCTTTGAAGAGTATTGCTCAAAGCATGGGATCGGGCATGAGAGGACAGAACCTGGAACACCACAGCATAATGGTATAACTGAAAGAATGAATCGCACCATTGTGGAAAAAGTCAGATGTATGTTGAGGATGGCAAAATTACCAAAGCCATTCTGGGGTGAAGCAGTCAACACAGCTTGTTATTTACTTAACAGGTCATCATCAGTTTCTTTGGGCTTTGACATTCCAGAAAGAGTGTGGACAGGGAAAGATGCTTCATACTCTCACTTGAAAGTTTTTGGGTGTAAAGCATTCATGCATGTACCAAAAGAGCAGAGATCAAAGCTTGATAGTAAAGCTACACAGTGTGTGTTTGTAGGATATGGTGATGAGGAATTTGGCTACAGGGTATGGGATCCAGTAAAGAGAAAGACAGTCAGAAACAGAGATGTGGTCTTTCATGAAAAAGAAACCATAGCAGACCTTAAGAAAAATGAGAAGACTACACGAGTTACTATTGAATGTGATGTTTCAACATCGACAGGGATTTCACAAGAAAGAGCCACAGATGGTGAAAATGAGCCAGAAACAGAACTTGGGGATATGAATGAGCCAGCCATAGTTGGTGATGAGCCAGATGCTATTAGTTTTGAGCAAGGGGAGCAATCCTCTCTACCTGAGAGTGTTGAGCAGGGGGAGCTACCTTCGGCATCAAGTGATGTAGAGTCTCAGCTCAGGAGATCTACTAGAGAGCGCAGGCCATCTACCAAGTATCCAAGTTTAGATTTTATTTTAGTTACCAGTGAAGGGGAGCCAGAAAGCTTTCAAGATGTGCAGGCTACTCCGGATAGAGAGTACTGGTTAAAAGCAATAAAAGAAGAGATGGAGTCATTGCGAAAGAATGGTACTTATGATCTTGTTAAACTTCCAACAGGGAAAAGGCCATTAAAGAATAAATGGGTGTTCAAGTTGAAAAAGGATGGTGACAAAATAGTGAGGTACAAAGCTCGATTGGTAGTAAAAGGTTTTTCTCAGAAACCAGGCATCGATTTTGATGAGATTTTTGCTCCAGTTATAAAAATGAGTTCTATTCGAGTGGTACTGGGATTGGCAGCTAGTTTGAATCTTGAGCTTGAGCAATTTGATGTTAAAACTGTATTTTTGCATGGTGATTTGCAGGAGGACATTTATATGAATCAGCCTGAGGGTTTTGAAGTGAAAGGGAAAGAGCACTTAGTTTGCAAATTGAAGAAAAGCTTGTATGGCTTGAAACAAGCTCCGCGACAGTGGTACAAGAAGTTTGATTCTTTTATGGTGAGTCATAGCTATAAAAGAACAGTAGCGGATTCTTATGTGTATATTAAACAATTCCCTAATGGTAACTTCATTATCCTATTATTATATGTTGATGATATGTTGATTGTAGGACAAGATGCTAGTATGGTTTGCAGGTTGAAAGAACAATTGTCTAAGTCCTTTGATATGAAAGATTTAGGTCCAGCAAAGCAGATTCTTGGTATGGACATTATTCGAGATAGGAGAGCTGGAAAGCTGTGGTTATCACAGGAAAAGTATGTTGAACGAGTGCTTGGTAGATTCAACATGCAACATGCTAAATCAGTTAGCAGTTCACTTGCCAACAATTTTCATCTAAGTAAGAAATCTTGTCCAGTGTCTAAGGAAAAGCAACTAGCTATGTCTAGTATTCCTTATTTTTCTGCAGTCGGTTCTTTAATGTATCTTATGGTTTGTACAAGGCCTGACATTGCTCATGCAGTTGGTGTAGTGAGCAGATTTCTTTCTAATCCAGGGAAGGTTCACTGGGAAGCAGTAAAATGGATTTTTAGATATTTGAGGGGTACCTCAAAAATGTGTTTGACTTATGGAGTTTCACAACCAATTCTAGAAGGGTTTACTGATGCTGACATGGCAGGCGATCTTGATGGTAGGAAATCTACTTCAGGGTATTTGTTCACTTTTGCAGGAGGAGCTGTATCTTGGCAGTCTAAGTTACAGAAGTGTATTGCTTTGTCAACTATAGAAGCTAAGTATATTGCAGCAACTGAAGCATGTAAAGAAATGCTTTGGATGAAACGTTTTCTTTTTGAATTGGGGTTGAATCAGAAAGAGTATGTGATATTTTGTGATAGCCAGAGTGCTTTAGATTTGAGTAAGAATACCATGTACCATGCTAGAACAAAGCACATTGATGTTAGATATCATTGGTTACGTTCAGTGATTGAAGAACAGCAAATACTATTGAAGAAAGTCCATACTGATAAAAATGTGGCAGATATGTTGACTAAGATACTTCCCAGGGAAAAGCTTGAGCTTTGCAGTAACTTGGCCGGAATGAGTTCCCTGGCCAAGGTAAGTTCCAAATGAAATTGCTATGGTGATGAATCTCCTTCTAATGGGACTGGAGGGGGAGATTGTTAGGAAAATGGGGTCCAGTCCCATGTAAGTGGTTTTGGACCAAGTGAAGGCCATGGGCCTTGATCTTTTATTTTACACAGAGCCCTAGCTACTTAATAAAAAAGAGGTGGGGTTGTTTAAGGTGTGTGTCGACAACCAAGCAGAGAAAGAAGAAAAGCCAGGAAAAACAGAGAGAGAAAAAGGAGAAGGGAGAGTTGGTTAAGCGAAAGTCGATCCGTGGTCCGATTGAGTTGGAACCTTGTCAGGAGGTTTATGATTCAGAGTTATATATTCTGAATGGTGAAGATCGGGTTTGAAGCTCTCTAGGAACAAATCTATGGTGTATTTGTTGAGTCACTTATTTGGTGAGATTTCTCCAATTGTTTCTCTAGTTGTTGATTAGCTCTAGTTTTAGCTAGAGAAGAACTTTGTATAACTATTATTTGATAGTGAAGATTTTTCTGGTGGCCCGTGGTTTTTCCCTCTACACTGGAGGGTTTTTCACGTAAATCTTGGTGTGCTTTATTTTTCCTGCGCATTTGATTATTGATTGTTGTCTATTGCTTCTATATTGTTGTGATTGAATTTCATGGAGGTGATATCTATCTTGGGACTTGGGAGCTTTAACCTTGTCAAGTTGGTTTACATTTCCCAAAGCAACGTTATTTCTGTCATTTGCATTTCCCAAGTTGGTTTGCATTTTGCTGA
Organism: Durio zibethinus; assembly: GCF_002303985.1. The sequence continues at coordinate 426,518 of NW_019168026.1, read as the reverse complement.
ATTAGAAAACAATAGGACCCGAAAGGCATCAGGCTTCCCGAGTTGATGGTGCTTCGCTTCCGAGTATTTGCCTTGTTGATAGTTGTTTGTTGGAAACAGCTTGCTGCTGTTGCTGCCTCGTGCGTGCAATATGAAGCTGATTTTCGACCTAATATCAGCATTGTAGTGAAAGCTCTTCAGCCTCTTTTGAATACTACTCGGCCAGCTTCTTACCACACCCACAGTGAAACGCAACATTCGTGAATTCATCCATGAGGCTGAAGATGATCCCTATTGGCTATATTACTGTAACAAATTGGAGACTAGTTGAAGTGGAAATCCGGTCACTGTGATTTGTATTGTAAACGAGTGTTTTAGATCATCTTTCATCTACCATCTTCAATCCCAATCATGTATATATGTATGTATAGACTTCTTCATTGGGCAAAATCCCACAAATTTAAATATTTAATCTGCCAAATAAAGTTCGTTTTTCAAAGGTTTGCAAAATGTGACTCTGTTTGTAGTAATAATAATTATTATAATAATTGAGTTCAAAAGACGGAAGTGAAGAGAAAGAGGAGACAAGGATCTCATCTAAACTCTGAGAACAGAGGGGATTGATAAGAGGCATCCTGATCCTGGTGTAGCACCGGACGTGGTGGAGGATTGCCTTACTAACCGTAATCTGTTGTTTTCAATCCTTTTGCTTGCTTTATCTTGTGTTAGATTGCACGCACTTATCGTTGCCCCTTCCCTGCAAATAACAATTATATCCAAATCCACATTACCACCTGCCTGTTGTTAAGCTACTCTTCCACCTGCAATTTCACATACAATACATTTCTGTTATTGTCCCTTCGCCAACGGAACAAAATTGTCTAGGTGTAACTCTGCCTCTGTTCAAGTCTGTAGATTGACCACAAACAAAAACTTGGGACCATAAAAAAAGGTTTTACGTCTGCGATTCCCATCCAAGCAACAGATTTTTGAATGATCATCTGCACATGGGAGGCGCAAACCCACTCCAGCACATGGACCCACAGGCGCAGCCAGCACCATGGTCTTAATTTTCAGCTTGAATTATTGCTACCTCAGCAGAAATATGGTTGTACCTGCTTTGTTTTTCAGCATGCGTAGAGTACGTTCTGTCACTAGACTCACATCAATAGTATTTTTCTTTTCATTTTCTGATCCGAGCTACAAAATTTCATAAAAGTGAACTATAAGACATAATCCAAATAACGGGGAAAAATGATTTAGAATCCATATAGACCTGCACAGAGAATCTAGAAGCAATGGTGCCCTTTCCAAACTCAAAACAAATCTTCTCTAGAATCTAGAAGTGGACATGTAATTCAAAGCTCCAAAAAAAAAAAAAAAACGATTCCCTCAGTTGCCTTGCCTGCATCTGCTGTACATGTTCGATCTCAACTATAGGCCATTCCAAGGCATCAGAATATTAACAAATGTAAGGATGATGGTTGCCCTTGTTCTCAGCTTCTAAAACCATTTTGCTCCCCAGTCTAGGAGTGATGCCGCATTCTACTGTCCAATCTTGAATCTGGATCATCACTCTTTTCAGCATCTGAATTCACTTCCGGATTCCTTCTGCGTCTTCTATCCTGAAAATTTTGGCCAGGATACATTACAACTTTAAACTGGACATTCTCCCATCAGACAATTTATCTAAAAGCAAGAAGTTGCTATCCTCTAGCCTGCTACTTCCAGCATTCACTATTATCAGCTTTTTGTCAGAAATATAATGCAACTTCCAAAAGTTTTCTTTGACATATATTTTAAGTAACAACACAAAGCAATTTTGATTAACTGATAATTGAAAAGCATCAGAATCCAACCTCTCGAGGAAAAGGATACTCCTCTGATTCAAGCATGCGAACAACCTGACTCATCTTTGGTCTTTTATCAGCATCAGAATCAACGCATCTCAAAGCAGTCAAAAGAGCTCGTTTAAGAGAACTAGTTGATGGTCTAGTCTCAATGTGAGCATCAACTACTTCCTCCGAGCGTCTAAGTTGCACCATCATCTTTAGCCACTCAACCATATTTACCTGAGAACTCACAATACAACAGGGCATGTCAAAAGAACTTTATGTCAAGTGTGCTATGTCCTTAGTTGTTGGGTAGGAAGAACAAATAAACAAAAGCACGAGACATAAAATTAACATCCTGAAATAATCAAGGCTGCAACGGGCTTCAGAGTAATTCTAAGCCTATATAGTTCAGGTACATAGGAATTAAAGACTTAAAAAGCAAACATCTGTATGGTATAAGCACATGAATGATAAAGCATTTAAAACAAATAACTCAGGATAAGCACAGGACATAAAAGCCTTTTTACAACCTATGCTGATAAAGAAGTGTTCTTCAGTACCTCAGGCTGAGGGCGACCATAATCTACTGGGTATCTTCCAGTAATTGCTTCTAAGAGCACAATGCCAAAGCTATAAACATCACTCTTCTCATTCAGGAGGCCAGAGTTGGCATATTCTGGAGCAACATAACTGGAAAACCATGCAAACAGGAGAAAACGAGAATATTAACCAATGATATTTCTAGCTTCTTGAATAATACAACTCCTCATTCCTTAAGAGTAAAAAAAAAAAAAAAGTGAAAAAACAACGCTAAAGCTAAAAGGAGTATGAATGAACTAGTGAAAGTTGAAAAAGTCAAGGCAGTTGATTGTAAAGGAAGGGCATTATTCTCACCCAAATGTACCCATAACTCTGGTTGTGATATAACTTTTACCATCACCTAGCAATTTGGCCAAACCAAAATCAGATATCTTAGCATCAAAGTTGTCATCAATCAGTATATTACTTGATTTTATGTCTCTATGCACAACTTTTGGTTCAATAGCCTCATGCAAATAAGCCAACCTGCAACATTTAGTTTTGAGTAACAAATGAGATTAAAGCCAAGGTAAGCGTTAACAAGCAAGAGTTAGTTAAAGGCAGACTTACGCCTTGGCAGTGCCAAGAAGAATTTTTATGCGAGCCTCCCAAGTAAGATATCCCTTGTGACACATATCTCCCCGGAGCCATTGCTCCAAATTGCCATTGTTGACATATTCATAAACCAACAACCTGGATTTTATGGCAGAAAATTAAAAAAAAAAATCAGTAAATATCTCTTTCCTTTTCATGCCACAGATTATATGAACACTAACACCTACAGATTAACAATTCATCAACTATAACTTTCATACAGGGACAAAGTCACAAGCAGCCCCCTCAACTTTCCAAATTATATGGAGAACAATAAACAACATTGTACCTCTGTGTGCCCTCGATGCAGTACCCAAGAAGTCGAACTAAGTGTTTATGCCGCACATGACCAATGGCTTCAACTTCTACCCTGAAATCCTTATCAGCTTGTCCCCTAAAAAAACATAGAATCATTATCAGCTAACCTTACAAGCTATGGACAGCATAACACGAATAAAAGGATTAATCTTCCACAGAAATAAGCTTCTCTGCAACATACGGATTGTTAAGGAGCTTTTTGACAGCTACAGGGGTCCCATTAATCAGAAAGCCTCTATAAACAACTCCATATCCACCATCACCAATAATATTATCCTTTGAAAACCAGTTAGTTGCAAGGTGTAGGTCTCTCAGAGTGAACCAATGACCCCAACCCAGCTGCGAAAATTCAGGCAGGCCAGACAAAGGTGAAGAAGCAGTCAATGGATGTGAAGAAGGCCTGTATGTGGAAACTGACTCAGTGCCTCCCTCTTCTTTGGGCTGAGATCCTTTAACATCCTTCTCCAAATGATTAAAGGAACCTGACTGACCACTATCATCTCCATTATCTACATCAAACAAAACCTTCTCTGAATCTCTGTCACTGAATTTATTATTTAGAGTGTTCAGACAAGCATTGTTCGCTGAAACTTGATCAACTCTTATCTCTTTAATTTCCTCTGAAACATAAAGTGCTTGCCTTACAGGAAGCATGCCATTAGGCCTTCTGGATTTCTTTCGAAAACTAAGCCACAAAGATATGCCAAGGATAACTAAAAAAACCACTCCTAAGCCAATTACAATAAGTACCCACAACTGCAGACTGATATATGTTTTTGACAGAGTTCTGTTCAGATCAGACGCCATTTTCACCAACACCAAGATGCCTGAAAAATGTTTAACTAAAATAACTTAAAACCTCAATCTGTATCTAACAATCAAAAACTGCTAAATATTTTGCATTTGTTGAAAATATCAATTGATTTATGACAGTAAATATTCCAATCAAATCTCCCTTCTAATTACATAAGATACTAAAATGAATATATGTGCATAAAAAGAGAAAAGTGACTAATAAGTCTGAAAAAACCACGTCCAGTACACGTTAGCATATCGCATATTTCACAACAGTAAACAAATGCAGTGGGAAAGCAAATATAGAAAGATAAGGATCAACAGTGTGATAAGAAAAACAGACCTTGAACCACAATCAAGTTTCTAAAGAAGAAGCCAAAGACCCTTCAACAACATAGAGCAGCTAAAAGGAAAGCAAAGTGCTTTCTTTAAATCAAAGTATACCGCCTACCAAAACTTTTTCAAATAATAAAAAAATATCAAAATCAAATAGAAATAGGCATCACATTTCCAACAAATATCCTACATTTGACAAATCATCACACATAATGAAACATACAGACTGAACCAGATATCATATATCCAACGTAAAAAAAAAAGAACTTCAGACACCATTTGACAGGATCAATCAAAAATCAAAACTTTGAGCATTAGATGCCAATAAACGCAAGAAGAGCAAATGAATCACAACAAACCTCGTTGAGACACGGCTGGTAAGAGGCAACAAGGAAAAAATAGCAAAGTTTAGGACTTTGGGTGTTTATAAAGAAGGAAGGAGTAAACCCCACAGGGAAGCACATTGAGAGGCTAGAAAACAGGATGTTGCATTGTCAAAAAGAAAGGATTTGTGTAGGGTTTGCATGTGTCTGGGTTGGGAGATTGGGTAATAAGAAGAGGAAGTGGAGTTGTCAGAGGCAGGTAATCAGGATAGACATGCCTTGCTTTAACAGTGAAAATGGAAGCAGCTTAACAACAATTGGAAGCTTTCTTTACTTTTCTTTTTTTAATTCATTATCTAATAGATCTGCATAGTCAAAAAAAAAAACGGAGTGGTATTTGATTGACCTTGTCCCTGTGTGCCCCAAACACCCTTGCTTTTATACTAAGATTTACCCTTTAATTCCTTATGGGGATCATGTTATTCATATCAATACAATAATTAAGGTGGATGTGTGAAGTGTCATCCATGTATGGACATGAATAAAAAGAATATTGAAGAATCAAGCATAGTCCCCACAAACACAAAAGATAAAAGTGGGTAGAAATTACAAAAGGTTGAAGAAGCATTCGAAAGGTAAGGTCCAGCAGCGGCCCCAAAAATGCTAGAACATAATATTGGTGTAATAATGAAACCTGTGGAGTAAAGGAATAATCATGTGGTTTATATTATTATATATGTCATTAGAAGCAACCTCCTCTCCAGCCAAAAAGAGCTGTGTCATCTTAGGACGACATTTCACAAAACCAACATTTGATATCTAATTTGATTGGGTTTGGCAGAATTAATCAAGAATTTTACTGCTGTATTAATATATTTCTATATAGAGAGAGAGACTTTCAAATAATAATGGCAGTGTTGAAGTGGTTCCAAGGACAAAATTGTTGTTGTAATCTTTGTCCAAGTAAGAATAAATAAATAGAAGTCCAAGTAAGAATAAATAAATAGAATTCTAATGTTTTGATAAACTACGTTAAGCACTTGTAACTAATGGGTCCATTATTGCAAAATTAACTGCATATTCCAAGCCAGCCAGACCCTCAAGGCCTACGTGTCAGACTGCTTCAGATATCAAATACAACATGGCATCAATTTATGAGCACGTTTTTCTATTACATTTGTTTTGCCACCTTTGGCTCTGGCTGATGAACCAGAATCGTTCATTTCAAAGCGTTTTGAATCTTCTTGCTCACTTCAAGGATCTGTTGTGTTGTGTCGATCAGACTTTTGTTATCTGGTTTGTGGTCCTTAATTTGAAAGGGTCTGTACAAACTTTAAAATTCAAAGGCTAGTACTTAGTTTTATTGTAAACGGCCATCCAATCCATTTAGCTATAGCTAGCCCAGGCCGAGAATTTTAGAAATGAAACAAAAAAAAAAAAGCTCTCCAAGATATCAGCTGTCCTACGTTTTAACAACAATATTGTAGCGTTTAAAACGTGTTTTAAGGGGTGATCATTTATAGTTTTTAATATAATCTAATGACAATGAATACGAGGAGCTTCAGGGAAAAGCAAGACATTTATCCTTGCTACATGCATGCTCCTGACTGCAGAACATTATACAAAATGTTTAATGTGTCTGAAAAATTAACAAGGTGCAGTCTTATCTTAAATGTTTTAGTAGTTTACATTTTAATTAATTTGTTCAATCTATGTGTTTGTGTTATAGGTTTCGACTTAAGACTCAAAATCCATACGATCTTAGATTTGGAATCACTTCTTTCTAGTCTAAGTCAACCTAAAACATAAGCGTGCGAGCACTAGAACAAAGGGAAAGACAAAATGCACAAGTTTGAAAGAAACAAAAGAACAAGAAAGTTATTGGAATATGCTCTATATTACTAAAGCAAAGGTGTGTATCATGATATACAAAAGAGGGTGGGGCAACCCTCTATTTATAGTTGAGGCTCCCGACTACACTTATGGTTAAATCTCTAGAATTAAGGAATTACAATCAATTAAGGATTACACAAAATTACATTAATACAGGATTCTGCTTTCTGATTTTTAAGGTCAACCAAATCCACCAAAAGACTCATGTTGATCCTTTGTGCTTCTAGAGGATATTGTTGTGCACTTCCTCTCTTGGGCCCTCCTGGATGTGGTGCGGCCATCATGTGGGCCTGGCCTTGGCCGTACGGGTTGGCTTGCATGTTGTGCGGGCTGTCTGAACTTCTCTACAAACCCCCGTCAGTGCTCCTGGTGTGCGAGCCTTAACCTCTAGTTCTAATGCTGGTGCGCCTGATGTGCCCGGCGTGCCCGCCCAGGGCGTGACATTCTCCCCCACCTGATTGCGTAATGCCTTTGTTGTGTCCTCTGCATGGTACTGCTTGATTGGTCTCAAAACTGCCATAAGTCTCATGATGGTTCCTAGCTCACCTCACTATCTAAAAGTCCCTTCCAGTGCACTAAGTACTCCTATCTTGGTTGGTAGTTCTTCTGCCTCGCTTCCTGATAAGCTATGATGCTATGAACCTCCTTATCATACGAAGCCCTAGCTCTCATGGTGTACGCTTTGACTCTGCTCGTCCTGGATCTCTCTTATCCTCATGGAACAGCTTGAGCATGCTAACATGGAATATCGGGTGTACCTTTAGCTTGGGTGGCATATCCAGCTTATAAGCAACCTTGCCTACCCTTTTGACTATTCGAAAAGGTTCCTTATACTTTCAGACTAGGCTTTTGTGCAGCCTCATGTGACATACAATGGGATGCAGCTTCACCAACACCAACTCTTCTATTTGGAACTACACATCCCGCCTATTCTGGTCTGCCCATTTCTTCGACCTCTTTGTCGCCTTATGTAAACATACTTTAGCCAAGTCAGCTTGCTCCTGCCAAGCCTTGGCAAACTTATATGCTGTTGGATTCGACCTTGTATAACCTTCATCAATCGAACCTTATGTCAAAGGCTACTGACCTGTTACAATCTCAAATGGACTTTGGTTCGTTGCCTCTCTTCTTTGCAAGTTTTAAGAAAATTGGGTGACATCTAACAACTTTGGCCAGTCCCTTTGCGTGGCACTCACATAGTGCCTGAAGTAGACTTTCAATAGCCCATTCGCACGCTCAGTTTACCCATCAGTCTACAGATGCATGCTAGTGGAAAATTTCAAGTCTGACCCCAATAGCTTGAGCAACTCAATCCAAAACCTGCCCATGAACCACCTGTCCCGATCACTAATAATGGCCCTCAGCACTCCCCAGTACTTCACCACATTCTTCAAGAACAATTGGGCTAGTTTCTTGGTTGGGCATTCATTGGTTACTGGAATGAAAATCTCATACTTGGAAAACCTGTCCACCATTACCATGATGTTTCCAAACCTTTTTGACCTAGGTAGATTAACTATAAAGTCCAGAATGACGTTTTTCCATGGTTGCTCTAGCACTGACAATGGCTTCAAAAGACCATCTGGTTTCTTGAGCTCTAACTTATCTTGTTGGCACACCAGACAAGTCTTCACATAGGCTTCTACATCTTTTTTCATGTGCGGCTAATAGTACCAGTCCTCTAGCAAAGCTAAGGTACGGCTCATCTTTGGGTGTCTAACGTACCTTAAAATCATGGCACTCATGCATAACTTCCTTGCAGAGCTTTCTATGCTGCGACACAAATAGCTTACTGCCCCTGATGAACAATAAACCATCTTGCAACTAAAATCACCTAGTCTTACATTGCTAGGCATACTTTATGAGAGTCATGGTTGTAGGATCGTGCGTAAGCCCTTTCTTGATGCGTGGCACTAAAGACCCTTCTGGTTGGCTAATGGTAGCAAGATTCACCTTCTTGCTTAGGGCGTTAGCCACCATGTTTGTGTGCCCTGGCTTGTACTCCATCTGAAAATCAAATTTCGTAAGAAAATCTTACCATCTCGCCTGCTTAGGGGATAACTTCTTCTGTGATTAAAAGTAACTAGTCACCATATTATCCATCCTGACCATAAATCTTAACCCCAACAAGTAATGGCACTAAATGCACAAGCAGTGCACCATTGTAGTCATCTCCTTATCTTGGATTGTGTACTTGTACTTAGTCTCATTGAGCTTCCTGCTCTCAAACACGATAGAATGTTCCTTCTGCATCAACACACCCTCTATTGTGTAGTCCGATGCGTCTATATGCACCTTATATAGCTTGGCATGGTCTGGTAAGGTCAAGATTGGTTCCTTCAGTCACAACCTACTTCAATCGATCAAAGACTTCCTGACACCCTACGCTCCATTCATATACTTTCCTTTTCTTGAACAAGTAAGTTAATGGCGTGGCTATGGCTGAATAACCTTTGATGAAGCACTTGTAGTAGTTGACCAGCCTAAGGAATGACCTCAACTCAGTGACCTTGGCTGGTGGTTCCCACTTTAGGATGGTACATACCTTACGTTCATCCATGTGAATCTTGCCACCTCCCATTATGTGGCCTAAGAACGGGATTTTTTATTGGGTAAATAAGCACTTCTCCCTCTTAACATACAGCTTGTGTACCTGTAACACCTTGAACACCTACCTCAAGTGGTCTATATGCTCTTTCAACATCTGGTCGTAAATCATGATGTCATCCAGATAAACCATAACAAAACGATCAAGAAACGATTGAAGTACTGAAGTACCTTGTTTATGATGGTGTAAAATGTTGCTAGAGCATTCGTGAGTTCGAATGGCATGATCAAGAACTCATACAAATCATATCGAGTGACACATGTTATTTTGAGCTCATCCCCCTCTATGATCCTGGCTTGGTAGTAGCTCGATCTCAAATCCAGCTTGGTGAACCACCTTGCACTCTCAAGTTAGTCAAATAAATCTGCAATGAGTGGGATAGGATACTTGTTCTTAATAATAAGATTGTTCAAAGCCCAGTAGTCTATGCACAACTGCAATGACCTATCATACTTACATTAAAATTGAACCAGAGCACCATATGGCGCATTTGATGACCTAATGAAGCTAGCATCAATCAACGTTTTGAGCTACTTCCTTAACTTTTCCAACCCTGGTAGGGACATTCATAAGGGGCTCTAGCTGGTGGCTTGGCCTCGAGCACTAGCTCGATCTTATGGTCCACTTTTTTTTTAGATGGTAGGTTGCTAAGCAGCTTTACGGGCATCATATCGCTAAAAGACTTTAGCACCTTTAGCATCTCTAAGGGTGTCTCAGTCTTATTTTCCCTTGGCTTTTCATACTTCAGGGATGCCAAGAAGGCGTCTTCATCCTTGCTCACCACCTTGGTAAATTGAATGGCTGACACCACCTTAGACTCAATCTTGGACCCTTGCCTCAATGGTACAAGGCATTGGCACCATGCATCCAAAATGTAAATACAATTGGTAAAAAGCACAATGAGGGCATTAATTCGAATAAAAAAGTCTAACCCAATCACAAACTTATAGTCATCCAAAGGTATTACTTCAATAGTTTCCTTACCTTTTCAATCTTCAAGCTGTAACTCTACCATTTATGTAACTCTAATGGTTAGAACTTCATTGGAGTTCATCGTCTTGATGGTACCAGTCTTTTTTTACACCTTTAGTTCGAGCTTTTAGGCTTTATCACTTGAAATAAACAAAGTGTAAGGCATCTGTGTCCACTAGAACACTTATCTTATGGCCCGTAACCATAAGATTCACAAACATCAAGCCCTTAAGCTTGTAGCTCCCCTTACTCTAGACAGTATTGAGCAGCAACAACCCAAGTTTTACTACCTCTGGCTCTTCATTAGACTCTTTGTCTATAGTAGCCAACTTGCCTTTCTATAGGCAATTACGCACTATGTAGCCTCTTTCACATAGGTAGCATCAATAAGATATATTAATGCGGTGCTTACCTTGGTAGCCTCATCTTGCATGCCCGTGATCCGAAAGTACTGTTTCATGCCCTATAGGTAGTTATCTACTTCTTTGACTACCCTAGTCCCCTTAAACTCTCCAGGCTTGAAGATTTTCACAGAAGTCTTAGACGTTCCAACAAATATGCCATTCCCTATGGCAGTCTTGCACGCAGTGAGCTCGTTCTTGAACTTCTCTAGCTTTTTGCACATGGCCTCCATGTCATCGTGCATAGTTTCCACTTGGGCTTCTAAGGTCTCATTCCTTTCGGTGATCACGTCTAAGCCATGATTGAAAGCAGCTTGTAACTCATTATTGAGCTTCTCCTCTATGGAGTCTAGCACTTCAACGTGAGTCTCTATATCATCAAACTTCTCTTTCATGTCATCCATGGTCACCTCTATCTTAGACAGCCTCTCATCTATAGTAAATCATATATCTCTCGAACTGGCCTTCTTATTTCTTTCACGACCTTGTTCTTGGGCCTCTAGTTGTTAGCTAGCAACATCACTTTGGGATGCCATCTCTTCAACTATGATCTAACCTGTACACACACAAATAAATAGAATCAAAACTGCTCTGATACCAACTATCATGGGCTCTGACCTAAAACTCAGAATTTATGCGGTTTTAGACTTAGAATCACCTCTTTCTAGCTTAAGTCAGCCTAAAACACAAGTGTACGGGCATTAAAACAAAAGTAATGACAGAATGTGCAAGTTTGAAAGAAATAGAAGAACAAGAAAGTTGCTAGAATATGCTCTGTATTACTAAAGCAAAAGTATATATGATGATATACAAAGAAGGGTGGGATGACCCTCTATTTATAGTTGAGGGCCCTAGTTACACTAATGACTAAATTCTTATAATCAAAGAATTACAATCAATCAAGGATTATATAAATTACATTAATACAAGATTTTGTTTCTTGATTTTTAGGGTCAACCAAATCCACTAGAAGGTTCTTACTGATCCTGTGCGCTTCTAAAAGATATTTTTGTGCACTTCTTCTCTTGGGCCCTCCGGATGTGGTGCAACCATCATACAGGCCTAGCCTTGGTCGTGTGGGTTAGCTTGTATGTTGTGGGGACGGTCTAGACTTTTTTGTAAAACCTTGTGCCTAAACCACTGCTAGTGTTCTTGGTGTACGAGCCTTAACCTCTGGTTCTGGTGCACCTGATGTGCCTGGCACCCTCGCTAAGAGCGTGACATATGTACCGAGCTCTAATTTGAGGGTAATCCTATAAATACAAAAGAGAAGAACAGTTAGAAGTAAAAGCAAATGATATTTTTTATGTTTATACTTCGATACACAAGTCAGCAAAGGTCAAGTAAAAAAAGAGATAAAGTTATAAGTTTTTTTAACCTGGTTTTATGGTGCCTAAGTCTCCATATTTATAGACAGGGTGAAGGAGACAAAATGGGACAATTAGGATAGGATCGAGCTAAGGTGGCATTAGAGATATCAGACTGACCTGACATGTTAGGTTGACACAAATGACTAAGATATTCCTGATAATTTACTAAAGACTGAAAGAAGCAAAAAGACTATTATGCCCTTTTGACCATTATATGCCTCTAACACTTTGTCCTTTATCAAGCGATCTAAGTATCATATCACTAAATTTATTATCGACATACATGGTATGGGACAAGTTGTTACATATTTCATCAAAGGTCGACGTTGTAGAGGGAGGTTAATTTTGAACGACAACTAGCTTTGAGTCGTGGTCTAACCTGACGATTATCCGATCTCGTGCATTTTTTCAAGATGAGTGCATAATCAATTTAAAGGTTGTTGAGGTGACAATTTTCTGGGGTGATTCGAGATTATGGCTAGAGTTCACATAGCCATGGTGAGACTTATGTTTTCTTTCAAAAATTTAGGCTTGAGCATTTGTTTTGAACCTTAAGAGTGAATCAAGTTCTCGACTTGCCTCTAACAATTGTCTAATTTAGTTGATTCGATCTGGGGTTTATCTGATTGGGTTGGTCTGATAGTATTAGATAAAGAGAGAATTAGTTTAAACATGGAGGTTTAAAGTAGAAAGATGAAAATACGTCTACCCATCCATTCTTTGACATATGGCAAGGATCATGTCATCCCTATAGGTTGAAGCACTTCTATATAAAAAGGCTGGTAGGGTTTCAGCTTTTCATTTTTTACTTTTTTTGCTCTTGCTCTAACCTAAAATTTTTGAACTTCATAACTTTTTTACCTTTCAAGTTTTTTCTACTTTCACTTCAGTATGTATTTCTAGCCATGTCTTTTAGTATGAGTTTTAAAGAGGCTAAGAGCTATAAGGTAAAGGCAATAAGAGGTCAATAAGAGCAACAAGATGATGACCTGATCCCCCTATTATTGGAGGTCGTAACTATATAAAAATCGCCTATTAGTTTAATCTAATATCCGAGAAAGGGTAATGACGTAATGAATAGAATGCTTGGGTAAAAGACGAGCGAATTTTAAGCACTGAAGAGCTGTGTGCTTAAATCAACTTTGAACTTTAAAATTCACCTACTTTTTCTATCTCTCAGGCCGATCCATCTTCAATGGCTGACCTTCTTTCTTTTTTAAGTATTCTTTCTTTTGAGGTTCAATCTCTTTCACCTCTTACCACTTCTTGAAATCTCATCATTTTTTAAGGGGTTTTCACTTCGTCCTTCTTTCTTCGGAATCAAGCTACTTTCGTCCACTGTTTTTTCTCGAAATCTATCTTTCATTTTAGAGTCAGATACTTTTAATAAAAAAAGTTTTAAGAAGAAATAAAAAGAAGAAAGTACTTCATTAAAAAAAAATGATAGTGAGGGGAAAAGTCTTGTAAAGTAGGACAAGCTCATTAAAGTTCCTATATATACTCTATGTGACATCGGTATGATCCCCAAAGATGTGATGAGTAAGCTAAAGTGTAAAACAAATCTAAAAAATTATCCTAACATATACTGAGCTTATCACGTTTGAGTTTTAGGTACTGTTTTTCTTTTTTTTAGAGAGGGTTACAATGTAATAATACCAAACTCTTCAGACCAGATCACTGATAAACTAGAGCCACATTAGCTATATGTATATTAAGATTCATTCGTGACAAGTCTGAGGTTTTTACTTCATCTTTTATTCATTTCAATTTTTAATTCTTATAATTTAATAATCACTTAGCTCACTTTTAATTTTGTTCAGTAGATAATTTTTTTTATCATTCTTTATCAACATTTAAACCTTCTGCCTTCTCTCTCTATTCAAAGAGTTCTTTTTCTTAAAAAATATTTCAGTGATAGTAGGTGATTTTATATCATAGCTCGATTAAATAAAAATATTCTCATCGAATGTATAAGCTCAATAAAGAATTGGAAGCTACTTTTCTTATGCTTTAAAAAATAAAAGGCTAATAAAGATGTTGAGTCTAAGGTTGAGGCTTAAGAAATAAGAAGTACACCTGGTTCTTTTAAGGATGAATCAATGGCTTTCTCTATCCTTGATCTTTCAGATTGAGATAATTTTAGATTTTACAAGGAAGATGGAGCTCATTATCGATGCTCTTGGGCTAACCTCATTGGAAGTAATAAACAATATAAAGTATTGAGGTAGGTCTGAAGTAACCTCATTGAGTTTTATTTTCAATTGATATTTCATCTAACTATTAGCTCAGTTTTACAGATATAGCTAAAGCTGGATAAGACTTCAATGTCGCCCTATACTAACATGCCCTAAGGCCCAATAGGGGAAAAAATCTAGCTTAAGGCCCCATCGTGTGAGAGAGACAAAGTGGTCAGCATTGCCATGCATTGTGTTTTTTCAGGTCAAAAGTTGAAGGCTAGGACAGGTTCGGACCTGTCCTCCGTATTAACACCAATGCGACTTTTCAGGCAAAAAATCACAGGTGAAGGTGTTATTTACTCCTTCTGAGAACCTTAAGGCTAGGGTGCTGAGATCTAGCTCAAAAAAGATAACTATAAAATTAGAGTTTGCTATAACAGATGACCTCATCTCCAATCTTGATGTTGCTAGAAAGTTTTACAAGGTCATAATTCTTTTTCTTAGTGAGTACTTTCTGATCTTAGCTCAGTTTCTTTCTATTATTTTTGTTTTTATTTTTCTAAGTCCAAAGTCTTTCCTTACAGTCTAAAAGAAGTTTTCACTTTAGTTTGTGAAGAATAGCAGTCGAGCTTATGCTTATCTTACAATGGGGCATATAATGAAGGTTCTAAGAGATGTCACTGCCTTTATTAAAGAGAATATAAAAAGCTCAGAAGCACTAAGTAATTTCAGATCAAGCCTCACTGCATTTTACAAAAAGAAGGCAAAGTTGAAGAGAAAAGTAGATAACCTGGTAACGAAGTTAAAGTTGTCTCAGTAGACAATACCTTAGTCAAATCAATAAAAGAACAAGCCAAGTTGAAATTAAATGATGCTCAGGTTAAAATTACAAGGTTGAGGTTTAAGCTAGAGGCTCGAGACAAAAGAGAAGAAGAGCTACAGGTGAAGGCTGTGGAAGAGTATAAGGCCTGCGATAAATGTTTTTGGGTAAAAGTAGAGTTTTTTAGGAAAAATGTTTTTAGTGCTTTCCAGCTAGCCAAGGAAGAAGTGTAGTTCAAATTCTTCTCTTTCAACCTTGACTTTTTTTATATTGATATCAATAATATCATATTAGGGCCTATTCCGAATCAACCCAGAAAAGATGAAAAAGAGGATGAGACAAAAAAAGAAGAAGAAGATAAAAATCAAGCCTTGAAGGAAGAGCTATAAGCTATTATGAGGATAAAGAAGAAAGAGGTAAAGGTTGTTGACGCTGAGGTTTTTTCTCCCGCTGCTACTGACGAGAGCACTCTCCTAACTACTAGTAATAAGGGTACTCTTTTTGTTGCTATTGCTGCTAATGAATGAATTTAATGTATTTTTATTTTTGTTTTTGTAAACTTTTTTGTATACTTTGTGACTTTGAGGTCGGATTTTTTATAAAGACCTTTCATACTTGAACTAATATACTTAGTTATGTTAGAATAGAAAAGAAAATTTTTTGGTTTTCAGCTCATTTTTATTATTATTATTTTTTATTTGCATTAGTTCGAAAATGGTTTACTAATCCAAAGGTAAATAGTTAGATTGTGGACTCATGTAGTTGTTTTAGGTCAGATTAATGTAACTATGAGTTCTAGGTCAAATTTTTTCAAATGACTTTAGATCACTTATAGACAGGCTTACTGAAGATCTGTGTGTGAGTTCAGTTAGAACCAATCTAATGATAATAGATCTTTAATTGCATTTTATATCCTTAAGACAAAATAACATATGTGCGAGTTTGATTTGCTCTGATATACTGGTAACTAAGTTGATTTGTATTTCACGTACTTGAGTGGCAGCGTCATTCATAAAATAGTACAAGTGTGAGATCAATTTATATCGAGCTACTGATAATAGACCTATAGGTTGTCTACATTTCATGTTATTGAGACAACATCATTATTGAGATTTTGTAATTTATAGGTTACGTCATGTATGACCTCTTTAACAATATACGATCCTTCTCACATTAGGGCCAACTTGCCATTTTGATCATCTACCCTTGAGGTTTTACTTTTTTAAATACTAAGTCACCATTTTTTTATGTGTTTACATCAGACCTTTTTATTATAATAATTGGCTATCTTTTGCTAAGTAGGCTACAATTCGGGTCAGGGCTATATCTTTTTATTCTTTGACAAGGTCTAAGTCAACCTTAATTGTCTCTCCATTTTTTTGCTCTGATGTTAATTCAACTCTTAAGCTCAGTAAGCTGATCTCAATTGGCATTACAGCCTCTGTTCCAAAAGTCAAGTGAAAAAGAGTTTCACCCGTAAGGTCCTTTGTGGTTGTATTTAGAGCCTATAAAGCTCCTAATAGCTCATCGACCTATTTCTCTTTTACTACATTGAACCTTTTTTTAGAGCTTTTAGTATTATCTTACTTACAGCTTTAGCCTACCCATTGGACTAGAGGTGGGCAACCGACGTAAACCTAAGATTGATATGAAAATTTAAGCACCATTCTCTGAACCTTAGATTATCAAATTATTTGCCATTGTCTGTTTTTATGGATTGAGGTAGCTCGAATCTATTAACTATCTTTTTTCACACAAACTTCTCAATTTGTATTTTCATAATAGTGCCTAAGGTTTCAGCTTCTAACCATTTTATGAAGTAATCTACTGCTTCTAAGACAAATTTGCTCTGACTTGTGGCTGAGGTAAATGGTCCGAAAACATATATCCCTTATTGCATGAAAGGCCATGAGATTATAATAAGAGTGAGATTGGTTGAGAATAGATGTTGCAAATGGGTAAACCTTTGATATTTGTCGTATTTTTTCACCAGTTTGATCATATCCCTCCTGATAGTGGGCTAATAGTAGCCCTACCTCAGTATATTATAGGCCAAAGGTTGAGATTTAAAGTAATTCTCATATATTCCTTCATGAATTTCTTTCAGGTTGTACTCTACCTCTTCTTCATCAACACATCTCAAGTAAGATAATTTGAAAGATCTCTTGTATAATTTTTCCTCAATCATTGTGTATCGAGATGCCTTTTTCATCAGTGCCTTAGCCCGAATTCTCTCATCAAGTAACATTTTTATGGTCAGGTATGTCTTGATTGATGTTATCTAGGTTTTTTTTCTGTTATCTATCCCATGAGTTTATCTTTAGTGTTTTTATGCACTAGTTCTTCTACTAAAACTTGATTTGAGCTTTTTATTATTACTCTTAAGCCACTTTAGATAAGAAGTCTATTATCGAGTTTTTTATTTTGGTATCTTTTTCATTTTGACTTTTTTAAAACCAGTTATCAAGGCTAGTGGTTTGTCGAGGTATTTTCGAATTTCATATTTTTAAGCTCCAAACTCTTTATTTATCTGATCAACCACTAGTTGGGAGTCATTATAAATGGTTATATGTTAAACATTCAACTCGATTGCCAACCTTAGGTAGGTTATCAGGGCCTCATATTCTGTTTCATTGTTGGATGCCCTGAACTTGAATCTCAAGGCATATGAAAACTTTAACCCTTCTGAACTGATCAAAATGAGGTCTACTCCTCATTTTGGCTTGTAGTAAATTCGTTGACAAATAGTTTCTAATCGTCGTTATCCAAGATTTTTTTTCTCTAAATTTCCTTTTGATTATGCTAAGGTGAGCTCTACTATGAAGTCAGCTAGCAGCTATAATTTTAATGTTAATGTGAGTAAAAAAATACATATCAAATTTATTGAGTTTTACTACTCATGTAATTAGCTTTTTCGATATTTTAAGCTTCTATAAGACCTGCCTCATTGGCTGATCCATCAAGATATGGGTCATGTGGGCCTTGAAAGTACAGCCTAAGTTTTCTTATTGAAGTGACCGTGGCATATGTCAATCTTTCAATACTACCGTAGTTAACTTTAGTCATTGTCAATGTTTTACTTACAAAATAGATTAACTGTTGTTTTCTCTTTTTTTTTTGAACTAAGACTAGGTTGACAACTTGATCTGTGCTAGCTAAATACAAGTATAGTGTTTCATCGGTCCTTAATTTTGACAGGATAGACATAGAGGATAAGAACTCTTTAAGTTCATAAAAAGCTTTTTGACATTAAGGAGTCCATCTGAAGTCAGAGACATTTCTGAGAGTTTTAAAGAATGGTAAACATCATTCTATCGATCTGGACATAAATCGGCTAAGCGCGGCTATTTTACCTATTGGCCTTTGCACTTCTTTCACCAAGGTCGAAATTTTTATTTTTAGGATTGCTTGAACTTTCTTGGGTTCACCTTTATCCCCCTTTGATTGATCATATAGCCAAAAAACTTGTACAAGGTAACCCCAAAAGCACATTTACTCGAGTTAAATCTCATATTATACTTTCTTAGTTTGTTGAAAGTTTCTCTGAGGTCTTCTAGATGCTTGGTCAAACTCTTACTTTTGGTTACCCATATCGTCTACATATACTTCCTTATTGTGATTGATCTGACCTTTGAATCTTTATTGACCAACCTCGTTAGGTCACCTTTGTATTTTTCAGTATGAATGATGTGATCTTATAGCAGTAAAAGCTTTTCTCAGTAATAAAGATTGTTTTATCTTAGTCTTTTTTTTAACATCTTGATCTAATTATAGTTGAAGTATGCATCCATGAAGTGAGGAGGTCGTGCCCAGCATTATCATCCACTATTTGATCTGTGTTAGGAAGAAGTTGTCTTTTAGACAAGCTTGATTTAGGTCAATAAAGTTCATGCACATCTTTCATTTTTCGCTATGCTTTTTTACCATAACCACATAAGCAATCCATTCAACATAGTAAACCTCATTGATAAAGCCAACTTATAATAATTTGTTGGCCTCTTCCTTAAAAGCCTATTGTCTTTATGGGATGAAAGTTCTTTTCTTTTGCTGAACTAGTTTGACCTCGAAATTAGTATGCAATATGTGGATCATTACTTTGGTATCAATCCCAGGCATATCGGATGGTGTTCAGGCAAACAAATTAGCATTTATCTTTTATAAGTTAAGTCAATTAGTCCTAATGCTGGAGCTTGGCTCCGATTTACACGTGTTTTTTAGAAGTATTGTTTTAGAACGAAATTATCAAGAGGTCTTTAGTTAGCTCGAGTCAATTTTCATCCAAGTTTGATTTTTAATTGATTATCTCTTTTAGTTCCATTAGGTTATGATCATTTCTTGCTAAAATAGGTCTCGACGTGATGATAATTATATTGAACAACTTATTAAGCGTATGAGTAGAAGTGAAGTGTACTCTTCATTTAATGTTGTGTTTTGGTCAGCATGTTAGCTTAGTCCAAGTAACATTAATTTTTTATGCAGGCTTAAGAGCTCGGTTACTTCTATTGTTGTCTTAAAAAATTTTAAAAATTTTAAAAATAGAATAAAGTTAAACTTCTGTAGAGTTTAAGAGCTCAGAGCGGCTTAAGAGCTCATTTTTGTGAGATCGACCTTATATTTTGTGCTCTCGTTGTAGATTTTTTGCTTTTTGTTAGCTTTTTGTGTTGATTTTTTTTTGTCTTCTACCTCAGTATTGATTGAGATGTTTGTCTGCTTCCCAATCCTACCTTTCATTGTTATAACATAACATTGTCATACTGTGGACTGGTCTCCCCAAACTTCTTTAACTCTTATAGGTGTTGGAAATTTCACTTTCAAGTAGGGAGTTGAACCTATGAGTAATATGACAAATTGGCTAGGTTTGCCTAATATCATGTTGTAGGCAAATGGGATATCTACCATCATGAACTCCATGACTGAAATGATCATTTTTGACTTCGTTCCTAAAGAGATTAAGAGTTTGATGTCTTTTACTGGCATCTATTCATTTTCAAACCCAACTAGTGTTGTGGTGATCGACTTCAACTGATATTCGCTGATCCTTATTTTCTTGAAATAACCATAGTACATAACTTTAGTCGAACTCTTATTGTCAAATAGGATTTTTTTGATCTCATAGTTGATACCAGGGCTGTAATCATTATGGCATCATCATGTGGTTGTTGGATCTCTTCAAGATCTTTCGAGCTAAACAAGATTAGCTCGTCTCTCTAGTCTTTTTCTTTCTTAACTGTGGTGTCTATCGCCATTACGAAACCTGGATTGAACTTTTTTTTTATCGATGTGGAGCTACTTTTGTGATCACATTAATTACCCCAACAATTGGCCTGCTATTGTCAATTTGACCTTTTTTCTAATACAATTCTTCTTTTTGAGCATCCCTTCTTCGTTGATCTAATCTTCCTTCTTTGCCTCAAGTGGGCATCTTGTGATCATTTTTGTAGTCCCTTCTAAATTGGTCTTGTCTTATCTACCCAATAAACTTTTTCAACTGACCTTGCCTAATAAGAGATTCAATCTCATTTTTCAAGTAGACATAGTTTTTTGTATTATGGCTGATGTCTTAGTGGAAAGCGCTTTTTTTTATCGGATCTCGCCTTGTATTCTAACTCAATGGCTTAGGCCATCTAAGGTCGAGATTTTTTTTTATTTACATCAACATCCTCTCATGAGAATTATTCAGTGCATTATAGCTTCTATCTCTACTAGGGCTTCTAGCCTTTTGTTGTCTCCCTTTTAAGGGAGGCTTGTAAAATTTTTTACCTTTTTTATGATCAAAGAAGAGGGATGAGGCTCTCTCACCTCAGTTTATTTTCATTGTAGCTTCAGCATTAATATATTTCTCTACTATTAGCAAAATGTTAGCCAAAATTTTTGGTGGCTTTAATGACAATGCTAACTTTAAGTGGTACTATTTATCATTGAGTCTATTGGTCAATGCAGCAATAGTGGCCATTTATTCTAAGTCTTTGACCTGTAGGGCTTCCGTGTTAAAACGTATATCATAACTTTTTAAAGTTTCATTTTGCCCTTGATGAATTGACATTAGGCTTAAGGTTGTTTTGTTAACTCTTTGGCTACTCATGAATCGAGACAAGAAAGAGTGGCTGAGCTTTTTAAAAGTGGTGATTGACCTTGACTCTAGACTATTATACCAAGACCGAGATGGGCCTTTCAAAGTGGTGGATAGACCCTTGCACATTTGAAACTCGTCTACCTCTTGTATCATTATGTTAGTTTTATAAAGTTCTAAATGATCAAAGGGGTCAGAAGTACCATCGTATGTCTTAAAAGTTAGTGTTTTGAATCCCTTAAGAGGCACGACTCTGTCAATCTCTTCAGTAAAGGGTGAGGTTTCCAAAAATCTAAGTTTGTCTTCAAATGCTACTGGCTTTGTTTTCAACTCTTTCTTCATGGCTTGCATTCAAGCTTTCAGATCTTTGTTTGGTTAGGGTTCATAGTCTGTTTATTTAGACTTTTGGGTTGTGGCATGTGTAGAATTGTAGCTGGGGCGGTGAGGGGTTAAATTGGTGTGCTCTTCTTCTCTAGAGGCCAAAAAGGCTTCTGCCTCTTCATAGCTATGCTGCCCAACAACAACTTTTCAACCCGGTATGACTAAGTCCAGAAGTTTGGAGAGTTGTGGTGGGGTTATAGTTTGGAGCATCTATTTTAGGGCTTGTATTTACTCAGTCAGGGCTTGAAATTACTCCATGGCTGGGCAGACAAAATGTTGACTTTGGTGAGTTTCTATTCCAGCCAAAATAGTTGTCTTTCCTTCCTTTTGGATTCTTATTTTGGGTGGCATTGTTTTGTGCTCGATTGTTATGAAAATGTTGGGTCCCCTACTTGGTGAGCCAAATGTTTGTAACGAGTTTCGACTTGAGGGCAATCCTATAAATACAGAAGAAAAGAATGGTTAAAGGCAAAAGTAGAGGGTGTTTTTTATGTTTCCACTCCGACGTGCAAGTCAATAATAGTCAAGTCAAAAAAGAGATGAGAAAGTAGAAATGAGAGAAAGGTATGAGTATTTTGAACTTGGCTTCATGGTGCCTGAGTTTTCGTATTTATATGTAAAGTGAGGGAAACGAAAAGGGAATAATTAAGACATGATCGAGCTGAGATAGTATTGGAGATGTTAGATTGATTTGATAAATTAGATCGATATAAATAACCAAGATACTCTTTATTATTTGCTAGAGATTAAGAAAAAAAAAGACCATTATGTTCTTTTGACCGCTCTATGCCCCTGATACTATGTTACTTCATGTTTGAATCATTGCCCGTTTAAAATGTGTAAAACTTTACTGCAAGAATCGATATATGCTTGCTTGCTGGCTCAGTAAATGACGACCAAAGATTTTCCAGTTTACATTGAGACAAATAATTCTTGCTTAAAGATTTGACATTAGGCACAAGGAACATAATTATTTTCCAAATCCAGATTAATTACACAAGAAACAAAAAGAAAAAAGAAATAACTGAAGCAACAAAGCAAAGCATGAAAGCATTAAACATTAAAAAATAAATAGCGACAGCCACAGGTTTTGTGTCGGTGTTTGGTGTTTGTATAAATAATCAAATGAAATGGTTTTTATTCCAAAACAAAAGTCAACATCAGACATTGTCTTGCATTTTATAGGTAATTGTAGTATAATATAAAAAAAGTGTTATTAATGTTCATCTCCCGCCTGCACCTTGGCAAATGGACCATGCATCATCCCGAGCATTTGTATAGAGTGAATGTATGGAAATGGAACCCAAGTTTGGTATTAGTGCAAATTACACACAAGACCTGGTCTGAAATAATCTAAATAGTTGTCTGAATATGCGAAAGTGATGTATTGGATTATATGCTAGCAGCAACGATTTGATCCCAATTATTAATGGAACCAACAAATGGCACAGTCCAATTATTAGTGTAATTAATTAAACAGGAATCTTCTTTTTTTTTAGGCCAGAGTAAACCTGAGGGGACGAAGTTGAAACGCTCTACTCTAAAAACAGATTCCTATCTTGTTCTGGTGGGTTTCTTCGTAGTTAGCCGCCAACAATGTTTCTTGCCTGCCTATGATTCCTACTAACCAATTGCAATCATGGTTGAAGCTTCATTTTTTTTCTTTAGTTTACAACACCAAAAAGGAAACCCTAAACGTATACATATGAAATACTGGGATATCTATATATATATATATATATATATATATAAGATAGAAATAATAAATAGGAACGGTAGTCCTTTCTTCCTTATAATTTCCTCTTTCCTCTCACCTCTTCCTGGTTCTTATACATGTACAAAATCTATTTTTGTCAAATTCATGCATGGTTTAAAGTACTTTGTTTTTTTTTTTTTTTTGTTGCTAACTAATATTAATGATTTTTTTTGGACAATTTTAATAATAAGTACATGTAATTTCTAGTTAATGCTTAAAACACAAATTAACCTTAATAAAAATATTATTTCTCTTTCATATGTGTACTCACTAGTGTTTCATAGTTTTTTATACTTAAAATGTAGTGCTACTTATCCATAAATAAATGTGTAGTGAAAATAATTAAAAAAAAAAAAGAGTTTCCATGATTTATCTGAAGTTAGTACTTGGTACTACGCAATTTTATTTCAGAATTGGACGACCGATTACCATTAATGTGTGTGTTTGTGTGTGATTGTGAGACGAGTCGAGGCTGGCTCTGCCATCTACGTAGTTTGGTGTTAGGCCGACCCAAACCCAAACCCAAACCCAATCCTCTGCCTCGACTATTTTCTTCCTTTGTATGGTAATATATTTTGTATATATGTATTTAAATAACAACTACGATTACAATAGAATTCAATTACTAGTAAATTCTCCAGTAATACTCTTCTCTCATCTCCATCTCCATTTCCATTAATTCAATCCTTGTTTTCTCTTCTCCACCTCCGTCTTTCCATAACCTCTGATCTGCCCAATTTACCTCTTTCAGATTTGCAGCCGATGCATCTGCCGGTAACTCTCTTTCTCTCTCTCTCTCTGAAACGGATCTCTGCCTCCGCATTTTCCTTTTCTTTCAAATTTCATCTTTTTTTTTTTTTCATATATATCTTGTTGTTTGCTAAATTAGGTTAAAATTTAATCTTTTCTTTCTTTTTTTTTTTAACTTTATATATATATAATTTTCATTTTCAGGTAATACTATCCCACTACTAATTCAGATAATTTCACTGCTTTCTGATTTATTACACCCGACAAACTAGTAAGTACTATATCTTTTTTGAGAAAAAAATTTTGTATTTTTTTCCTGTGTTGACAACTTAAGACGATGGATGGTTCGCTGGACACTCAACTGTTAAGCTGTTTATAATTTTTTTTTTTTTAAGAATTTTGTATTTGGTGAAAGGAAAGGAAAGGGAAGGAGCGAAAATGATAAACAAGCCACTTGTACTGACCTATCTCTACCTATTGATTTACGTTTTGCTTTCTTCCGGAGTTATATTGTACAACAAGGTACCATCTTTTTTCTATCTCTTGCTTCCTTTCCTTTTCATTGTATGTCAATTACTTTGACATTCTGCATTTTGCTTTCCTTGTTTTTTTTTTTTTGGGAATGGTTTCAATAATATCGTGTAAATAAAGCTGCTTTATTAAAAGATGATTGAGCTGCAAGTAAAGCAAACTATGAATTTTGTGTTTCATTTTCGGAGGGAACCATTCATCTACGTAATTTGCGATCTTCATTTTATTGCAGTGGGTTCTGTCTCCCAAATACTTCAATTTTCCATTTCCTATAACGCTGACAATGATTCACATGGCATTCTCGGGTCTCATTGCGTTTTTTCTTATCCGTGTCTTCAAGGTATGACATGCAACTATATTCATTTCCCCCCTTCATCTATTCTTCCTTCTCCCCGATATTGCTAAGTATACTAAGGAATTTCTTCATACTAAACTGGTGAATGCAGAACAACAGACTCCATCATTTCCAATCTCACCATTATATGCAAATAACTATAGGAATGAGAAGTTTGCCACAATCAGAAACTAAATATTGTTGTTGATGACGTTATCCTCTTTTCTTTGAGATAGTAGCTTCTCAAAGTATTGGAATTGGACTAAATAGGCCCTTTTTTTTTTCAGTGTGTATGTTACTACATAAGCAAAATCTAAAATTGAGAGCACTATCATCATATTTCTTTGCAAGGTTCATTTTCCATTGTTGTGCTTACTTGGTAATACATTTTCTTCTCCCTCGATCTCAACATGCAGGTTGTAGCTCCTGTCAAAATGACATTTGAAATGTAAGCGCATTTCTTTATCTGAAATTGCCATGATTATTCTCAATTATTGAATTGCTACAGTATCCATCTTCTCTTAAACAAATTTCCTTGGTGTTGCAGATATGCAACATGTGTAATACCCATAAGTGCCTTCTTTGCATCAAGTCTTTGGTAAGCACTTAACTGTCTTATATCTGAACTTGTTTGGTGTGTGATGTAGTATTTTCCTAATTAAGATGGTATGATTTCTCCTGTGTAATTAGTCATTTCTGTCCGTCACAAGCACAAGCATGCTGCTTGAAAACCTTTCTCATCATTACTGATTAACTTGTTACTCTGTATTGGTCATGCAGTAAGTAGCTTGAATCATAGTGCACCCTCCTTTCCTTTGTGATGTTTCAGAATGTTTTTGTTGTTTTTGGTGTGTTATTGTTCCAGAATGGATCTGTGCTTGTCTTTCCTACAATATGTTAAAAAGTTTCTGCATCCAAAGTAGTTAGGTTGACATTGATTTGTTAAAATTAGAAGTTAAATTTGAATCCAATAAACCTAGATGATTAGTTTTACACTTACACCTTTATTTTATTGAGTCTCCTAAAGGTTTCTGCTATAGACTGCAAATTGCTTAGGATATAGAGCTTGTTGTTTCTTGCTGTACAAAATTTTGACTGCTTTGTTTTATATTTCTTCCCTTTGTAGATATTGTTTGCATGTTCTAAACATCGTTTTTTCCTGTTGTTGATACAGGTTTGGTAACACTGCCTATTTGCATATATCTGTGGCTTTTATCCAGATGCTTAAAGCTCTAAGTATGTGGAAACAAAGTGCATCATTTGATATCATTGCATGAAATCAATCTCTAATTCCAATGACTGACTATTGGTGGTTTTGTGTTACAGTGCCAGTGGCAACATTTTCCATGGGTGTTATGTGTGGGACTGACAAACCAAGGTGCGATGTGTTCTTAAACATGGTGCTGGTCAGCGTCGGAGTTGTCATTTCCTCGTATGGGGAAATTCATTTTAATATAGTTGGCACAGTTTATCAGGTTACGGGCATCTTTGCAGAAGCTCTTAGGCTGGTCTTAACTCAAGTCCTCCTGCAAAAGAAGGGCTTGACTCTAAATCCGATTACCAGCTTATACTACATTGCACCATGCAGGTAAAGTATTATAAGTATACCCCCTTTCTTTTGTTTCTATTTTTATTTTTAGCGCCTGCAACTTGTACTTCTTTGAGGAAACCGGTTTTATCATATGAGTGGCATCCCTAGTATATAATCTTTAACGTTGGATATATGTACAATATATTGCTTAACTGATGTTTTATTGTACTGCTAGACAACAATGGGACAACATATGATCTTTTTTTTGTCTATTTTTTTTCAGTTTTGTATTTCTTTTTGTGCCTTGGTGTTTACTGGAGAAGCCTGGGATGGCAGTTTCACAGATACAGTTCAATTTTTGGATCTTCTTCTCCAATGCCCTTTGTGCTCTGGCTCTGAACGTGTCCATATTCTTAGTAATTGGAAGAACTGGAGCTGTCACCATCAGGGTGGCTGGTGTTCTAAAAGACTGGATACTGATTGCCCTTTCCACCGTTGTTTTTCCAGAGTCTACTATAACCGGGCTCAATATAATTGGTTATGCAATCGGTACTTCACTCAGTATCATGCCATTACATTGGTCTTTTTTTTCTCTTGTTTCTTTTTTGAGAAATTAATTTAATACAAACTCTTTTTGTTCTCTATCCAGCTCTCTGTGGTGTTGTCATGTATAATTACATAAAGGTTAAGGATGGTCGTGCTTCTCAGCTACCTACAGATAGTATTCCAGAGAGACTCACAAAGGTTAGTCTTCTTAAAAAATCCTTGATATCAAGACCTTGTCAACATATTGTTTTATTGCTTGGGAGTAGAACTTTGTATCTGAAAATTTTTACCTATTTTAATGAAAGATAATACTATAACTAGTAAACAAACTTGCAAAGTAAAATAAAATGCAGATCCAATATTGAGATGATGTCCAAGTTCTAGAATAATCATAAATATTAAGTCACACTTTATAAGGTTAGAAAGAGATAATGTGTGTCTTGTAGCATTCATGATCTCGTGTCTTTTTAATACAGGATTGGAAGTTGGAGAAGAAGTCATCAGACATATTCACCCCCATTAGCACCAGTGATACCAATGGAGGAAGCGGTGGAGGGAACTTCAATGGCTCGGAATTGAATGATGAAGAGGCGCCTCTACTTTCATCAAGGCTATCGCATATCGGACGTTCACAACTCAGCAACCATACTGCATGAGTTATGAAGGCTCTAGTGCACAACGGTGAATGATGGACAGCATACCATTTGGACAGAAAAGGAAATGCAAAACGGAGCCAGTTGACACGGACCCATCCTTCTAATTTAAAGGGAGATAGTTCTTTAGGAAGAGATTGATCTATTACACACTTAAAAGCAAAGAGCGATTTTATCGTAATTACTTTGATTTTTGTATCATGCATGCAAGATTATCACTCAGAGATTTGCGTAAATGGGTGACGAGATGAGCTTACGGTAATATAGCAGCTGATGCTTATTTGGATAGAACTGCATTCTTTGACCTCCGCTTACTGACATTGATATAACTCTTTTTGAATTCGCAAATGGTGGCAGTGTTATTATTATTATTATTATTATTATTACGTTCACGAAGTTAATAGTAATATGTACTCTTTTTGTTTTTCATTCAAAATAAAAAAGTATGCTCATGTCTACATGATTAAAATTCCAAGATGAGAAGAAAAAAGGAAAAAGAAAGGGAGAGGCAAGGCATATAAATTACCTGCATGGTTAACACTTCTGGTTGGGATACCAAAGATTGCATGCCTTCTAAGTTATGAGATGGAAATTCATACATGCATATTTTAAAAACAGAATACATCCCCCTCGAAGGGCTGTACATGTGGAATTCACATCAGAGTTGAGTTTGTTATTTCTAACACCACGACATATTCAAAAGTTTCATCGAAAGAAGCAGGGCATCTCATTCCAAATAATTCAATAACTGCTCCAACATGATTTACAAAGACAACCCTCAGGCAAGAAATCCATGATAAAAATTGGAGAGAGAAAAAAATCGATACATCCCTCAAAAGAACAGTACCTTTCGAAAATTCCCACTCTCATCCACTAGAGCATACGTGGAAACCTCTGCCTTGATTGAATTGACCAACTCTTTATTGCAGGTCCCTTAGATATAACAATCTCCTTGAAGGTGCTGGAGGTGCCAATCCAGGAATATCTCTGATATCTTTGTTGTTTGGATTGACAATCTGAAATTTTCCACGTTGCAATTACAAGATGGAAATTTTGCACAGTTCTATGACAAGCATTGCTAAGAATGCATGTAAATCTAAAGCATTGTTAGAATGCATGTGAATCTACTCTTTTTGTACTTAAAAGAACACAATTACTGAATTGCTTAGGTTTACTCCAAATAATTAATCATAGCTTGTTTTGACAAACATTTCTCAAATTGAAAGCTTCTATCCTGCCATACCACAAAAGAGATGGTAGTGCAGTTGAATGTGTTTATGACAAACAACCCTGGAGGTCAAGTACCCACAAATATTTTGTTTTTCAAAAGCTTCATTTTCAAATTATACACCAAACATGCCTCACAACTTCCACAGCAATAAGTCAGTAACTTTAACAGGCTACAAAAGTTGAAATCAATAAGCGAAAAGAATACCTTCACAACTATGATAGCTATAACACCGCAAACGATAAGAAATAGAAATAGCATGATGCATTTATCAGTGGCCACCTGGAGGGAGAAGAAAGATTTGTAAATATGGCAGAAAAATAGTCAAATGGAACAAAAGTTGCCTTTAGAATGTCAACAATCAACTAACCTGCCTACCAATCTCCTTCACCAGCTGGGATGCCTTTTTAATTGAGAACTGAATTGTATCCAGCTCATTTACAATACGGCCCATTTGTTCAGTCTGTATAACTTTCTATCAGTATATGCAACACAACTTGAAAAGAAAAAAAAAAAAAATCAAAGACCACTTAATCCGACTTACTTGACCCTTTAGGGTAACAGCAGTTTGGGTTCCTACTTCAACTGTTTGTTCAACAACCTATTAACCTCAAAGTAATGAAAACACCAAAAAAAAGAAAAAAAACACCGAAACAATTAAGCTGAAGCATGCACAATTGTACAGAAAGCTGTTTACCTTTTTTGTGCGTTCAATGGCCTGATCAGTCTCATCCATTGTTTTCATCCCATGATCAACAAGCTCTTGATTTGACATTGCTGTGGAGCAAGCCATGCAGTACTAAGATAATTTTATCCAAAAGTACAGATAAGCTCTATGTTGAGATTCTGTTGTTATAGCTTCATCATTTCCGTCAATATCATGGATTAGATTGAAATTTGATCAAAAAGCACAGATAAGCTCTATGTTGAGATTCTGTCGTTATAGCTTCCTCATTTTGGTCAATATCATGGATTAGATTGATTATGGTGTAGCATCCAAAGTCATGAATGCTTAGTAGCATTGTTCACAAACTTATGAGTCTACCATCCAACATTCTAAGAAGACTTCACATCCCAATTTCTAGACAGGAGTTGATTAACAATCCATATGGCATGATAAAATCCAAAATCAACTAAATCAGCATAACTATAATTGATACAAGATACTTGGTATTAGAATGTATTTACATATGTCAAATTAAAAAACCCCAAGAGAAGGTGACAAAAGCATACCCAACACTTTCATAACTAAGAGTCTTCGATCCCAAGTATATATGCTATATAGATCAAAACTCAATGGAAGGACAAAAGAAGTAGGTCTTACACGATGCCACTTTAACATTATCATCTGCTGTAGGGTCACTGACTCCAGCTCCCATATCAAAGAGTTCAATTTTCTTGTTACCATGGGTATTCATGTATCTGCAGTTATACACAAACAAAGCCATGAAAATTACATCAAAAAAGCCAATCTCATAGAAATTTACTGGCTAAATTCTATGACTCAAAAATGGTTTCATCCTACATTAGGAGTGGCAATTTTCAGACTAAGCTATTCTCCAAACTTCACAACTCAACTGGCACTATTCTAAATGAAAAATTGAACTTCAGAAGGCAAAACTTAAACTTCACCACTATTGCCTTTAAAATAGGCAAACTTACGTTTTCCTAAATGCCACATAGGAATTCAGTTCTTTGATCTGCAAAAGTAAGGTAAAAAGAAAACTTAGATTAGAAGCCATAAAGAAAATATATTAAGGGTGATAATTCTTCCACCAATAAACTACTACGACTACCTGTTTCATCCCCCTCCACCCACCAAAGGCATTCTACTTCCCCAAATTTATACATTTTAAGATGTGATCCTGAAAAGCATTTGATGATGCTACTAAAACCACTCTATCATGCATATGCCTTTTATTGCCAATAGTCAAGAAAAGTAAGGTTCAAAAAAGAACTTGCCATAGACTGCTTCTCATCATTGAGTTGCTTATTCACTTCAGGAGGATTTCTGCTTTCCTCATCTTTAATTTCACGATCAAACTCCTTGATTAATCTTTAACAACTCATTGAAGTTAAGATATAAGAATGTATAAATAAGAAGAATCAAATATGTCATTTACTCTTAACTTTATGTGAAAAATACAAAAGAAATGGCAGACCTTTTGCATTCCCTCATCTTGGCAGTGAGCTCTTCCAGCTGTTTGCTTTGCCTATTGGAATCTTTGATCTTATCCAGCCTCTGGAAGCCATTTCTGAAAGCAATTCATCATAGTTTTACAACATTTATCAAATTTAACGCTGGAAGGACAACCCTAAACAACAAAGTTGAAACCTTGTATCTTTTGAAGGTGTTAGAACTTCAAGTTACATGTGATAGGCTTTCATGGGATGCATAATTTGGAATTAAGAAACATTAGTGTGAAAGACTAAGTTCAGCTGAGCAGAGGTGGTAGACCCAACCTAAATGCAAGTAGCAAAACAAAGTGCTTTGGTTGGTTGTTTTGATTGCCTAAACAATGTTTACTAAGTTAGGTAAAGTTTCGTAGACATACGAAAGAGCACGAAAATTATCGCGAATTTCACCATGGATCTGCTCCAATTGAGGGCTCATCTGCAACTCCGTGGTGGCCATGTCGTCCGCAGATTCTTCAATTTCAATTCCCCAAACGTACTTCTCTTCTCCTCATGCAACCGCTTCACAAAATTCTACCATACCCACTCACTCCTTGACGCTCGATTTTTTCAGTTTTTTTTTTTTTTTTACAAACTCTCTTTATTTAAAAAAAAAAAGGAAATATTTTTAGGGTTACAAAGACCCAAAAAAGAAAGAAAAGGAGAGTATGACTAACGAGAAAAGGAACAAACGAAGCGTGGAACTGTAACCAAGAGAGAGAAATAAAGAACCATCGTCTGTCTGCTCTATTATGTGTGTAAACAAAATATTTGACTATCGCAAACTACGCACTCCCAAATAGGGTTAGCATCGGGTCGGGTTCGAGACAGATTTTGTTCGCCTCGAATTCGATTCGATTTAATGTTTAAAAAATTCGAATTTGATTTTATTTAAAATTTTTTTTGTTTTCTCATATCCGAATCGAATCCGACCCGACACTATATAAACTGTATCTGACCCGACCCGAAATTAATAAAATATTATTTTTTAAATATAAATATTTAAAAATATCATTATATAAATATATATAATTAAAAAATTAAAAAATTAATTAAAAAAATTATTTATATATATATCGGGTCGGGTTGTCTTCATGTTACCCGACCCGACCCGATCCACCCGATTTTCAAAAAAAAAAAAATTGACTCTAAAAAATCGGGTCGGATCGAAACCCGTCGGATACAAATTTTTTTGCCTTCCCTACTCCCAAAAAAATCAAAATAAAAAAAAATAAAAGGAATTCAGTCCGATCAATTTTGAACCGAGTTCACTTGAGTTTTTTTTTTTTTTTTTCAGAAAACTCGAGCTATGTATCAACTCCGATGGACGGATTTATTTATTTTAGCTAAGCATTTTTTAATGTGTCTACTTTTTAAAAATATTTGTTTTAGTAAGACGTTGGTACGAAGAATTAACAATGTATCTTTTGTATTCCTAGTATGAAATGAGATTTAAATTGTAAATTTTAATTAAAAAAAAAAATCCCAATATTACTATGACTTTTGTTTGTAGTAGTAAGTAACCATTTCCAATAATTTTACAAATAATAATAAGTAGATTGATTGAAGTAATGTAATGGTAATGGATATCAAACACTTTGTCCCACCTCGAGCTCAAATGACATATGATAACATTCATTTTCATTTGTTTTGTTAGCTTAAAAAATTTTACTAGTAGATTAGATTACATTTTTGAAGCTAACAAATCAAATAAAATGAATGTTATCATGCGTCTTCTGAATTCTGATATTAGGAGGTGAGATAGGTGTTTGATATTCATTAACATTTCATTACTTCAATTAAACTACTCATAAAAAGCATTAGGTTGATAGATAACTGTTAATCCAAGATGAAAGATGATGGAGAACTAGAAGAAAGTTGTTGTTAAAGACCAAAAAAAAGTCTTGCTCAAATCAAATCTAACTTCACCACCCTGTACTACCAGAAATCTTTACAGGAACACTCTCCATCTTTGAAATGGTGAAACCGATTCCTGTCCCTAACAATTATTTCACGATCAAAAACCTTTGAGATAAGCTTGCTAGCATGGTGACAGTCTTTACAAACTCTAAGATTTTTTGTGATGCGAAATGTTTCCCCTCGTTTAGTCTTCAACAACCCCAAGGCAATGGCAAGCTTCTCACTGTGATAGTATGAAGGATTCTCCCTCTCCTCCTCATCAACATCATGCATTACTCCTTCAGTACTGTCCGGAACACACCCAACTGATCTTATACATTCCAGCATCTCATCAACTTTGGCATATATCTCTTTAGTTTCGGGGTGCGCCCTTCCTCCAGCAATAAATTCATTAACAACACCTTCCAATTCAATGACAGAGAAGCCAGGAACCTTCTTCACTCCTCTGTCATTCATCATTCTCCTCACATTACCCACATCTTCCCATCTTCCGGCGGTGGCATATAGATTACCCAACAACACATAGCGTCCACTATTCTCTGGCTCCAGTTCAATTACTCTCTTTCCTATCTGGTCTCCCAACTCAATATTTCCATGGATCCTACAAGCCCCAAAAAGAGCACCTAGTACACTTACGTCAGGGCTCATGGGCATCTCATCAATTAATTTTTTTGCTTCATCTAGTAATCCAGCTCTTCCCAGCAAATCAATCATGCATCCGTAATGCTCCATTCTGTGTTCAATTCCATGAACTTCATTCATGTAAAGGAAGTAATAGCGGCCCTCCTCAACCAACCTTGAATGAGCACATGCACTAAGGATATTCACAAAGGTGATGTTATCGGGAGTCACTCCCTCCTTCTCCATTTCCTTGAAAAGTGCAATGGCAGCCTCTCCCTTTCCATGCATTCCAAAGCCCCCAATCATGCAATTCCATGAAGAAATCCCCTTAGAAGTCAGACCTTTAAAGGTTTCATAAGCTTTCTCCAAGCACCCGCATTTGCAGTACATATCGATAATAGTTGTAGCAAGTTTTGCGTCGAGTTCAATCCCACTGTTTTGTATATAACCATGTATCCATTTGCCTTGCTTAAGAGCTCCTAAACCTGTACATGCTGACAACATACTAGCTGCCACGAACTTATCCAGCATCACCTTCTCAGCCTTCATCCTATTAAACAAAGCAAAAGCCTCGTGGAAGCGGTTGCTCTGCACATAAGCAGCAATCATGACGTTCCAAGAAACGGAATTTCTATCCGGCATCAGCTCAAAAATCTCAAAAGCCCCGTCAACAAGACCCAATTGGGCATACCCACTTATCAAAGTGGTCCAAGAAACAACATTTCTTCTAGGCATCTTGTCGAAGACTCTCCTAGCATTTTCTAAAGCCCGAAAATTTACATACATATGAATCAAATTATTTAGACAAAACCCATCTGCAGCAAACCCGAGTTTGAAGACGAGGGCATGGATTTGGGTGCCTTCTTCAACGGCATTATCAATAGAACAAGCTCTTATAAGAGAAGGGAAGGTGAATTTATTAGGAAAAACAGAGTCATGCAACATTTGCAAGTAGAGAAGGATGCAGCGGGAAGGTTCTTGGCGTTGCAAGTAGCCTCTCAAGAGGATATTGTAAATGAAAGCATCAGGCTGAGGTAATATATCGAACATGTGCAGGGCATAGTCGAAATCTCCGTTTTCAGAAACGGCACAAAACTTGATGAGGCGGCCCATGGCATCATTGTCAGCGGAGAGGCCGAGTTTGATGAATTGGCCATGATGTTGCTTGAGGTGGGCCATGGAGGAGCATGTTTCCAGGACTTCAAGGGGTGAATAGGGTGGCTTTGATGAGGCAGCACAAGAGAGTGGAATGGCTTGAAGGAGCTGGCAATGGAATGAGCTCATATCTAAAAACCTAAATTATTGCTGCATTTGCATTTGACACTCGCAAAAAATTTCCTTTAAAGCAACTATCATCACTTAATAATCTTCTTTGATATTTCACGGTTCACACCACCAACCATCTCTATTTCTGTAATAATATTATTTATTATTTGTCAGTCTCAAACTGAAAGTCTCAAGGTCCACGTTTGGAGAACAGAGGCGAGGAGCAAGAAGAAGTCAGTTGTGGTTCATCTTGGACAGATTTTTTCCAAAAATTTTATCTAAATTTTTTCGGCTCAGCCTTACCTTTTACCCTTTAGGCCTTAATCTTAACCTTAAAAAAGGAGTGGGTATAGCCAAACGGGCCATAAACACAACAAACGGTTTTGGGCTTCTCTTCAACTTCAAGTGCCTTTTAATTTTATTAACGGATCAAACAGGTGAGTTTGTTTTACGTATGTATGTTGTTAAAATAAAAAGTTGGGATAAAGAAATAACATTATTCCTTTTAAATCTTATTTATCCAGAAACGAAAAATAAATTTGTAACATCATTCGGCCAAAAAAAATAATAATAATAAGTAGCATGCATGTCGACTTACAGACATGTATATGTTGAGAATTGTAAATAAAAAATGTCAAACAATTAGTAACACACTCAATTTATATTACAATTGAGTAATGATATTGATAATTTTTTGTTTTTACAAAGTTCAAAATTTGAAATAAGAAAAAGAGTTACATCTAATTGGATTTAAACTTTAAATTTATTATATGTTATTTTTTAGGGTAAATGCACGAGTTAATTGAATTAGATTTTATATTTTAACTTTTTTTTTAAATATTGATAATCCTTTTTATTTTTAAATACAGATTACTTTTTTTTATATCCTAACATATATATTGCCGTAAATAGTAAACAGCCATGAATATTTGATGAGTGGGGAATTGATTTCGGACAACTGCTGGAGTCCCTTTGATTCCGCTTCCTTGCATATTCAACTCCTTATCCAAGCCATAGGACCAAGGCCAGCTGCCCCTAAACTCGAACTTTGGAAGCCTTCCATTCCCCTATATAACTCCAATTGATGGCCTTTGCATGCACTTCCAATACTCCAGGAAACCAAGTCTCTGTTTCTTCCCATTGCCGGGTGGGTAATTACAACATTCATCAAAATTAATCAAAATGAAAGGAGTTGTTGTTGGGGGAGTCTCCATTATCCTTGTCGTAGGCGTATGCATTGGTCTTATAGCTAGTGTAGCCCACAAAAACAGCTCTGACAGTGAAAAAGATGTCTTGTCCACTACTTCCAAGTCTGTTGCAGCGATTTGCGCCCCAACCGATTTCAAGCAGGCTTGCGTTGATAGCCTCGGTGCACTGGCCAACAACGAGAGTGCAGTCCCAAAAGACTTTATTCAAGCAGCCATTCACGTCACCCTCCAGGAGCTGCAAGCAGCCTTCAACAAAACAGGATCGATATTTGGGGATGCTGTGAGTGATAAAACTATAAAAATGGCCAAAGATGATTGCGACGACTTGTTGCAATATGCTATCGACGAGCTACAAGCCTCCCTTTCAATGGTAGGCGATAGCGAATTGCATAACATGCAGGAAAGAGAGGCTGAGATCAAGAACTGGCTAAACGCTGTGATATCATTCCAAGAGTCGTGCGTGGATCAGGTCCCTCAGCCTCAACTACGGCAGCAATTGTCAGACGGTTTTCTAAATGCCTCTCAGCTAACCAGTAATGCCTTGGCCATTGTCAATTCCATTTCACAGATTTTAACTGCTTTCAATTTGACGTCGTTGAACTTTGGTGGTGAAAGCAATCGGCAACTGATGGATGAATCTAATCCTGATGATAAAAAATACCCTTCGTGGGTTTCCTCTTCTGACAGGAAGCTATTGGGAAGCCAAAACAATGCTCAGTTGACGCCTAATGCCGTAGTGGCTAAGGATGGTAGTGGCCAATACAAAACCATTGGTGATGCCCTTAAAGCATATCCAAAGAACCTGCAGGGAAGATACGTTATCTATGTTAAGGCTGGGATTTACGATGAGTATATTATAGTCGACAAGAATCAAGTTAACGTTTTCATGTATGGGGATGGCCCGCGGAAAACGATGGTGACCGGAAAAAGAAGCAACCGTGGCGGTTACACCACCACCGATACTGCCTCTTTTTGTAAGTACTTACATATTCCTTCCTTTTCCTTCAGCCAATCAGCTTTTCGTTTTCCATTCATTGAATCTTTTAGCTCCAAAAACCATTTATCCTCTATTAATTGTACATAGATTAGCCCTTGCTATAACAGATATAATATATATATATATATATATATTGCTGAATAACGAATTGAACTAGAGAAAAGTACTTTTAGTTTTAACTTGGATAGAAATCTTTATAGGTTCTTTATACTATGATCAATCCTGGAAATGAAATACCACGTAGTCTAAATATAAAAAAGATTGATTGTGTACAACAAATTTTAGTAATTACTTAACAGTCAACACAAAGCAAAAGGAGTTGCCATGTTTATGATGTTTTGGATCTGAGTTTCAGCTGCTATTGGAGATGGATTCATTGCAAAGGCGATGGGATTCCAGAACACTGCTGGACCTGAAGGACACCAGGCTGTGGCTCTCCGAGTCATATCAGATCGTGCAGTCTTTTACAACTGCAGGATGGATGGGTACCAAGACACCCTCTATGTTCAAGCCCATCGACAATTCTACAGGAATTGCGTCATATCTGGCACTGTTGACTTCATTTTTGGCGACTCTAGTACAATCATCCAAAACTCTAAACTCATTGTCAGGAAGCCCATGGACAACCAACAAAACCTCGTGACAGCTCATGGGCGTAAATTCCAACAAGAAACCACTGGTTTGGTTATCCAGAACTGCCACATTGTCCCAGAACAGGCACTTTTCCCAGTGAGATTCAAGGTTCCCTCTTATTTGGGTAGGCCATGGAAGGAATATTCAAGGACTGTTATCATGGAATCAA
Organism: Durio zibethinus; assembly: GCF_002303985.1. The sequence goes on along the minus strand of NW_019168026.1, from coordinate 388,749 downwards.
CAATCGGGGATTTGATTCACCCAGCAGGGTGGCTTGAATGGGAAGGGAACTTTGCACTCGATACACTGTATTATGCTGAGTATGCAAACCGAGGTCCAGGTGCTGCAACTAATGGAAGAGTCAAATGGAAGGGATACAAGGTAATAACGAACAGAAATGAAGCTCTCCTATTCACAGCTGGTCCATTTCTTCAGGGACAGACGTGGTTGGCAGGCTCTGGTGCGCCTTTCTTCCTTGGCTTCCGGCAGTAAACTGTAAAGAGTTAACTCTTTGGCTCTTCGCACATGATCATCGAATGTTAACCTCAATCCAAACAAAAAATAAAGTCATGCAGAGAGGGCGAGAGGTAGGCCATTGGCCCGTTGTTTGTCACCCCTCCAGACATTGCATAGGCTCACTCATCTAGATGTAATATGCCGTTTTTTTTTGTATATTTATGTTATATGTTCTAGTCACGGCTTACCATACAAAGCAAATGTTCACTTTTCAAGCAGAAATTCATTCAAAAAATAAAAATAAAGAGATAAAATCTAGCCATCAAAGATCCGAGGCATTTGCCAAAACAACTGGGAAGTTCATCATACTCTGAACAGTTACTGCATCTCGCTACGGCTGAAAAACCAAAATACTGCACATTTAATGTAATTTTTGCCCAAAATCAAACTGAAATCAGCTGAACTTGTTCAAAATCTTGAATAGACAAAAACCAATCAAATTCCTGCTTAATTAGTAGCTAGAGCACGGATGCCCCCCATACCCCTACATAACAAGCTAAAAGTTCAAAAGCACCCTTCTTTCTTCCTTACTTTGTTTTGTTTTCCTTGGATCCCGTTTCTTCTTCCTTGGGTCAAAAACTTGTTTTCTAGTCGTTTTTTCAGTTCAAGATACGCTCTTTTATTACTTTGATTTACTCGTTATCCGTTTCGGTTGCTTTCTTATCGATTATGTGTTTGTTTTCATCATTTTAATTGGCTTTAGTTTACTGATTGATTGGTTTTATGGTTTTAGCTTCGATTCGAGAAATGATTAATCTCTTGAGCTTTGCTTGGTGGAAAGACTGAAAAGAAGTGAAAATGGAAGAGATCTTATGATTAAAATTCATAACTATTTTTCTACTTTGAAGCTTAACCAACGTAATAGCAAGTTTTCTACCAACGAGGCCCATGATGTTGATGTGAGTTTGACAGCTGATGTTGGGGATATTCTGCGCAAGGAAGGGCTTTGACTTCCATTCTCTCCTGCCGATCGCTACAATCCCAAAATATTTTTACTTCCTAATATTCACCGTCATTTCACTTTTACCTTTACCGAAAGGTTAGATTATCGCAAAACTCTCCCTCTCTCCCTCTCTCCCTCCATTCTCCAGTGCATATAGGTAAACATAGACGAACAAGCAACAGAAACAAACCTCCAATGCATATAGGTAAATACGTAGATAAACAAGAAACAGAAACAAACCTCCAATCCATACAGGTAAACATAGAAGCACAAGCAACAGAAGCAAACCTAGGAAAAGGATAATTATAAATGTTTTGATTTAGAAGTAGATGCCTTTGTAACAAAGGTTGCAAAACGATAACGAGCCCTTTACAATATTTAAAAAGATTTACTATGATGGTAAGTTAACAATCAAAGATCCATCCAGTAAAGGTTTATAACACTTACGCAGTGGAAAGCAATGCCTGCTTCCGTCTGACAATATAGCATGATAATAACTAAAGTGAGAGATAAGCCCTTATGTGCTATCACGATGCATTCGCATCAAGTGTTTAGGGTAAGAAGTTTGACACTTTTGCTGTAATCAGGTCAGGTGTTATTTCAGCGTTTAACTACTTGTTAAATAATCCAAATGACCAGATAAGCTTGATTTGCTAAAACAAAAAGTAGAGCATGGTGTCCAGAGAGTTTGGCTTTGGCATAAGAAGGGTTTAAGGTGAATTTAAAGAAAGAACAAAAAAGCAATAAGGCAAAGAAGAAAATGAAGAGAAACAATGGCCTTAATGAAAATACATACAGGGCAATACAGAAAGCCACATAAGAATAAAAACAAAAAGCTGAGTACAGAAAAAACAGGCTATTACCTTCCTAAATCATCTCTACAAATCCATGAACGGAACTACAGAAGGTAAAGGAAAACAAAGTAACCCAACAAAAGCAAACAATTAATGGAGATTATGGGAATGCTCAATGATCGATTAGGCATACCATGAGCGCTGTGTTGTCGCCGCAACTTGGGAATTGGAATGCGAGCATTGGCAGGAGAAACAGAATACAAACCATTATTTCCATTTTCAGGAAGAGGAGATGGAAGAGACAAGGCGTTGGTTTTGGGGTCAGCAATAGCAGCAGAAGCAGCAGCATCAACTTTGGATTTGGGTATGGGACGATTTCAAGTCTTTGTCCTTACGGGCCAAGAAGGCGAGTCTCTCGAGAGCCTCTTTGGCCCTTTTCTTTGTCAAAGTAGCCTCCTTGACCCTCCGCTCAGCCTCCACTCTAGCAACGGCCGCTGCTTTGGTCATGGAGGCAGCCGCAATCTTAGCAGCAGCAAGAAGAGCCTTAGCAGCCTCCTTGTCAATAACCCTCTTCATCAGGTTGGGGTCATGGTCGTTAGATCCTCCCTGATGATCAGGCGTTGACTTAGGTTTCTTATTGGAGGTGTTAGGGGTGACATTGAAGAAGGAGAAATTAGGGTTGGAGCAAGGGGGGCAGGTGAAGGAGGCTTGGGAGGAAGAGGAGGAGCAGGAGAGGTGAGAAATGGAGGGGCATTTGAGGCAGATGAGGCGCTGGTGAGAAGGAGGGGACTCGTTGAAAACTTCAAGGCAGATGGGACAGAATAAGCCCTGGTGGTTCTTCAGGACACAGTTCGTGCAGAGACGTCGGTAACTGGCTCTGTGACGGAGGTTGTGGAGGAGCAACCGCTCTGGAGCACCGCAGGCCCCGCATTCTGACTGCTGATCCCGCTTCATGTTTGCTTTGCAGCTTAACGGTGAATTTTAGGTTTTAGGGCGAACAATAAAATAGAATTGCAAAAGTGAAAAGTGCAGATAGAAGAGAGCGTGCGGCTCCGGCCTTCCTTGTTCCCAGGGGAAACTGATGTGAAAAGAGAGTGTAAGGATTTTAGAGCGTGGGCTCAAAGTTTGATTAGTTTATTTCTGCAGTGAAGTAGTGAACTTCTTTGGTTTTGGTTTTGGTTTCGGTGGCGTACACCTTTACCGAAACTGCGTGAATGTTTTTAATTACACTATTTTATTTACCAGTATTCTATTTCTACACTGAGCGGGGGCTGGGTGGGTAGTCTTTTAATAATAGTGGTGTACAAATTTTTAGAATTACTTGGCATGGAAAGAAAGGGCCAAGACCGAATGGGTATGAAGGAAAAGAAAAGAATTCACTGCGTTTTGGGAGAGGCCCAAGAGTTTTGGGTGGGTTTGCTGCTGCTGCGTTGTTTGAGTTTTGGGTGGGTTGGTTTTCCTAATAAATTTGTAGATGAGTGTCTTTAATATTACTTTATCCACTACTACTCATAATAAATATAAATCCTGTAAGTTACGGCAATTATAATACTACGACTACTGCTAGAACTAGTACCAGTAAAACGTATTCATTTTCTTCCATTTCCTGGTCTTCACCAAAATTTAGGGGATGATAACATTGCAAAATACAAACCCAATTGACTTTGACATTTTGAACAAACCCATTTCCTAGCCATAACCAGCTCAGTTGGATCAATAACAATTAACAATGCTTCTCATAGATGATTTCACCCCATTCAATTATTATTCTTTTCTCTTACATTATCATGTCAAAACAAAATATCTTCTTGGATGATAAATAAATAATATGCAAAAGCAGCAAACCATATCTAAATTCCCACAGAAAAATCAATGGTCAATTACTTCAAAATTCATACATCAAATTCAACCCAATAATGATTAATCTGCTACCATAAATGGATCTACATTCCCAAGATCAGCAACAAGAGGTTCTAAATCAGTTGCCTCCTCTTCTGTGGCAAAATGAGTTGGGAATGGAAGCAGTGAAACATCAGGTTTGTTGTAAACAGCATCCTTTATAAAAACGAAGTTTCCTGTGGCACCTGGGACCTGTAAAGAATAAGAGCTCTCTAAATGATACTGTTGATAAAAACTAAACAGAATGCAGATTAGATGTTAAAACTACTGATTCAATGTAATTTGTTCCCATCCTTTGCAATCACTTCTGAACAAACAAATAATAGGAAAACAACATCAAAGCATATACAAAGTACAGCTGACGATGTTAGTCCTTATTTTTTATGACAAACATTTGAAACTTGCAACCCTTTTGCAAAGGCTATAGCCTCCTGATTTCCATTAAAAAACTTGAGCACTTGAAATAAGAAAACCAAATTAGGAAAGAAAAACCATACCTGGCCTTTCACCCACATCAAATTCCTTGCTGGATCTATCTTGTAGACACACACATTTTTAACTGTTCTCTGCTTCCCACCCATGCGCCCAGGCATTTTTTTTCCTTTAAATACCTACATAATAATAACTGATTGTCAATTATAACTCAAGGGCACTCCGCATTGTAAAGACTGATAATCACATGGTTACAAGACTGCCATAATTTATTTGTTGTCCAATAATAAACCAAAAATTAAACCGGCCATATTATCACGTGCTTGACCTGGCTCCATACAAAATCACAATAAAGCCAAAAACATCAATTTGAACTTCTAAAAAGAAGTCCTGCATGCTACCCACCATTGATCAATGACTTCGTAATTGGGACTGAGAAGTAATTAACTACAGAGTTTGCAAAACTATTTTTTCCCCACAATTAACGACTTCAATCAAAAACATCTGCAAATGTCTATCAAGTGATACTTAGAATAGAAATATAGGTGTGCAAAAAAAAATGAAATATGCAGAACCAAATCACATTTTAAGAATGAATCAATCATACCAACAACATGGTCAAAGAAAGAATCCTGCAAGGAAGACAGTAATTTAGGCCCAATGATTTGTTTCCAACCATAAAGTTATTAGTTCAGAAAAAAAAATGCTTCAGTGAAAAGCATCACCGAAGAGTCTATCAAGTGATCCTCAGAATGGAAAGAGATGTTTAGGTAAAAAACAAATCATGTTACAGCGACTAATTAATGAAATGAACATGTCTGTCAAGGAAGCAATATAATATTGGCCTTCATAAATACAAAAGCTTAAGTTATAACAAGGAATCCATACATGAATAGGGAATAATTGATCACTTATCCCACTCTCTTTGCATTTATTCTTATCATGCTTAAACACCTAAAATGTTGCTCTATTTGTAATTGCTATGGTGAAAAAGAATGTCTGTTAGAATTCAAGATATTTGTATCATTAAAGCTTCAGGAGTTATCATCTTGACTGTACATAATATTCAAAAAAGTATCCACAGGCACATCTAGCAGTTAGAATATTCCCATTAACAAGACAAAGGACACACACACACACATATATATAGAGAGAGAGAGAGAAGTAGCAATAATTGAATTTCTCCCAGATCAAAACTATATATCTCATCATCCAACCACATCAATGCAATAAACAAGACAAAATACTAAACTTCTAAAGCACAAAGAGCATGAAGATGCCCCAAAGAGGATATCTTAACAGTTAATACTTGGGACTTCCACCCTGGAGGCTCAAGTACAAGGCTATTGCCTATTATGTAGCCCAAGGTCTAGCAGCTCTCTATATATACCAAAATAAGGAAAGACAAAGCAGATTAAATCAAACTAATGATCAAATATCGTATGCATACATTTTCCAGTATCATTAAGTGTTCCACAATATGCTTAACGCTTTGAAAATAAAAATAGCCATGCCAACCTTTCCAGGAGCATCCCTCTGCCCGGTAGAGCCAATACTGCGATGTGTTAATGATGTACCATGAGATGCAGGCATTCCTTTGAATCCCCATCTTTTCATTCCACCCTGGGCAAGCAAAAGAAATATAAGACATTTAATTGTTTAAGTCCCAAATGAATACTAACTTCATCATGTCTTAGAAAAGAGAGGAATTATAAGCCACAAACTTGCTCCATGTTTTTATATATTTTTATACCACTCCTCAACAAACACCTCATGTGCAAGGATTAGATAGAGTTTAGAGAATGAGAAAAATTGGCATGCACATGCTCAATGCATAAATTAACATCAGAAAATTAGCAATTCTTTCTGCACCATCAAAATTCAAAATCGTCATGCAGTAAATAGTTTTCAAAGCAGTCTAACTACAAATGCTAGCTCTATTAGTCTATACAAACAAATAGTTCAAGGATGGAAAACCTGCTAGTCCTACAAACAACTGAAAATGAATTCATCATTTTCATCATTAGGTGCTAACAAAGAATTATAAAAATGAATTCATCACTGAAAGCATGAAGAAATTGATGGAAACAATAAATCACCTGAAAACCTTTCCCTCTAGAGATTCCAGTAACATCTACATATTGCCCTGGAACAAAATGGCGAACACCAATGGCTGTACCAACAGGAAGAAGAGCATCTTCGGTTACAGGGAACTCCTTCAATTTCCTCTTCAAGGGAACACCTTGAGCTCTGAAATGACCCACTTGAGGCTTTGTCAAATGTTTTGCCTTCTTGTGGCCGCAGCCAATCTAAATAACACCACAAATTTAAGCACTTGAGTAAATGTCAGTCATGATTTGATTAACATACTTATAGACGGTTGCTGCGGTAGTAAAAAGAGCATGATTAAGTTAATCAGAATAATTAAAAAAAAAAAAAAGAATGTATCATGAATAGATATAATGAAGCAAAGAAAAGCAGTAGAATACCTGAAGGGAAAAGATTCCTTCCTTTTCAAAAGTCTTGACCTGAGAGACGATATTGTCATCAACCCAGAGGACGGTAATGGGAAGCCTAGCACCCCACTTGTCCCAAAGAGCAGACATGCCACATTTCACGGCAATGAGCCCAGTCCGCTTGGAGTTTGGAGTCATGATAGCGGGGGAGGCCTGGATGATGCGTGTCGGTTGTTGTTGGACGATCTGGGAGCCATCCAACAAGGCATCGGAGCTGAAGAATGTCCTAGTTAAAAGATGGAAGGAGAAGGGTGTTGGGGCTGCTGCAGATGATGAAGATGGGCTCGATAGGGAGACGAGGTGCTGGTGGAGACGAGAAATGAAGCCTCTGGATAAAAAGGCCGACATGGTTAATCAAACCATGAAAACCGTAACTAACGATGGACTTAATTAGTAGCTAGAGATTAAGGTTGCACCGTTGCAGAGGGAGTCCACGATGGTTATTGGGAAATTGGGCAAAGGTCGGAGCGGAGAGAAAGAATAGAGAACAGAGTAATTTTAAATAGTTCTACAAAGTTAGAATAGGTAGGGTATCTATGTGAACAGAGTTGAGCAAAGGAAAGGGCTTTGGTTGTTTGTTTGCTTCTCCTAGCCCTAGGGTTTTAGCTTTAGACATATTTTGGTGGGCCATTTAGGATCCAGTTGAGTCCGGCCCAGTTTTCAAATTTCCCATTGTCCAGTTTAACGTGGTAAACAGACAAAACTATCAAATACCGACTAGCTCTACTCAGCTCAGCCACGTAATTCTTTCTTAGTTAATCATTACAATTACGAATGAATATGAATATCAGCCACACACAGGCAGAAATACTGTAAATTTAATTTAATTGAAAGTTTTCTTTGATTGGATAATGCAATAATCAACCAATCTGCTGAAGCATGGTGGCGATAAGATCGATGGAGTTGCCGATCCCCAAATTCAGGGTGGTAGAATGCTACTCCAAGTCCCAACAGTTAGCACTCTCATCATCGTCATCATGTATCCCAAAGCAGCAGAAGTATCGGGCATTCATGTGCAGAGCATCAGCGGGGGCATCGAATGTGATGGCGACGGCGCTGGAGCAGACGGGTGGGAAGATGGTGGTGGAGCTAGTGGGAGCCTTCAACCAGCTTACCCAGGAGATCAACGTCTTGTCCAGTAGCTCCTCTCGCTTGCTCTTCAAGTCTCTCAAGCTCTCCATTCCCATCCTGCAGGCCTTGCCTCTCGCTCCCGATGGCCGCCCTCCTCTTTCTAAGGCCTTGTCTCTAGCTCTCCTTCTCGCCCATCTCCAGGTACCCACTCTCTATTCAATCAGAAATAAAAGAAAATGCACGGTAAATTGGGATAATATGGGCACATAAATATAACAGCAGTTTATTTTTGTATTGCCTTTTTAGGATGGTTATCATCTAAAATTTAAGATGATATCAGAGCATACGATGTATTAGTTTTCTTAGCTTCTCCTCCATTATAGGTGTGTTATGCTTCCTCACGCCGCATGTTAGGTCACGTGAAATACATACCAAATGATAGATCTGATGTTTCTACATCTGAGATTTCATACCAAATGATAGATATGTTGTTTCTGCATGTTAGGAAATTATGAATTAGAGATTAAAAAAAAATCTCACATCTAAATAGGCATAATTTGGGCTCCTAAATATAATATCACTTCACCTATTGCCAATTGGTTTGCATCAAATGTATAAACTATGCTATTTCTTTGTGGAATTTGTTGCTCCTTTACTACAACTACTATTCTTCCATTTGATAATTCCATAAATATATATATATATATATATATATAGAGAGAGAGAGAGAGAGAGAGACTGAAATGAGGTTTGAACTCCCTCTGCTCTAACGCTCTAACTAAATACTAAGGCATTAACCGAATACAAATGTTTCTGTTCTATTAAAAAAAAAATCTACGCTTTCTTTCTAATTAAGAAGCTCTACAACACTTTTCATATGCCATGTTACATGCAAAATCTTCAGCTTAATTTGCAAAATTAACCATGTTGCATTTACATTATATATGTCCTCTATATTTTTCACTTCTTAACGCTTGAAAATGGTTTCTGGCAATTTACCCCAATCAAAAAGCTTAGTGTACCCCAATCAAAAAGCTTAGTGTAAATCCTGCAACTTGCAAACTGATTGCAGATGGATGCGGAAGTTATTTCAGCTGGGCTACTCATCCACGTTCTGGAGGCTGGTGCCGTTTCCATCTATCAACTCAGAGATCGTATTGGTACTGGTACTGCCCATCTTTTGCATGAAAGCTTGCGCTTAAAGAATATCCCTTCCAAAGTCGAAGTTTTGGATGATGATAGTGCTGCTGCCCTAAGAAAATTCTGCCTTGCTTACTATGACATCAGGGCTCTCATTTTGGACCTTGCTCTTAAGCTTGATATGATGAGGCATCTTGATTACCTCCCAAGATATCAACAACAAATGCTTTCTCTTCAGGTTTTGAAGATATATGCCCCCTTAGCTCATGCTGTGGGAACCAACTACTTGTCGCTAGAGCTTGAGGATCTCTCTTTTCACTATCTCTTTCCTTATTCATACCTGTACATCGATACATGGCTACGGAGCCACGAGACTGGAAATAAATCTCTAATTGACATATACAAGGAACAGCTGCTCCAATCTTTAAAAGCCGATCCTATCTTAGCTGACATGGTTGATGATGTCTCTGTTAGTGGTCGCTATAAAAGCCGTTACAGCACAATGAAGAAGCTCTTGAGAGATGGCCGTAAGCCAGAAGAAGTAAATGATGTTCTAGGATTGCGAGTCATATTGAATCCTAGGTCTGGCATAGACATGTCGCAAGTAGATAAAAGAGCATGCTACAGGACACGTGAAATCATTCAATCATTATGGAAAGAAATTCCTTATAGAACAAAAGACTATATTGCGAGGCCCAAAGCAAATGGTTATAAGAGCTTACATATGGCAGTTGATGTGAGTGACAATGGAATGACTCGACCACTTATGGAAATACAAATCCGCACTACTGAAATGGAGATGTTGGCCACAGGTGGAACTGCATCTCATTCATTGTACAAGGGTGGCCTAACAGGTCCAGAAGAGGTCCGCACTCTCTTATTTGATTGAGATCAGTCTTAAATTCTACATTAGTGACTCAGCCTGGAAATAGTACGACTAATGCTTTCTTTTCTTTTAACTTTTGTTTAAAGCATTTGGCTATTTGTTTATTCTCAGGCAAAGAGACTAAAGGCCATAATGATTGCAGCAGCTGAACTTGCAGCACTTCGGCTTAAAGATTTTTCATCCACAAATCATAAAGTCCTTGAGTTTGGTCAAAGGGATGAAGTATTCCACCTTCTTGACAAGAATGGTGATGGTAAGATTAGCATTGAAGAACTAATGGAAGTTATGGAAGAGCTTGGTGCATCCGGGGAAGATGCCCGGGAGATGATGCAGCTCCTTGATTCAAACAGTGATGGTTCTCTAAGTACTGATGAATTTGATTTGTTCCAAAAACAGGTAAAGCACAAAGTAGTAAGAACATTTTCCTATACTGCTATCCTCTAGCCTGCTTTTTTCCTTTTGTGTGTCTGTCTGTTGGAGGGAGGGGGTGGTTATTATTTTTTAATGGAATCATCACTTGTTAGGTGTTTATGATTGCAAGGAATTAGGGTTTAATATGCACTGAACTTTGATAATTTTCTACCTTTTCCATGCTGACTCTCACGGAGAGAATTTTTTTCTTGGTAACTGCTTGAGCTGTTGTCATGGTATTTAAGATCTTGGTTACTGGTGTTCATGTTGAACTAATTCTGATGAAGTTTTACTCAATAACATAACTCGAGTTTGGCATTACTGGTTTATTATTATTACTGTTATTATTATTAGAGTGGTTCTTTAAATATCCACAGGTCGAATTTATGCGTAATTTAGAGGACAGAGATGTCCAATACAAGACCATGCTGAATGACAAGCTCCAAATAGCAGAGAACAGTGGCTTGATTGAGGTATATTGTAAAGAATTTGGTGACAGGCTTGCAAATTAGATCTGATTGAAACTTGAGTGATTGTTGGTAAGCTTTAATCATTTATATGCTGATTCAGTGCCACGTACGTAAATCATTCGGTTGTAATGTATATACTATATAGCATACTCAGAACTTTTGATCTCTCTAGAATTGTAATATTTTAGGAAAAGACGAAAACATGCCCTGTAATGCATAAATGTAAATGAAGCTGACTATGAATCTGTATGAGCAAACCCCTGTTATCAAATTCCTTCATCATATTATTGTAACTAAAAACTGAATAACAAACTCTGAATTGTAAGACTGCAAAAGAAGAAATCTGAGAAAAACGCTTCAAACATGATAGACGAAATGCAATCGTTACAGGATGTGCAATCTGTAGTGCATGGCTATCTATAAATCATGGGCATTGCTATGACTAATGTTTCTGACAGTGGAGTGCGATGAGGTAGCACAAGTCCTGCACTTCCCACTCTCTCCGTTGATTGTTTTAGCAAAGAAAAGATAATCTCATTTTTTTATTTGTTTGGATGCTCGGAGCATCAATTATAAGCAATGAAGGATATATAATAGAATAAAAATGCGGAGAGGGTAGAGAGGCAACTAATGTTTTCCTTGATAATATATATAGTCAGGTATGTACATGATTATACCATCAAAAATCAATGATAAGATGGGAATCATAAATAATATTGTATTACAACATACATAAAAATCTGATGAGATTTACTTACGTTGATGTTTAGGTAGATAACATATATTTTTAACACGTAAAATATTTTCAAATAATTTTATTAAATCAATTATTTAATTTTTAAAAATTTTAAAATTTCAAAATTTACATTTATCAAAATCGTTTCAAATATATAAGATTTATCTTAATTTAAATCTAATAAAATATATCTTCTCATATTTCACTCTTATCCAATTCAAATAATTTTTAAAGGTTAAATTTTTAAATTTTAAAAATAATAAAAAATTATACACCATCTAAATTAATATTCATATAAATTTAAATAAATAAAATTTATGGTTAAATTACTGTTATTTATCAATTTTTGTCTTTAATTTTTTATAATTTAAAATAAAAAAGAAAAATATTTTATCTCAATTCAAAATTACACATATATAAATTTAAAATTATACTAACTTCTTTTATCTTAATTTACAATTAAACTTAGATAAACTAAATTTTTAAAAATTTAGATTTTTTTAAATTAAATAATTATTAAATATATATTTATGTTTTTTTTCTCACAATCAATGTTTTTTTTTGTCAAAAAAATTTGACAAGGTAAAGTTTCAAACTTAAATATGAAAAAATCTTTCATGATATATCACATGTGTAAATATTGGTTTTTATACTAAAATAATATATGCTTTTAAAAAATTTATATAATTGTGAATAAAAGTTAATTTTTTCATTGATATTTGTATATAATTGTACTTTCATAATTTAAAACTTTCATAATGCTTATTTAGATTCTTTCATAATAATTTATATATTGATAATTTTTTTAATTTTAAACTAAAAATTATAAATGATTATGATTATTTTTATTTATATATAATATACAAATTAATATAAATTAAAATTTTAAACTATAAAAAAATATAATAAAAAAACTCCGTGCCAAAAAAACCAGTATTATTAGGATAGAGACAGGCCGATGATTGATGAGGAGTAAGATCTGTATATCTTTAACGCAAATTTTTTACAGATGGGCCGATTCTGTGTCTGCCTGCTCCAAGGCCCGTGCTTTGACCTCACAGTACTTGGGAATCATCATTTAGGTCTCGTCCATTGTTCCGTGGTGGGTAGTTATGACAACATCAACGCACACCAAGACTTGGATAGTAATGTACAATCAAGGACAGTAGACGCTCGTTAGTGACAGGATGGTACGGTTTTAGAAAAGAGTGATAAATATTAAATTAATCGTGTATTAAAGTTAATTTTAAAATATATTTATATTATTTTTAATTTATAATGTATATTTTATGAGATAAAATTATGAAATATTATATTAAAATAAATAATATCTCATAAATTAGTATAAATCATAACATTTAGTATCAAATTGATTTTGAGATACTAACGACGCTATTAGAGACAATAAAATTTGTTGGAATGGAGAATATATTATGATATTAGAGAGAAATCAGGAATTTCAAATCGATTATATATTAAAATCAATCTTAAGATATAAGTCTTCATATCACTTTTAATTTGAGAGACATTTTTTATGATATAAAATCATGAAGCTCAATTAATCGAAGCGAACAATAATTCATAAGTTTGTGTGGATCATGATACTAAATATATGACTAAAGAAATTTCCCCATTATTCATTAATTTCCATTTTTTTCATTTCTTAACGTCAAAAGGAGATTGAACTAGAAATTTAATCCAATAAGTTTATACAATCATTCTTCACTTTTAAGAGTAGACTTAGTAATTCGTATTATCGTGTCGTGTTTCATGTCAAATATAATTTCAGATACGACATGAATAATTTTGATACGAACACGATACAAGTACTTAAATGATACAAATAACTTAAATGTAAACATAACATGTTTATTATACGTGTTATATATGACATGACATGATTAATACATTTAAAATTAATTTATACTCAAATAACACGATACGATTAACACGATTATATATGAATAATACGATTAAACACGATTAATCAATTTATTTAAATAAAAAATATCATTTAAATTAGAATTTAAACAAAAAAAATTTAAAAATTGAATATTTATAATCTATTTAAACGTTAAAATGATACGATAAATACGATTATTAACTTATTTTTTAAATAAATTAAAATAAATTTTAAATTTTTTATGTTATGAATACTACTATATCTTAAACGTGTTATTACTGTTTAACACGAATATTTTTTAACCGCGTCGATACGATTAAAATATGAAACATGATTACATTAAACTCATATATATATATTTTTGTATTATACCATCATATCAGATTTAAAATTATTAAGTGTACTTAAGAGATCACATTTGAGTTTAAAATTCAAATTCTAACATCTACAATTTTTTATTTTATTTTTAATTTTTTTTGTTAAAAAAAAAACAAAAAAGAGGGGAGATCTTCAGCAAGCGAAATATGCAGAGTTTTACTAAATTTAATTTTATATTCATTAATCAATAAAACAAATTCCCCTATATATGAACATGCGGAAAGCATTATCTGTGGTATATAAAAAGGCTAGATTGCTGCTTCCTCCACATATCTGCGCAATTTGGACACATGTGCCTGTGAGTGTAACTTTAGTTTGATCTCTCTTTTCTGGAAACAACTATATCTGTACCATAAATAGACTATTATTATTAATTCTCTGTCAGGCTCAGATCTAACATCCTTTGAATGTTGCTAGAGCCAACCACACCAACTATCCTTCAAGCTTCGGTGGACAGTGGCCCTTGGCCCTTAGGGACGCCTAGGGTATTTGATAACTTTGTACATAACTGCAAGTATCACATCACATTGGAATTAAAACCGAGAATAAGATGACAGAATTGGATTGAGTGAAGGAAAGCCAGAAATAGTGTACCTGTCTATAAACTTTAGAATCACCATATGATTTTCTTAATTCAACTACATACAATGAAGGACTTATCTCAAACACCTGATATAATTACAAAGACTTCAATTAGTGGATTAAAAAAAGAAAAAGACTTCTTTTTGTTAATGGATTAACTATTGTCCAGGTTCACAAGGATCGACACAGTAGGGGGGGTGTGTGAGTTTCTATAGTGATAAATTGCTGACAACACACAATTTGAGTCAAAATTGACAACAAATTTGCTCAAAGTTTAGCAAAAGAATTACCTCAGCTGCAACTGAAAGACTGCCAAGACATTTCTGGCCTCTTTGTTCTTGTGTTGCTTTCAACTGATACAAAGGAGAATATAAGATTTTAGCACTATATGTTGTCATTATTATGAAGCATACCAGATCTCCTAAAAGCATGTTATAACCAAATGCAGGTATCAGCAGGTGTTTTGGCGTATGCAAAAGATGAAGGTATACAAACATTTTGTACCGGAAAAAACTTAATGTATTGCATTAAGCAACTCTAAAAAGTACTAACCCTTCCGTTGTTCATTTGGACACGAAATCCCATCTCTGTCACAATATGTTGAATCCTTGCAAGCAAATCTTTAGCCGAATGATTGGATGTAAATCTGATCTTCCTTTCAGAGACATCCTGCGCAAAACTTTAAAATCAGCTGTTCTGGAAAACTTGTGAATTGGGGTGATAAACTAGGGACTATGCTACATAAAAATTACACTAAAAAGGCGACGTTAATTTTGCGCTTACCTCCTTCTCAAAGAAACCGGAAAGGTCTAGGCATGAGGACATTCCTATCAACTGAAAAGCGTTAATAAGAGTGGGTGATTCCTGATTCCTAGTTCCATCAGATGCCTTCATCAAAATAATGCTTCCATCAGTTATGTTCAAAATTTAATCAAAGATAAAATTTTAGGAGGTCATACCAGTTCATACATTGAGAGGGCTTCATCATCAATGTATATATGTTCTTCCTCATCATCAGGTACTGCAGGAGTATAGTCTTGCTTGAACCATTCATCATCTTTAATACCCACCATTGTTATCCTGGTATCAGGGTTTGGATCAAGAATCCTTCTTATCATGTTCCGAGCACCAGATGATAACCATTTAGGAATCTGAGTATCCCCTTTGAAAATCTGAAATTTCGCAGGAGGATTAGACATTGGAGTTGATAAGAACAAAATTATTAAAAAATTGTCAGAGAAATCACTAAAAGCAGCCCTCAAGTACCTTCTGATAGAGAACTGCAAGGTTTCTATCATCGAAAGGAAGATAGCCGGTGAGAATTACATATAAGATGACCCCACATGACCAAATGTCTGAAGTGGCACCATCATAGCCTCTATTAGCGAGAATCTCCGGAGCCACATAGTTAGGACTTCCACATGTTGTATGCAGTAAGCCATCCTCCTGATATTGGAAAATGAATTTAAAAATAGAAGAAAATCTTTTTTTTTTAATGAATTTCTTGTTCAGAAGAGCACTTTACCCTAATATGTTGAGGCAATGCACTGAGGCCAAAATCAGATATCTTTATGTTCCCTTTTGCATCAATAAGAACATTTTCGAGCTGAAATATGGAAAACAGATTTTAGCATATATTAACAATATTATGGAAATAAGAGAAAAGGAAGACAAATTCATAATACATGTATTTTTGTGATTTATAACATTTATTTGTTGCTTTAACAAATCAAAGGATGTTTAGAGGTGATGAAAAGACCTTAAGATCTCTATGGAAAACACCTTTGTTGTGACAGTAACTAACACCATCAATTAACTGCTGGAAGAACTTTCTTCCTTCATCTTCTGAAAGCTTCCCTTTGGATGCCTGTGATAGAAAAACACCTAAGCAATGTAACTAATTTAATATTATTGCAGAAGGAACACTAGAACTTCAAGTCCCTTACAATTCTGTCAAACAATTCCCCCCCAGTTGCGTATTCTAGGACCATGTAAATCTTGGTTTTGCTTGCCATGACCTGCATGTTTGTTACAAGCGAATGCATCGTTAGAGCAATTCAGTAGCTGATATCGATTTAGCTAGAGACGAGCAAGCGCACGCATGCACACCGAAAAGCTACAACTCCAATGATCTGATCGTTATAATCATTATTTATAGCTTATTCATACTTGAATTATCATTAATTTGCTAATCTCGAGTCTCACTCCCTAAGGATAAAGAGGACGCTGATGAAACAACAACCCAGAACGTGTTGCTAAAAAGCTGGCCTACATTTATTGGGAGTTTGAGAAAGATTTAATTTGGTAAAACTAATAGTAGCTAAGAGTAGTTTGAATTGGTTATCAGTGGATAGAATGCAATTTCAAGCACAATGAATCCATTTATTTGCCCAAACAACTACCATGAATACAATGTATCCATTTGCACTACCTAGCTAATCCTTGTGCATGTTCTGGAATTTATTCTCATCTCTCTCTCTCTCTCTCTCTCGTTTTATTTGATAGAATATCTCATATATCTCTCAATTTTAGTTACCTAAAGTATGTGATTGGCTTGTGGGGTTCAATGACTCTGGGCCTGGAGCACAAAGTGTCAAAGACCATGGAAGAAGTAATGAGATCATGCAAAATTAAAAACATTTTCAATTAGCTAGCTTGTGTAGCGGGCCAAAAAAGCATATGAAATCCAGAAACTCACGCCGAAAAGCATGCACAAGTCATCGTAAGTCATGGCCAGCCAGAAATCGAAAGTACAAAGTCTAATCAGCGTGATTCAGTCAACTGATCATCTCCAAAAAATATATAATTCACGTCCATCAACATAAAAAAAAAAAAAGGTAAGACTGGAGGAATATTCCTTTGTCAGTCTTAACTTATTGGGAACCATGTTAAAAAACAAAAAAAGTAGGAGGATGGATGGAGTGACGGGGGATCTACATGATTTAAATATCATTAATTCTTGTACTATTTTAATTTTTACGAATATGAAAAGGCTGTGTAGAAAGAAATTAAGGACATGACAAGAATTTGGCTAATTGTGTCATCTGAGCGTGCTAAATCAATATTAGCCAACTTGACCAGCTGCCCACTTCTTATTTCCTATTTAGAAGTTAACGTAGAAAGGTCGTTGGGTGAGGATGGATATATCGTCACTGGCGCCCGCTTCCGTATCTCTCCCTCTCATAATGTAATAAATAATACCAAACCAACCAAATTTTTGATCCCTTGACACCGACTTCACGTGCAAAACTAAACCATGATGCAATGCAAGTCTGCCTTACACGTTGCTTAGTTTGATTGGGTCCTCAGTTTTGTAGCCAAAAACGACGAGAGTGACCATTGGTCTAATTTGGTTGCCAGTTGGGGGGCTTCCAATAAATGGTCAAGGCTTTTTACGAGTATGAATGTCGATGGACATGGTGTTATTGAATCCGACAAGTACGGATTTGATTGATTTCCAGTTACAAATTGCTGAAATTAGAAAATTTAAGTTGAAAAACAAAAAATAGGATTCCAATCCAATTATTAAGTTGAAAATAAAGCCACAAGAACAGGGGATTTTTGACCATATATTTTGCTTCTTCCACAATTGGTGCTACGCTGCGGATGAAATCCGGGATCACTATTCTTTTTCTTAAAAACCGACACAGAATTTGGGCTCAAAAGGATAAAGGAAAACAGAGATAAGTAATTAGCATCAATGGACGACAGGACAATTCAATAATAAGAGAAAGGCAGGCATACCTCATGTAACCGCACCACGTTAGGATGTCTGAGCAGCTTCAAGGTTGCGATTTCTCTCTTTATCTGTGAAATTATATTAATTGGTTTGAATTTAGAATTTGAAACGCATTGAAGTGGCTATGGGCAATTAATTACAATGGTTTTCGGAAGAATAGAAGAGGGAATCCCAGAAAGCAATCAGACAATACAAGCAGAAGCAACAAGGCACTTGCAGAAAGAGAAAGGAACAAACAACAGCCACAAAGGTAAAAAAAATGACATAAACCAACAATATTCACCCAGAGTAAAACAGGCTCCATGTGCACAAACATTAAAGAAAAGACTCCAATGCCGTTTAAGCAGAAAATGAATGAGGAGAAGAACACCCAGAACAGTAAAACGATATCACAACTTTTTTATTTAAGAAGAAAAAGGGATTAGTAGTTAAAAGAAAAGGAAGAAGAGGAACCTGATCGGTGATGTTGAGTTGAATGAGTTTGGACTTGTCAAGGATCTTAACAGCGAAAGGGAGACCGGAATGGAGGTTATTAGCCAACTTAACTTTGGCAAAATTTCCCTCTCCAAGAGTCCTTCCTAACTCGTAATTCCCCAATTGCAGAACTCCTTTCTCCTTCTTCTTCTCCTCTGTTCTCTTACTGCCCATTAACTCCTTATTTTATCTCTATAAATCAAAATCCGATGCGAAACTTAACCAAAACCACCAATCAAACAACTGATTCAATGTTAAACTCTTTATGTCTTGTCCCAGTGAAGAGATATAAACAAGACACGCAAAGAAAAGCAACTCACGGAGTTTGTTCGGCAATAAACAATCTCTCTCCCCCACGTATCTGATTTCTAATAGGACAGTCTAACGATAAAAAATAATTTATCGGGACTAAAAGGAGCATAAAATGACAAGACAATAAACGAGAGAGAAAGAGCGAGAATATTTTTGTAACTTATGAAACAATTAATGGGAATTAAAAGATATATAACATTTCATTTAAGTAATCCAAGTCAATAAAACTATTTAATAAATGAGTAAATTTATTGTTTTTGGGATACATGATAAGTAAGTATAACTATTGCATGTGAACCGTAGGAAAAATATTTTTATTAAATATTCTTTAATTTCTAACCATTACCTAATTTCGAAAACCCAATATATATATGTTGTTTTTTATTTATATCCAAATTTGGTCTCCAAGAGTGAATATAAGTTCAGAAACTTTGAATTCGATTTTTCAATAACAAGTTAAATAATAAAAGTTTGAAAATTCTTTAAGATGTTTGAATTTTTTAAAAATATTTACAAAATCACGCTTTTTATAATATAAAATTTTTATATATAATGTATTAAAAATATTTTCTATATTTTGAAATTTTAATTAATATATTTTTCAAATGAACTATTTATTAATATACATATTAAATTATTTCGTGTATCGCACGAATAATAAGTTAATTTATTTATAAAATATATTTTCTTCAATCAATTTACATATTTTAAAATAAAAAGTAAATTATATATTTGGTTACTCAACTATGATCCTATTTCTAAAATTATCAATAGACTATAAAAATTTTTAATTTAATCACTAAATTCGAAGTTTTTTTTTTTTTTTTTTTCAATTATTAATCTCTAATAATATGTTGATACGATAATATCGTGTTGATTGTTAGATGTCATTTGATATTATTAAATCAATAATTTTTTTTAATTTATAATCTCACATTAATAAAAGCACATAACATATCAAGTAATGTAATATGTCATGTGACATTTGACAACTAATAATGTATAGCCACATTAACACATTATTAAAAACTAATAATTGGGTGACAAAAAATTTACTCAAATTTTAATAACTAAATAAAAAATTTTAATAATTTAGTAATTATTTTAAAAATACAACCATAATTAAATAAGTAATATTATATTTCTTTTTTAACAAATAATAATAATACTAATAAAACTCTCTCAAAAAAGTAGTGAACACATGAACATCCAACAAGACATTCCTACATTGCGTCTCACAAATGCTTTCCACATATAAGGGAAGCTAACGCTAAAAGTAGTGGATAATATCTGCCAAATACTACTACTACAACAACTACTACATAATGAAGTGCAAAGATATTAGAAAAAAGAAATGGATGTAATTTATGTGGTGGAATTAGTTGAGTTGTTCTCTTAAATAATGACGTCAAAATTACTCCATCTTTCAACTTTTTACTAATTAATGCTAAATCAATAATTTCAACACATAACACAACCCTTACACTTCCTTCGTATTGACGATTTCATTTCTAGCAACTTTATATGCGAGCTTCTCTCTTTTCATTATTAATTTGCAGTAATGATATCATGATAACTTATTGAGTATTCTGTTTATTTAAAAAAAAAAAAAAAAAAAAAAAAACAAAAGCGATTATACCCTAAATCCTAGACCTTAAATAATAACAATTAGTAGTAACCTTAATTCTCTTGTATCCAAAGGAGGCTAAAAATATTGTGGATCGGTTCACATGTCATCCTTGACCTAAAACTTACTTTTGTTAAGCTTGTCAATTAATTATTAAAAGAAGATATGAAACCCGTTTTTTTTAACTTAATTACTTTGGAATAATATGTTATATTTATCTCACTTTGATAGACTAATCGCTAAAGTTATTATTTATCGAATTATATTAATTCATGTCAATTAATATTATGATACCATATCGTTATATATTTAAATTAATAGTATGATTATTATTAAGTGTGATTTAAATTTAATATTTAAGCTCATAAATGAGATGAGTTAATTTTAAAAAACATATTAGGAGAGATTCCTAGTCTTATCTTTATATATATGAGGTTGACTTATTAGACTATATAACTTCAGTTTTTGAAAACACATAACAGTTCTTTTTCCTTTTCTGTGTAGGTGGCTAATCGAAACTCAGAAGGTGATATCGAAAAGCATAGGATAGTGACAACATTTCTTTAGATTTCGATTAAGCAAAATTGAACTCTTATTTATATCCAAGTAAATTTTAATTTTAATTATAAATTATGTTAATAATTCGATGAACTTTGTGCCAAATCTAACATATTACATATCCAATTTTTTTTGTTATATATATATATATATATATATATGTATATATAAATGCATGTGCAATAGCTCTTGAGTTAACTGATATAAAAGATGCAAAAGTCAAATCTTTATCCGTATACACGAAAATCAGAAATTAAAGATAAGTTTATTTTTAAGTAAATAAAAGATAGTAAAAAAGTTACGCATCGTATTTATTATTGTTAGATATATATATATATATATATATGTATGTGTATGTGTCACGGACTCAAGGGGGAGTCCTGAATCCCACATCGAACATAATAGGAAGGTCACTGGGGTATAAAAAGGTTCACACCATCTCCGCCTTGTGAGGCACCTTTTGTAGGACAAAACCGTGAAGCCAGGGGGGCCAGAGCGGACAATACCTCACAAGGGTGTGAACCGTGACGGTCAGGCTGATCTGGGACGCCGGAAGGGTGAATGCCCGGGTCCCGGAGCCGCGCGGGTTCGGAGCTTAAGTCTCGACCCGTGACAAGTGGTATCAGAGCCAGCCATAAACCGTTCGATCCACGTCGAGCACCTCGAGGGAGGTAGGCAGGGTGGTCGGCCTCCGTGACGAGGGCGTCACGAGGTTGGGTGCGGGAGAATGTCACGGACCCAAGGGGGAGTCATGAATCCCACATCGAACATAATATGAAGGTCACTGGGGTATAAAAAGGTTCACACCGCCTCCGCCTTGTGAGGCGCCTTTTGTAGGACAAAACCGTGAAGCCAGGGGGGCCAGAGCGGACAATACCACACAAGGGTGTGAACCGTGGCGGTCAGGCTGATCTGAGAACGCCGGAAGGGTGAATGCCCGGGTCCCGGAGCCGCGGGGGATTCGGAGCTTAAGTCTCGACCCGTGACATATGCGTGTGTATGTGCATGTGTCACGGACCTAAAGGGGAGTCCTGAATCCCACATCGAACATAATAGGAAGGTCCTTGGGGTATAAAAGGGTTCACACCATCTCCGCCTTGTGAGGCGCCTTTTGTAGGACAAAACCGTGAGCTCAGGGGGGCCAGAGCGGACAATACCTCATAAGGGTGTGAACCGTGGCGAAAGGCTGATCTGGGATGCCGGAAGGGTGAATGCCTGGGTCTCGGAGCCGCACGGGTTCGGAGCTTGAGTCTCGACCCGTGACAAGTGGTATCAGAGCCAGCCCTAAACCGTTCGATCCACGCCGAGTGCCTCGAGGGAGGTAGGCAGGGTGGTCGGCTTTCGTGACGAGGGCGTCACGAGGTTGGGTGCGGGAGAATGTCACGGACCTAAGGGGGAGTCCTGAATCCCACATCGAACATAATAGGAAGGTCCCTGAGGTATAAAAGGGTTCACACCATCTCCGCCTTGTGAGGCACCTTTTGTAGGACAAAATCGTGAGGTCAGGGGGGGCCAGAGCGGACAATACCTCACAAGGGTGTGAACCGTGGCAGAAGGCTGATCTGGGACGTCGGAAGGGTGAATGCCCGGGTCCCGGAGCCGCGCGGGTTCGGAGCTTGAGTCTCGACCCGTGACAAGTGGTATCAGAGCCAGCCCTAAACCGTTCGATCCACGCCGAGCACCTCGAGGGAGGTAGGCAGGGTGGCCGACCTCCGTGACGAAGGCGTCACGAGGTTGGGTGCGGGAGAATGTCACGGACCTAAGGAAGAGTCCTGAATCCCACATCGAACATAATAGGAGGGTCCCTGGGGTATAAAAGGATTCACACCATCTCCGCCTTGTGAGATGCCTTTTGTAAGACAAAATCATGAGGCTAGGAGGGCCAGAGCGGACAATACCTCACAAGGGTGTGAACCGTGGCGGAGGCTGATCTGGGACGCCAGAAGGGTGAATGCCCGGGTTAATTTTTTCTTTTATGCAGACAACAACATTTAGGAGAGAAGTGAAAAGAAGAGGACAATTGCCAGTGCCATTCAATTTCTCTCTAATGTTCAAACCCATTTCCAAGTCTGTCCAGAACTGGGGTGGTTTGGAGAGAAATGCAACAAAAGCAAAAGCAAACAAGGATGTTTGGCACCACCACCACCATAGCAAAACTAATCGCTTCCCAAAAATCTTAACAATTAATATGTTCACTGATGCTTTACGCTTTAATTGCAAAATTTTGGATTACCAGAAGGTATTGTAATTTTAAGGCATAGATATGATAGTTTTAATTTACTTAAAATTAGAAGTAAATAAACATTCTATTTATTCTTTAAAATTTATATGATTGTATTTTTTTTATAGACATGTTAAATTTACACAAAATACAAAAATAATAAAAAAATACATGAAAATGATATAATTTAAAATTTTAATAAAAATTATATATGAATTTGACAAAAATTAAAAAAAAATCTTTGTATTTAGTATATTATACAAATTATGACACAAAAATTTGTGTATTTTATATTATTTGACACGAAATAGATATTATACGAATATGTAAATTATCATATCTAATTTTTGAATCACATTTTATCATTTCAAATTAGTTTACTTTAATTTTTTTTATATTGAACTGAGTTTATTCTGACTTTGAATGATATTAAAATTCATGTGATCAATTATATATTTGAAGAACAGACTAAATTTTATTTTAATAGCAAAAATCTATTTTTTCAACTCAGTGAATGAATGGACAATTTAGAGTGACAAATAGGCTAACTTAAATTATTATATATGTTACCCATAAGTTAAATTGAAAGTAAATGAATTGTTAGTGTTTATAATTAATATTTCTAATCATACAATTTAGAGTTATGACTTTGTCAAAGTAATTATAAAAATATAATTCACTGTGGAATTTTTAAAAAATGAAGATATTTCATTTTATTTGTAAGTAGAAATACTTTTACTTCTTTCTTATATACGTGGACAAAAAGCATTCACATGGTAAATAAAAAAGTACAATTTTTTTTTTTTTTATTTTCCATCAAAGGAGTCAACAACAAAATATGAACCTATTATTTGTTAAAATAGAATCAAAGAAAAATCCAAGAAATAAATACAGTACAACATATTTATGGATTGAGATTAAAATTTTTATTAGACTATACATCAATATTGCATTTTGTTATTGAACTTCAATTTAAACAAAATGTTATACTTTTAATCCTGTTGATTTTTTAACATAAAATAATTGAATCTTAAAAAATTTATCATTTGTAATAACGTCTTTCGTAAAATATTCTAATCCCGTTACTTTGTTTATATTTTATAATTAAGATTATGAAAAATTATATTTTAATTATTAAAATTAAAAATTTAATAATCTATCAGATCTATTAACTTTTAGACTTTACCTAACACCAATTAGCAAAGCCTTTTGTTAATGCAATTTCTGTTATGATGAAAGCCAAATAGGCAAACCACCTCGCACAGAGGTGAACAAATCTAATTTTCAGCAAAGAAAGAAGAAGAAAAGGAAGAGTTTTTTTGTTATATATATATATATATATATATATAAATGCATGTGCAATAGCGCTTGAGTTAACTGATATAAAAGATGCAAAAGTCAAATCTTTATCCGTGTACACGAAAATCAGAAATTAAAGATAAATTTATTTTTAAGTAAATAAAAGATCGTAAAAAAAATCACGCAACGTTATTATTGTTAGATATATATATGTGTGTGTGCGCATGTGTGTGCATGTGCGTGCATGTGTGTGAATATATGTATGTACGTGT
The DNA here is from genome assembly GCF_002303985.1 of Durio zibethinus. The sequence goes on along the minus strand of NW_019168026.1, from coordinate 363,811 downwards.
GTGTACGTATATTTATTAAAATAGGAAGTAGAAAAATTAAGAATCTTAAATTTTAAGACATTGATTTTTCTTAAGAAGAAACTTGAAAAGAAAAGAAAATTCTAATGCGTGTAGTGTTAAATGACACAAGTGATAACAACAATAATAAATATTAATTTAAAATTTGTACAAACAACTTAGTTACATGGAAGAAGAAAAAGTCCTATATATTTAGACGTAACAAAAGTCAAAAACCATCTCGCCTCCTTTTATTTCATCACGCTTTTCCTCTCAATCATTCAACAAAACCATTTACTTCCATTCTCTCTCTCTCCAAAATTATTAGTTATATCATTGTTGCCATTTTTAACATTATATTTAATTAAAAACTTTAATTTATTAAAATAATATTAAATTCTTATTTTTAATAACAAACTTTAATTTTTAAAATATAAAATATATATATATATATATACGTAGCTATAAATATTGTACCCATGCATATATGCTCAATTAAATTTCTGATATATATTTTCTAATTACATGATTAGTAAGAATAATAATTAGAACTAAAGTGTTACAAATTAACAAGATCCAAAGTCGATGCATTCTAGTCTAGGTATATTAACGTTGATTTGATTGGAGGGTGTTGGAAGGGTCCATTCATAAGTAGGTGGAATAGTTAACACATGTTTTGAATTTAAAACATGTATTAGCCGCCTATCCCTCTTACTTTCCTATATACATATGGCAGTCGCCCATATGAAAAATGATTGATGATGAGTGGATGAAATATGTTCATCCAAAACTAGTGAGGATGAAAAAACATTCATCCATATCACAAGGCAAGAATGAAATAAAGGGAGAAAATGACCAACAAAACAAAAGAATAAAATATTTTTTGTGAACTCTTCGAAAAAATCTCATATTTTGATATTTAAAGACTGACACTATAAATAGTAAATAATTTTTTAATACGTTATCCTTAACCAATTATTTTTATTTTGACTAATGATGCTTTCAAATCTTTCACGTTATTTATGATATATATGATATATGATTTTGTTCGTACATTATTATATTATCCTTATGAAAGTCTAACAAATCTCAGCTCAAATTGACCTTGAAACAGTAACTGCTATTTCTGAAGTTTTGTTGGACGATTCACTTCTCTATTTCCAATTGCCAAGTTGTAATTTACATATTCTTTATCGCGTAAGATACAATCTTTCATTTTCTTTTCTTGGATATATGGGATTTAATTATTTAATCGATCCAAAGAGAGTAGTGAACATTAATCCGATGAATTACTATTCCTTCTCCTGCAACCTTTCAACCAGCAACACTGGCCCTTTGGATCATAAGTGGGTGTATATTTCTGACTTGTTCTGCTCCGATGAACAATATTCCATTCACTTTAGATACGGGTAAGTACATGCCATAAAACAAAGCACATGTGGTTCAGCCACCATTGTCGGGGAGCAAAAAATACAATACCTCACTCACCCCCAAGAAATTTCGTCCCTCCCTATTCTTCTTTCGCTTTCTATTCGTTGCGACAATTCCCAAACCATAAACTTGGAAACAGGAGGGCCTACCTGTACTGGCTTCTGGCTACTGCTTCGTTTAAGTTCCCCCTAATAAAACGACCCTTTCTTCCCTTGGGAGGCATTTTCCTCTTTATCATCAACATGGATCATGTCAAATGCCAATAGCAAATCCGTTTAACCAATCTCTTAAAACACTGATCACCTAACTTCAATAAAACACTTGAGGACCACACCACCTTGGGTACTTATTCTGTTGGCTTGGCTATTGCTGCAAGCTGTTGGTTTGTCTTGGATTACAAGATTATGGGCTTAACTCATGCTGATCTAAGCTAAAAAAACCATCACCCGGCCAGAGAGGAGTAATGGGCCTAATCGCCATTAGGCTTAATCCAAACAATTATTAAGCTTATAAATAGGTTTGAGAGTAGGATGGATGCTTCAACTAGAAATATTAGTATGGCGGAATGGCATACGGGTCTATGAGTCAAAGAGAAGAGGTAACGGTATTTGAATTGAAAAGAATTGTTCAGTGATTTGAATTGAAAAGTGGATCTCATTAATCCCTTAATCACTATCTTATCAAAACAAACAACCCCTCGGCATTGGCAACTCAGAGCTCCTCGTCATGGCATCGACCAGATATATTATCTTTGACTTCTTGGGATTTCCGCTTTGCAGACTCATAACTTGAAGTAACGGTGTCCTTGGCAGACTTTAAGGTCTCTTCAGCGTTGCTTTTGGCCGCATCATAGCCTTCTTTAGCTTCCTTCTTGGCCTTGCTTTTGGCAGCATCTTCTTCAGCTTTCTCCTTGGCCCAGCTCAGGCTCTCCTCTGTTTCTGCCTTCTTGGTTTCATCCATGGCACTCTCTGTTTTCTCTGCAGCTGCCTCCTTTGCTTGTTCGGCCTTCCAAGCTGCTTTTTCCTTGGCTTCATTCGTCAACTCACTTGTTGTATCTACCATGTCAGTGACTTTGTCCTTGGCTGAGATTGTAACCTCTCTAGCTGCATTGGATGTTGTGTCAGCCTTTTCTTTTGCCTCATTTGTTAATACACAGGCCTTCTCTATCGCTGCGTTTTTCATCTCAGCAGCCTTTTCCTTTGCCGCATTCTTCATATTACCGGCATTCTTAGAAGCTGTATTTTTCATATCCCTTGCCTTCTCTGCACTGTATTCGGCAGCTCCTGCCCAATTAAGGTTAATTAAACCAATAAGCATATTTCCGGGGCAGGGGGCAGTTTCTGCTTTGACATGCATTATATGTAAAACCTTCTATTGGACTCGCACTTACTGCTTTGTTTGAAAGCTATAATAACGATATATAATTAAAGACGATACTGTTGGTAATATTGACTCAAATCCCATAAAAGATTTGTTTGAGATTTGTTAGAGATTTGTTATTGCTTGATGGACAAGAAGACTTGCAAAAGAAGAATTTCAAGAGAAAGAGGATTCTTAATAGGTAAGTTTGATTTGCAAGAGAAGAATTCTAAAAAGAAAGAGATTATTAATAGGCAAGTTTGACTTACAGGAGAAGAATTCTAAGAGGAGAGTAATTCTTAATAGGCAAGTTTGTATGGTTATAAATAGGTGAAGTCTTTACAGGGTTAGGTATAAGAAAAAAGATGTAAGAGAGTTGTAGGGTTTTGTGAGATAGACACCCCATAGGAGTATTGGGACTCTATGAGACTCTATGACTTATGAGTGTGTATGTTTGTTTGTGAGTGGACTAAAAGAGACTGAGAGTGTCTACATAGGTATGATGTATGTGAGCATATGGGTATGTATTTGGTTATGTTGAAAGAGTGCACAAGGGTTTGGGTTTGTGTTTGTTTGGGTTGAGAATACTCTATAGGACTAGAGGAGATTGAGAGTGTCTTATGAGTATTGATTGTTGAGTGAGGTTGATGATTTGATGTATGTTTGTAATTCTCTACAACTAGTGGATCTTGTTTTTCATCCGTGGATGTAGGTCAGTTGGACCGAACCACGTTAAATTGTTATCTTTTGTGTGTTTGATTTACTGTTTGATTTCGCTTCCCCTGGTGTGATTGGATTGAAGGCTTTTAGCCCAACAAATGGTATCAAAGCTGTGGTGTTCCCCAACAAGTGGTATCAAAGCTGAAGGTTCGAAACATGAGAAAAGTTGAAGATTCAAGATATGGAAAGAGCTGAAAGTTCGAGATGTGGAAGAGCTGAAAGTTCGAGATGTGAGAAGAGCTAAAGGTTTAAGATATGGGAAGTGCATGGTTTGAGTCATGGGAAGAAGCAAGTTCAAAAGAGCTCGATTCAAGAGAAGAGTTCGAGTTTAAGTTTTGAATATTGAGGATTGGTTTGTATGAAGCGTGAAGACACAAGAGAAGAGAAGATGATTGTAAGACTTCCATTGCAGGTGGAGCCAAGCATGTCTAGCATGAAAACAGATGATTGATAGAATTTGAGTCAAGGTGGAGATTGTTGGAAATATTAACTCAAATCTCATAAGAGATTTGTTTGAGATTTGTTTGAGATTTGTTAGAGATTTGTTTGAGATTTGTCAGATATTGCTTGATGGACAAGAAGACTTGTAAAAGAAGAATTCCAAGAGAAAAAAAGATTCTTAATAGGTAAGTTTGACTTGCAAGAGAAGAATTCTAAAAGAAAAGATATTCTTAATAAGCAAGTTTGACTTACAGGAGAAGAATTCTAAGAGTAGAGGGATTTTTAATGGGCAAGTTTGTATGGTTATAAATAGGTGAAGTCTTTACAGGGTTAGGTATGAGAAAAAAGATATAAGAGAGTTAAAGAATAAGAAATTCACTCTTGACAGTAATATATGTTGTATATGTAAATCCTAGATGTGAAAATATGCGTAATTCGTTTATGAAATGAAAAAAAAGGAATATAGATGGAAAAAGGGGGGATAGGTTAGACGTAAAAAAAATCGATATGCTAAAATAAAATACGAAATGAAATAAGGGCTAATGAGATAGAAATAAGGAATCGTAAATAGAGTTCGGGTTCGAATTCCATAGATAATATGGATGGTATTGCCTATAATGATAGACAAATGAAAAACTCTCTCAAAATTGTTATTTATTTATCCACTTGATATTTTGCAAATAGGTTGGTTGAACTTAAAAATTCCTTCATTGAATAAGGAAACAATCCAATTGAATTGCATTTAATTGGATGGTACCAACGAAATCGAGTGCTAATCCCCATTTCTTATTGAATTGTAAGATTTTATGGGATAGACACCCATAGGAGTATTGAGATTCTACGTCTTATGAATGTGTATGTTTGTTTGTGAGTGGACTAGAAGAGACTGAGAGGGCCCACATAGGTATGATGTATGGGAGCATATGGATATATATTTGGTTATGTTGAAAGAGTGCACAAGAGTTTGGGTTTGTGTTTGTTTGGGTTGAGAATACTCTATAGGATTAGAGGAGATTGAGAGTGTCTTATGTGTATTAATTATTGAGTGAAGTTGATGATTTGATGTATGTTTGTAATTCTCTACAAGTAGTGGATCTTATTTCTCATCCGTGGATGTAGGTCAGTTGGATCGAACCACGTTAAATTGTTATCTCTTGTGTATTTGATTTATTGTTTGATTTTTCTTCCGTTGATGTGATTGGATTGAAAGCTTTTGACCCAACAAATACAGCAATGAAAATTAGGAGAAAAAAAAATAAAAGTAACCAGCAAGTAGCGCTAATCCAGTAAATGATCCATGCCACCCAATGGGAGCATTGCTCCACTCGTAAAATTCCAGCCCTCATCACGCTTTAAAGACGTAATTGTACTGAAATTATCAAGCAAACATGTCAAATAACCGCACATTAGGCAAACTCTAAAGTCGGATGTAAGTATTTTAATTAATTAACCTAAGGCCACGTCTTGGACCTTGTCCTTGGTCTTTGTGGCAGTGCCAACCACTGAATCAGAAGCTTTTCTAACAGAATCCTTAGGATCGTCTTGCTTAAACCCAAGTTACGCAGAGATCTTCTCCTTAGCCCACTCAGTCCACGACTCTGAGGACTCCCTGGCCTCTTTCCCCACCTCTGAAGCCATATCCTCGGCTTGTTTTTTCTTGCTCTTTACCTCTTTCGCAGCCTGCTGTGTCTCATCTTTCAGCTCATCCTTGGCTTGTTGCGTCTTGCTCTTCGTTCCTTGTTGCGTCTTGCCCTTTAAATTGAAATAGTCTATAACTTCCTCCTCTGTCGATGGCATGTGGTCAACACTTGTGCAGCTAAAACCGGCAACAGTCAGGACCACTACCGCCCCCAACAGAATGAAGAACCAACGAGGACATCGCCTGGAAGTCATGAATATGAGTCGAAGAAAAGCAACAAATTATATTCACAAAGTTCTTTCTTATATCTCAACAGTTTTTCTGTAAGAAGAAACCTTTTTTTTTTCCTTTTAGATGGCGAAGGATCAAGGAAAACTTCTTTTAAAGATAGTAAGCGTAGGAACAACTTGATCTTGGCCGTTTAATTTTAGGTGAAGCGGAGGTGACGGGATGAAAAATGATAGCTGTCCTGTAACGTGGCAAATTCAGACACATTTGAGGTTGGCAGGTGCCGCCATCAACATTCCAAGTGTCAGCTCCCTAGCTCTAATAACTGTAAACCAAACTAGAGCTTGTCTTATCACCGACGCCCAATCTTCGCATTGGTTACCAGGAAAGAAAATTGCAAAATCTCTTAAAAGGCATTATCATCCTAAATCATAAGTCATAACGGTAGTTAAAAATTGGCAATTTCCCCTTCTAGGTCATAATCTGCTTGACTTCTTGCATAGGTTGTCCAAATTTGCTCGGTTAATCAAGCTAAAGAGAAAGCACCTAAGAGCCAAACAAAGTAGTTTAGATTTACCTAACTGAGCAGTGGATTACAAGCAAATAACCTGCCGTGGACATTTCTGTTAATTATAAGTTCTAAGTATAAGAACTGCAAGGCAGCGTCTGGGAGCTTAATGCCCCTAACAAAACTACTCGCACTCATAAATCGAATGATTTAATAATGTAACGGTGCTTTCCTTAAGTTTCTGTTGCGACTTCTACAAGAAACAAGATAGCAAGCACTTTTGAAAAAAGTTCCTAAAATCGGCGAGATAATTGAAACTGTTTCAATTTTTAAATTAATCAATTCGAGTGAATACTCTCAGTTAAGGCACATAACAAGCCGTTTCAACCAAAGAATGTTACATGAACAAGTTAAACCTGCTCCCACTATTAGTCACCTCAACATGAAAATTAAAAGAAAAAAGAAACTAGAACTACTGTTCCCATATTTTACAAACAAAAGCAAACAGAGGGCGGTGAAAGAAGCTCCAAGAGAATGTTGTGTTGTTAACGCATGTGCTCACTATTGTCAGGTCAGAATGGTGATGAAAGGTCATGACACGAGTAGTGAAAGCACCCCAACTCCAAATATGCAACTGATTCGCAACAAAGAGCACATCTTCAGCAAGATTATCACCAAATCGTAGTGTAAAGTTCTTAAGTTCTGTAATAATTGGAGAAATAATTGGAGAGAATGCCTGCAAAGACCAGTGGATCACAGAGTTGTCTTAGCATGAATGCTGTCAATCCCGGAAATCACAATATTCGTATATGTGATATCAATTCTGTGCCATGCACATCAACAAGAACCAAATTGCGGAAAAGATACACCTGGTTATAAGCTTCTATTACATCTGGTTCCCAGGTAAAATGCATGGAAACTAAGAAACACAAAACCAAATACTAATTTTAACTACAAGAAATCTAGGTTCAAGCACCATGTCCTTTCCAAATTTTTTCCATCATCCAACCTTTCTTTCGATACAAGAGGGACTAAGGGAGTTCTGTGAATCAAACCTAGGATCTCTACTCAAATCCACCTCACCCTTACCATCCGGAATAAATGCATCTCTCTTAGATGCCAATTCTGTTTTCAAAGGGCAACTCATTAATTAAACTAAAACAGCAGCTGCAAATTAAAATGAAAGCAATAATCACCTTCTCTCGGGAAGCGACAAGAGCAATACAGATTTCGCTGCAACTTCAACAGATCTCATCATGATAGGCAGAATAAACAAATATGGCAAATCTTGCAGAATAGAAGGCAAATGTAGACCAAAGCATCACGCAATATGACAATACACAAATGAACTAAAGTCTATTTACGCTCAAGATCACCAGGAATACAAATACGCATTGCAGTTTGACAAACATGCCAACTTAATCATTCTGCTGCTAATATTTATGTAGGGAACACTCATAAACCAGGAATTCAAATTTCATAGACAAAAAAAAAAAAAAAAGGGAAAAACCCATAAACATTAGTCATGTTGGAGAAAAGCTGGATATGTCTATGTAAAGTTTATTTCATAAACTTAATTTTTCAAACTAACCCTGCCATGAAACAATCTCCAAATTAATGTCATTGCAGTTTCAGTAGGAGCATCCAATATTGGAAAAGAAGGGAAAAAGACAACAGAAGAAATGAAACACACGCAAAAGAAGGGAGCATAAAGTTTGGTGTTTCTTTTGGCCCAATATCCTTTGTTTTTGGAAAATTGGAAATTTATTTCATCATCCAATGAAACAGGGTAATGACTACTCGATGAGTTCTAGCTGATAAAAGGGACAACATAATTATTAGTCATATAAATTATATACTTCATTTTTTTTTTATCTATCCTTTGGCTTCTACTGAAGCATCCATTCATTCATCTGCCCCTAAGCAGGTTATCATGTGGAGCATAGCGTAGCAGAGCTCTTAACAAAGCAGTGTTGACTACGAGCAGGAACTATATCTTTACACAATAGACACAGTGTTGACTAGAACCAGAAACTATTCACAGAATAAGATTGTTTAGTGAAACATCCACTGATGATCATTGCTAGCGCCCAGAGTCTAGCTACCAGTCGCATGCTATAACACATGTCAGCCTAATTCTCAAATATTATCTAACTTTCTGCAGATAAGCATTATAAAAGACCCTCTTTGTTGGGTGAATCTTAGTACATGCTATCCAAACTTTAAGACATCACCCATAAAAAATGCCATGGATGATGGTGACAGACATAAAAGTAGAATCTGCTCCAAATAGTGTTAGAGGTGGCATCACAGAAAGACAAACAGGGAAGAGCAAGTCTAGATAGCCAACCAAAACTATTGAATCTTATATAGTTGGAAAGCCATGAAGAGTAGATGCCTACTCACAGCGTCCAGTGTCCTAACATCTACACTAGGATTCTTTGCATGTTTTCTTGTTGTGGCCAAGGCCCTTGCATTTGCTACATTGAAGCTGCCGTTTAATAATGTCTATTGATTCAGCCTGCTTCATCTTTGGCCGACCTGGTGGGCGTTTAGTTGGGGGAGGAGTTACAGCAACAGCTGCCTCAAGTAATTCATCCTGAACGGGTCTGTCTACATTTGGAACAGGATGAATGGACTCTGCATACGTTAGGTGGAAACTCTCCGTTGTGAAGTATCTGGAACAATAGTCATAAGGGCTTCTACTGATGCAATCAAAGACAGCAATAGCATGGCAGCAAGGCAAACCAGCAAGTTGCCAGCCCTTGCAGCTGCAGTCCCAATGGTCTATATTAACAACGTCAACAGATTCCCCACGAACTTCGAATATGCTACCATGTGTGAGTAACACTTGAAGTGACCTCGCCACCGCAGTTTCTTTCTGCAACTTTTCCTCATTACATGGAGTTAACTTTGTCAACCATTGACTGGAATCTACACGACGCTTGTAGATCGACTCCATCATCTTACCCCGCAATACATCAATCATCTGTGTTATAGGAAACTCATGTGCCTCTGATACCCAACTATAAAACTGCTGTCCAAAATTTGAGGTCATGTGGTTATACCTTGCTCCTTCAAAAAATGCATTTGCCCAGTGCTCTGGTTCACTTTGAATGACCCAGTTGTAAGCTTCAGGAGAAATGCCCTTTATATTTTCAGCAGAATGCTGGAAACCCTCAGGTCTTGGTGCATAAGCAGCAGCGTAAAAGTCATTGATCATAAACCGTCTTGCCTCATGAGAAAACTGCCCCTTTAAATCTCTATTAAGTTTCTCAGCAAGATGACGTAAACAATAGCTGTGGTAGCATTTATCAAATACATCAGCCAGTGCCCGCTTTAAACCATTCTGAAAATCTGCAACAAATGTTAACTGGCTAGATGTAGAAACTGCAGATTTCAGTTCCCTTAAAAACCAAGTCCAATTGTCCTCATTCTCAGCATCAACTACAGCAAAAGCTACAGGAAAAATACCATCCTCTGCATCTGCGGCAGTTGCAGCCAACAAGATTCCTTGGTATTTAGAATTTAAAGTAGTACTGTCAAGAAAAATGAGAGGCCGACAACCTTGTTGGAAACCAGATATTGAGGCATGAAATGAGACAAACAGACGATGGAAGCTTGAGTCATCCTTTGTAGTAAAGGTGACAATACTGCCCGGGTTAGTCTCCTTTATCTTCTCACAGAAAAAAGGTAAGAGATTATATGCCTCTTTATAGGAGCCTTGAAGCTGTTCCCTGGCAATCTCTTTTGCACGCCATGCCTGAGAATAGTTCAGTTGGATTCCATATTCTCGCCTGATGTCATCAGCAATATCTTTTGGCTTGTAGTTTGGGGAAACTTTCAATTTCTCCTTTATAATACTTCCCACCCAACCCCTTGTTGCCCGATACCCAGCTTTTACGGCAGCTCCCTCACATGTATGTTTTGTATTCATTTTCTTGATGCAAATCAACTGGGTCGTGGACAGTCTTGACGCATATATCCTCCAGGGACAGCCTTGAGATTTGCATTTGACAGTAACACGATGACTATCATTTTTCTTATACCTATAAGCAAACCCATGAGCAATTGAGTATTTATGCAAAGCTTCTCGGAATTCACTAAAACTACTAAATCTTTGGTCAACGCCAGTGATTGTATTCCCCCACTGCTGTGCAGCTTTATGATGGTTCTCATCAACAATATTAATGGGCATACAGTCTAAAGGATTTTCATCAGGCATTTCCATGCCAACTTGGTCAATGGTATTGGTCATCCCAACGGCTGCACTGACAGGAGCAACCATAGGAACCACAGCCTCAGAGACAGTTGTCCTGCTAGACCTGCACAATCAAGCAGCTGTAACAATGACAGAAAAAGCTGAATTTATATGGTAAATCTAGAAATAAGCAAGACTGAAGAGTAACTACCTACTAGCAGGCATGTTGGAAACATTACGAGCAGCAGCTTCCTCTGACATGATGAAGACATCAACGGTGGCAGAGTCTCCAAGAAAATTCAGCATGCGCTGCAAATCCTTGTCTTTGGATATGGTGATGAGGGTCTTCTTGTTGCCAGGGAGGAAGTACTTGATAGACATGTTATCAGAGCTAAAACTAAACATTTCTGCAATTTCAGACTTGAAATCACTTAACCGAGTTTGCTGATCAATGTCTACAGCATAGGCCTCACCACCATTATAAGACAATGAACCATCTTTATTGGTGACAAAATCACCCCCAGACTGACATATTGCTATAATTTTCTTTGCCGCCATGGCCTAACCATGAGAAACCAAATTATAACCAACGTATGAGAAACCAAATCAAGCACAACAAACTACATTAAAGAAATATGAAAAGTAGTAGTCTTTTTCTTTTTGCCACACACAAGAATTAAAAAAAAAAAAAAAGCATAAAATTCCAATATTAAAGCAGTAACCAAAGGAAGCTAAATAACTTTATCTGAGACTACAATCGAGAAACGGAAACACCAAACTAAGCCGAAAAGAAGGGGAAAAAATTGCATTGTTGCATTGGGAAGTAGAATTCAGAAACCCTAATATCTATGGAGTTTGAAAAAGAGAAAGATGATACCTTTATTGGAGAAACATGAGAAAGGCAGGATTTTAATTTTCTTTTGTTGAGAGATTGAATCCTCGAATTGGAATAGGAGAGGACAGGAGAAAGACCCACACCCAAAGCCAAGACCAATACCCTGAAGGAAGACAATCCGCAGCGTTTGCCGGCTTCCTAATTCAACCCTTTTGATTTGTTATTTATTTATTTATAGATGATGGACTTTTACCTAGTGCTTTTTGTTGTGCTGTAATTGTAAGTGCCATTTATCACCCAGGTTCCATTTTTTAAATTTATTTATAGTTAATAATATTTATGATAAATTTAATAAATTAATTAGTATAGTTTTATTTATAATTGTGTAATAAAAATAATGATGAGTGAAAATTTATTAATTAATTTGTGAATAATATATCTATTTTATTTTTATAATTTATATAATAAATCAAATTTAAATTTAACTTTTTTTTTTTTTATTTGGTAAGAAGGGTTCTTAGAATTTTTCTTGTACTTATGCCTAGCCTAGCAAATTCACGATAAAGTATCTTCTTATATTCTCCTAATGGATTCAAATCAAGGCTAATTAAAAAATATATATATTAAAATAGATAACCAAAAAACAAGAAAGTGAAAGTTAAAACTAAAATAAGAAAAGTCTAAGAAAATATAAAAAGAAATAAGATACCACGTACATACTGCCATTTAAGGATGGCAGTTGGTAAGATTTATTATACTCACCTCGATTTTGGAATACGATTCTAATAATTTAATTCAATTTCGACTCAAACTCAACTCTGAGTAATTATTTTTTATAATTAATTTCTTTGATATATACGTTTATAACTCACATTCAATTTGTATTAATCTAAAATTATTTAAATAATTTAAATTTAGTATAATGTTTGTTAAATTTTTTTAATATAAATTACATTTTAAGTCTATATAAATATAATATTTTTATTAAATTAAGATATTAAATAATAATTTTATTAATACAATATATATTAATATAAAATTAAAATAAATATTTTATATACCCAAGACAAGGTAAAATACACTAAACTTATCTCCAACCCAACCCTTATTTTTAAAACAAAAATACCTTGATCTAATCTTGAGTTAAAAAAATGCACCTATTGGATTAGACAAATTGAAACTTATTGGATACTTGTTATTTTATCATTCATATTTCTATTGATTTTTTCTTACAAAATATATCCCATTAAAAAAAATTAAAAAATAATAATAAAAAAAAAAAAAGAAAGCCAAATAGGTGCTGCATGGAGACACCATTGAACTCCAAAGTCTATAATGTATGCATTTCATTTTTATAATTTATATTACAAATCAAATTTAAATTCACTCTTTTCCGTACACATGCATTTTATATGATTTCAAAAATGTTATTCTTTGATAATATATGCAACAAGTGCTCCAATACCTGAATTTCAGGCTCGGTATTCTGCAAAAAGAAATGTTTACCACTACAAGATTTATAGTGACAGCATCATGGATCCATCTCAGCGTCAATATATTTGTCATAGTGTTTATGAACTTAATACTGCAAGCCATGAAGAGAAGCAGCAAAAAAAATTTATTAATGGAAAGCATGATTTCTCTCAGCTTTTGTTAATGCATCGCGTAATGATGGAGTGCCAATTATCCTGTGAAGACAATATTCCGTTTTGACGTCATTGAAATGGTAATTCTTGATCCTGAGATTAAGTAATGTTTCTTCTAAAATTGGTCAATTTTTCAACTTTAGCTTCCAGCTATCATGGATTTACTAATTCATTTCCATCCAGTTTTTTCTGTTATTTAACTTCAATTTTTGAAGAAATTAGGCTTTGAAACTGACCCTTCTACTGGCTTGTTGTTCAGGGAGCTGTTTTACAGCTGGAGTTTGAAGGTTCAGAATTTTTGTATAAAAAAGTTGGAAATTGTGGTAAACCGCAAATATAATTGAGTTCCGTGGCATGCTTGAATTAATGTTAACTAAGACTAATTTGCATTGTAAATTTTTTAAGCTCGTAGAGAAGAAAATTAACTAGATTTAGGAACTGAATCGTGATAGGTATGATATGAAAGCATAAGCATTTTTTTGGTTCTAACTTGTTAATTTTGTAGGTTGCTTTGTTGCTCCAAATTGGAAAGGAAGCAATTGCTCCTGATATAGTCCCAAAGATTTTGGCAACTCGAGATCGCAAAGAGCAGCTGGATAAATATCTCGTCTGCCCCACCACATGGGCTTTGCCTTGTGGCTGTCAAATACAATGAAAAGCGCCAACTGCATCCCGTAGGTTGCCCCACACCACAAACAAGCTTTGGTAGGAATCACACTGAGAGCAAATGTAAGCTTCCCTTTTATTAAAAAATTTCGACTCACAAGCAAAAGTTAGAAAAAATTTAAACAATTATTCAGCAAAGAAATGGATTGAGATTATCCAAGTTGTTTATGGTTTATGGGTGTCAACTTAAAGTTCATTCTATTGAATCCTGGTAGAACTTGCCAACAGCTGAAAATATCACAAAGGGGCTTCATTAGGGTGCCTTTACATTTTTGCTTGCATTTTTTAGATGTAGGATTTTGGTAGTCATCTGATTTTCCATTTGTTGAAAAAGGTCAAACCACCCTGGTTTCGTTTGCTCTGTTCTGAGCCCCTTCTTTTTCTTTTTCATTATCCCAAAAAAGGATCAGTTTCAAATTTAATGAAGCCGTGTACTCGAAGCACGAAAAAACTTGTTTGCCTGCTCTTGAACAGCAACTTCAGTTTACATACTTTTGGAATTCTCATTGAATCACCTTAATCATTCCCTTATTATTGCCAGCTCTAATATCCAAACAAAGGAAAGTATATAAAATCCATCGTGATATCAACTCACTTTAACCGGTAAAAGATGGTCAGGCGGTGTGAACGTATGTATCATCTCAAGGACCGGCTCCATACAGTTGGGTAGAGAAACTATATTAAATAGGTTGCAGAATGACGAGTTCAATACGAGGTCCGAGTTGACCACAAAATGCACAAAAACATTCAATGGGTAAGAGTTCAAACTCTGTTATTTACCAAAAAAAATCACAAAATGCACAATATGAAGAGCACTTTCATGTTGTACACCGGACCAGGTGATAACAGAATTTGAATAATCATTGCCTACCGTCCCTCCAAACTGGACAAAGCACCAACTTTCTTGCAGTGACTCAAAATATAAGTTCCATCCAATCAAAAAGCCGTAACAAAATGTAATTGCCCATGGAAATGGAACGTTTTTCTATCAAATTTGAGATTTTCTTTTTCTATTTGAATAGCTTTATTTCTTAGGGGCAGTTGACAATTTCTTGTTTTACGATTTTTAAAATTTTGAAAACAAAAAACATAATTAGTTAAATTATATTATTCCATAATTTCAAAAACTAAAAACATGAAACATGCTTGACGAGTCTAAATCTCTATTCTTTCTCCGTGTTTTCCTGGTAACATGTTCCAGAATGTTCTGGAAATTGTAGGTTGTTTCCTACCATTTTCAATTTTTTGTTGCCAGTTTTTACAATTTGAAATAACATCCTATCAAACACAATTTATGTTTTATGTTGCAATATTTTGAAAACAAAAACATAAAACACGAAATAAAATTAATCCCAAATGGACCCTTAATAACCATCCAAAGTACGACACCTGAAAATGTGAGAAAAATCCTTCAAATGAACAAAGGAACTATAAGATCCAATAATGGAGTTTCTAAACATACCCACCCAAGGGCACAAGGTTTATGTCTCGAAAAAACGAAGCTCTACCATGAATTCTTGATGCTTTGGGGAATACCAAGCAACAGCCTTTGCCGAACCAAGGACCTGCAATGCATATTCAATGGCAAACACTGGTTCATCAGCATGTATGTGCCAACCATTGTTCTTGAAATCGATCACAACTCCCGAGTCAACTCTAAAACTGAAAGGTCCAGCAATCTGTAAAATCCAAATAAAGAATTTTATAGTATGTCCCAAATAGAAACTTGTTGACAGCTATGAATCAGAAATCAGAAAATGCCTAAGAACATTGGTGACACTATTCAGAATTCAGTATTGGAAATCTCAATTTCACATCAACAAACAGTCAGAAATTTCTAGGACAACCAATGGCATTGAAAGCTATGCACAGCAGCGGATAAAGTCTTACCACCAAAAGAGTAAAAATATTTTGCTGAACAACTACATTGGCTTCAATTGCAACTCTTGTTAACATCCTAATTCAGTATGGCCAAAAAATATTTCAAAGACATACCTGCTGCTGAAGGGAAAGGGTGGTAGCAGGGCGGATCATTTTAACCGTTTCTGAAGTAGGCTGTTGCGAAATAAAAAAATCTTGAGCTAATTGTGCGGCACCTGAAAGAAATTTAGAACCAGAAGGAAAATCAAGGCGGAGATGAAATCTTGTAAGATCAGAAAATAGCCGCTGGAACTTCCCATGCTGGGCTGTAAATGAGAGGGATGCAAATATATCCCCTAGAAGAGCAGATTTTAGAGTTGGATTATGAAATGATAAGTATTTAATCTCTTCAGTATCTCTATATAATCTGACAGAATTTTCCCCAAAACTCGCAGTCAAAGCAGCACCTACACATAAAAAACAAGGAATTTTTTAGTATTTCCCAAGTGTTAAAATCATAAACATAGCATCATTCATGAGTTGAACAACAATTATGGTGCTAAAACAGGATGTCAAATATGTATAGCGATAACTGCTATAACTTTGTAACAATGGATTGACAATATGAAACAATTATCAACTAAAATGAAGTGATAACCATAGCACATGGAAAAAATCCCTCTCCACCATAAGCATCTAGGTCACCAACGATTGAGGGAGTTGACAGGGTACTTATGTTATATTTTACCAATTATTCCTGATGCTGAAACGTGGGGATCTGAAAGCAATATGTCATAAGGTTGAATCATCTTCAGTTTGGGAGCTTTACTTCTCCAAATGTCAACATTCTTCTTGTAAGAAAAGGCGCCTTTGACAGAAAAACCAGGAAGTATAGAAATAGGGATTTTAGCCATGTGACCATCTCCAAATTGCTTTGGTGAGCCATGATTGTGGTGCAAGCACAGATGATAACTTGGACCAGAATCAGAAGGTAGAGAAGCCAAATCAAGTGCCATGGAGAAGGGGACATCCCAGTAATTACCGGTCTCTTTGTCCACAAAGAGAGCAGGCCAAGCTACATCTAGCGTCAAATTATGATGTGGAAACTGCTAATGACCATATACAAAAGATTAGATTACCATAGAAGCGAGACATACATGCATTTATTAGTATATTATACTCGTAGGAAATAAGTAATCGGAGAAAAGCGAAAATAGCACTCGCCTTATGATGGAAAACTGCTTTCTTCCTGGGAGGGGTGTTGTTAGCATAATAGGAATCAGAGGTGAGAAGCAGAGTGTCATCAGAGGTTAATAAGAGCTCAGAAGAGAAGCCAAGAGCATACAAGGACTTGTCAAAAAGAAGCCTCCCAATGGATTTCAGGTCAAGCATATGCCTAGGCGTAGCTCCACCACTCCCCTGAAAAGAGGACAAAAACTTGCGCAGGTTGAACTGCCCCAGCAAAATACCGAACCAATTGTCAGTAAAAGGAATGGTGAAGACTCGCTGAATAGTCACGCCAAGGTGATTGGAATAGGAGGGAAGAAAAGGGGCGGCCATGAAGCGCTGCATAAAGTCGATCTGCTTGGGCCTGGAAAGTCTTGTGCCCCTTGACACTCCCAGCGGTAAAGCCTTTCCTGGTACTGCACGAGCTGCTCCCTCAAGGGTCCGGGGAGTGGAGGCGTCCAATTCCCAGAAGTCCCCGTCCATTGCCCATCGGAGCTTCTTCATTCTGCCCCAGCCAGATGAAAGTTATGACTTGACTCTCGAGCAGTTGGGGGAAGGAGAAATACTCGCACAGTAGTATACCATATGCTAATATGCTAGTTATAATACTTAATAATCTCCATCGGGCTCGGCCCCTTTTAATTCCGAATTTCCCCGTCTTCTCATGTGATTAAATTAATCACATTCACAGCTGAGCTGAGCTGAGCTGACCAGGTTTTCCTATTTTGGTTTAATTTGGTGGTTGTTTTCTTCTTAGCCAAACAAAACCATGATCACTAGATCGGCCTCGCTTTGTTCAGTGCTTAGTGCACAATGCAATGCTCATTCCTAGTAGTAGCAGTAGCATTTTGATAGTATTTGTTTTCTTTCTTTTTTCTTCCTTTTTCTATTACCGGCTGGTTTCCCTTCCCATCATCCCATGTTATGGCCGTTTCCTTCAACTAGTAATAATCAATATTTACTTGTGCTAGTCCTAGACAATTGTCTACTACCTTCTTCTTGGGTCTCTCTTAGTCTCAGATCAATCAATTATTTATCAATCGGTAAATGAGAGCCCTCCACTCAAATTAGTTTCCTCGTCATCGATAAATTGATGCCTAAAAAAATCTATTTAGGGACATGAAAAAATCAAAAATCTATTATCATGTTAACTAGTACTAAAACAATTTGAGTGGCACAGAGTTTAACAAATTCATCCCGGCTTCCACTAGCACAGATGGAAACAATTCTATTCTAGTGTCTGATTAGGACGGAAAAAACCACTCCAGCTTTTCCTAGAGCTAAAATTGATGCATAGCATCCAACATTGCTGGAGAGCCATTTGTGCCCGTGGACTTGCTGTATCCACTACTTCAAAAATACAGATGCTGCCTGAAATAGCCTATCCACAACACATCAGTCCTGTGAAGATCAAAGAAAGTCCACCATGATGCTGATCCAACTCCCTTTGCTGGAAAGAAATTATCCATAGCTTTCACTTGGATGCCAAGATCCACATCTCTTCGTTTCAAAGTTCATCTCATCTACCATTTAATGAATGAATATCTCCAAAAACGTGACAAAGCTAGTCACGCATTTTAGGGTTTAGCATGGAAAATGTCCAGCTGGCTGTTATTGCTTGTCCTGAATTTTCAGGGAGGTCAATTCACTCTGTTGCTGTTGATTTCTATACCGTGAACTGTTAGGGAACCATCTCCGAAGCCTCTCTGGCCAAAACCTGGTAAGGGATGCAAGCAGTCAACCTTTCACATCACCTAAAATAACAACTGCAACAGCAGCAATGCCAAAGATAAAAGAAACTAAGACAAAACAAATATTGGTATCTTTCTATCATATTTCCTAGCAGATATCCACTGCTTTAGAACCCAGAAGAGATGCCTATATCATTTCATAGTTAAGGTTTGCCTGCTATGTGGTCTCACATCTTCATCATATTCATAAACCAAGAGAAAATTGTCAACATGATTTCCAGCACCACATTGCTGCTTCAGCAATAAAAAAATGCAACAAATGGCACAGAATTCCAAAAATATGCGATTAAGTTCAATGTATTGAGTGGTCAAAATATATTCATATATATATATATATAATGAGAAGTCCTGACGGATCCTATTAATGAATGTATAATTTCTGAAGAAATATAAGAAATTCAGAACTTGCTACTTACAGTTAAAATCTTTCATAAATTGCCCGCCTTACTGAAGCGTTCAAACCGTATGCTATTGAGTTGAAAAGGACCTAAAATAAATAGATGGCAGTGACGAAATCAGTTTCTGAAAGAAACTTAATAACAAGGAACAACCACTTCATTGTTTACATGACACAAAATCAAATGTACTTAAGAGGATCAAACAAGTTATAGAAAGTAAAATTTGGTCCCCATCTTTTAAGATAATCAATCTCTTGAAGATTTTCCCACTTCTGAACAACCTGCAATCAAGCATTTGGTGCCTGGATAGATGCATTGGAGGTAGGGGAATATTTGTTTCACCCTCTCCCTTCAAAGATTTTCTCTGTGGCCATATCAATGTTACATAATTTGCTTAACCATTAAAATGATATATTTCATTTATCCACCCAAAATTTCGACCGAAAAAAACAGAAAAGAAAGATTGAGATATGGGCATATCATGATCCATTAATAATAATTTAGATAATAACCAAGGAAAAGTTTTCACCAAGACATGATCTTGAAACCTGGGTTGGTTTCCATAGTGGAATCAAAACAATCCATTTTAAACTGACCATTCCCAATCTTGCTCATAATATGCAGTGGGAAAAGCTTGTTTTGCAAGCGGCACTTAAATACTTAATTCCCATACCAACAAACACAATCACAGATACACACATACACATATACATATTATGAGTCAAACAAAAGTAGCAGTTCAATTTCTAAGTAATTACCATAAGTGTAGCTGTCCCAACATCAAGAAATGAGAGCCAAAAGATATTGTGGCCTGGCTCAATAAAACCGTGGATGCCATTGATTGTGCCAAATACCCATGATCCTATTAGGATCAATGGATAGTATCCCTACCTGTTCAAAGCTATAGGAAAAGGAAATCAACAGCAAAAGCTTACAAGGATAACTAGCTTCATTCAACTGCAACAGATTTTCTTCCTAAAGCTTAATTTAAATTAACATTGGTTAAAGGCAACAGAGGAAAGCAGCAGAAACTAGCTAATTCCAATGAATTATTACATTCCCACAGATTTGACAGGGAAATCTGGAAGACAGTAGAAAAGGCAGTAAAACAACCATGAAAGCGAAAAACAGCTAAGTCTGACTCCGTTCCAAACCAAGGAGCAAACCTTAAAAAGTGGAGCTTTACTAAGGTAGCAGTCTGAAAAGATGGCAATGGGCAAGTGTGTCATCAAGGATTCTGGTCTCTACATAATAGGAAATTTCTTTCAAGTAACAAAAGAAACCAAAAGGCAACAAGCACGACTTTCTCCAGGAAACAGAAGACATGTAAGCACCAGATTCATAGAAACAAATGAGGATTGCACTGGATAATGATCAAGGTAGAAAACAGCATAAATACATGAATTATGGGGCATTCAAGCAGTCAAAGCAACAGAAATAGCAAAGCTTCAGTTGATCCATAAGTCCCATATATTTAACTTTAAGCGTACCACATGCTCTGATGAAAGAATTAATTACCTTCGTGTCCGTCCTTGAATCAAACTGGTATGCACGATCTGACATGCCAACCGCCATCTAAAATTTCCAAAGATTGTACAAAAATGGCCTCAAAAGTTGCACAAATACATAGCAGCTTAAATTTATGATGATAGAAACAGATAATTGTGAACGTACATGAGCGGCATTGTTCTGCATGCGTATCACTTGAAAGTATGTAAAACCATTGTAAAGAATTGCACCCAATAGTGGGACATAAAATGTTATAAAGTGAACTGCCTGCATAGATATGCCAATCACATTAGAAAGTTCTACAATGCTAAGAAATCATGCTACTTTGTCAAAACTTTTTGTTAACCTCATCACTTCTATGCTCAAATAATATGTATAATAGAATATACAATACATGATTGTCAAGACACAGCAACTGAAAAGCTGCATTCAGAAAGGTAAAAAACAGGGCAAGGAAACATTAAAGCCTTACAGAAACCAGGTGGTTGAAGGAAAAGTTGAAATTTAGTAATTAAACAACAAATCTAAGTGGACAATCAGCCAGATAATGTTACTTGTCCCTTGCCTTTCCAGTGCAACCTGTTTGTGCCCAACACCATGCACTCAAATGCGTATGGTCATTACCAATAGAATGTATGACAGTCATAACCAGCGAAGTTCCTGCAGGAAGTAGTTAAAGTCCCATATAAAAGGCTGGTTGACAGCATTAAAGGAGGGGAAAGGAAGAAGAAAAGAAAATGGCAAGTGTAAACCACCATTGTAGATAAGTTTGAAGCAGTCAACAGAGTAGAAATGGAAACCGAAAACATAAGCATTGCGAGAAGGCTATAGAATTTGGTACGATGATAAAGAAGAAATGAATAATTGTAACAGAACATAGATGGACATACCCCAAACATACAAGTGAAAGATGGCCTCCAAATCTTCAACATCAGTTTTGTGTCTAACTACAGTTCGATGGAGGGTAAAAGCAATAGTTGTGGTCCAGAGGAAGGAAGCCACAAAGAAGAAATGTGTGGTGTAGCCCTAAGCGTAACAAAAGAAACCTTTTGACGGGTCTCTGCATGGAAAAAAGATTTATATAATGATTTTTTTTTTGTACGTGGGAATTCCCCAATTCCTAGTATAGAGGCATGGGAAATTGTTTGCAGGAGGAGGAAGCATACCGGACCATGTTAAAGAAACAGCAAAGCATGTCCTGCAGCGATCAAAAAAAGAGATGAAGAGAGAAAATGTGACAATTGTAAAGAAGTAGGAAAAAAAAAAAGATTTGTAGTCCGCAAAGCATTAGATCAGATACAGAGGTTTTATAGAAAAATATTGCAAAGTAAAGTAGCACAGTGATAATGGAACAAGACAAGTTTCCTAAATAATTCACTTTCGATGGCAAAAAAAGACAAGTTTCGTAAATTCCTATTTCCAGTTTATTAGATAGATATATTGGATCTTCAATCTTCATCTACATAAACGTGAATGAATTGAACAAGACAAGTTTCCTAAATTCCTAATTCCAGTTCATTAGATAGATATATTGGATCTTCAATCTTCATCTACATGAACATGATTGAATTGAACAAGACAAATTTCCTAAATTCCTAATTCTATACCTTTTGATTGTTGAACAAAACAATGCAAATGTACTAACTACTAGTAGTAACAATTTAGAAAAAAAAAAAAAAAAGAAAGATTACAGAGAGGTAGAGGTAGAAGACGAGCTTGAAGGAGAACTTGCGAAGTTCCTCGAAGAGGGAGTAGCAAAGCACAATGAATCCAGATCCTACGAACGATAGACTAGATGCTCCACTGTTCACCGCCGTCGATATTCGTCGATCGTGAATTGACAGCACCGTCGCTATTTTTCTTTTTTTTTTTTAATTTTTATAAATAATTTTCTGCTCTTAATAAATTATTTATTTTCTTTCTTTTTCCTATTCTGGGCCGACTGAATTAACAAAAAGAATTTCTTTCAATCAACAAAATGTACTTTCCTTATACAGAACCAAGTGCGGTAAACCCGGATTCGTATGATTTGTTAAAAAAATTTTAATATTTGATTAAGTTTAAAATTAAAGTAATATGTGTAATTACTACGAAGAAATCAGTAATGCAAAATTGCTAATTTTAAACAATAATTTCTAATCGTGGAAGAATTGAACAGAAAAATTAAAGAAATAAAGATAAAAAAATTTCACTCTCAAATTTCAAAATGTATAAACAACATAAATCTATAATTCCATTTCTGAAACACATGAAATGCCAGTAATCAAAAGGATCATTACATTACAAAGACAATTAATAGCAAACTAACAATAAGACATTACCGACTAAAAAAAGTATGATTACT
Organism: Durio zibethinus; assembly: GCF_002303985.1. The sequence continues at coordinate 341,051 of NW_019168026.1, read as the reverse complement.
TCATTGAGAAACAACAAAGTACTCTTAGTAAAACATTTTAAGGTCCCAGTCTAAATTGAACAAAAAGCAAACCATTCTCTTAAAGTTCATTCAAATTCAAACACAAAACTTCAATGGCTAATACTTGGACAAAGTCCTCCGTACTTCACACCATATAAATTCTTCAATTTTTAAGATCTTGAAATCATCTGGTAGAAGTTGGGCCAGATGATTGTGAAGTTACTGACGTCGACAACCTCAAGGTTATCAACAGTCTCACCAATGTCAAGATATACCACGCTAAAATCAGAGTATTTCAAACTATCTTTCTCAATCAGTTCAAAAAGTTCTAGGGTACTTAGGCACCTGATTTCTCCCTAAAATTTTGTTTCGTTTTTGTATTTTTGTATTTTTGTTTTTTAAGAACTATATATATGATAAATTTATTACAACTTTTCATTTATCTAAAAAAGACAGTAATTTCTTTACATATCCACTAAAAAAATTTTGGCTCTTACCCAATTTGCAAACTTGGCAAAGGATAAAGGTCAGGAAAAGAGTCCATTCTTTTAAGTTTTACCTGCTTTCAAAATCCCTTCAATGTCCTTTAACCTAAAAGAGATAGCCAAATCCAAATATCAACTTACTTTGAGAAAAAAAAACCAAAACATTAATGATGTTGCAAAGGAAATATGATTAAGAATCCAGTAATTTCTTGATGAAATTAAACACCAATAAAGACATATATCATTGATAAACATAAAAAAGATCACCAATGATCAAGATATTGGAATATAATTCACATTATTAAGAAATCTGAATGAAATGTCTTATATATGCATTAAGAGCCCAATAACCTAATAACTTAAACTTTTAGGCTCAAATGGTATATAATATGTATGTATGGACTCTCTGGTATGCTCCCATGGGCTACAAGTGTGGTTTATCTCTCCAACAAGTAGTATCAGAGCCAGAATTATTTCGAGACATCGATACAAAAGTAACCCAAGACAAAAGTAAATTATGTTTGAGATCATGGAGAATGATACAGATTTCATGATAAAATTGACATCATCAAATTATTCAATTTGAAAGCATATGACGGAAGATCATTTATATTGCAAAGATATGTTGACATCAGCGTGTTTCATCATATAGCGCAGGAGACAGATGCCCACACTGAGAAAAATTAGCAGCATTGTATGAGAAAAAAATAGGTATGAATAAAGTTATACTTGTTAAAAAACTTGCAACTTTACAGTATAGGAATGAACGATCTATTACAGAGCACTTGAGTGATTTTCAAGATATATTTAATCAGATGACTACTATGAAACTTAAGATAAATGATGAAATAAAGGCATTGTTTCTTTTGTGTTCATTGTCAGATCGCTGAAATACTCTAGTTATGACTATTCTAAATTTAACTCTTGATTACAAAGTGACATTGAAGATGGTAAATGACAGTATGCTTAATAAAGAAGCAAGATGAATGTAGACCCTGAAAATCAAGCTTTAGTCATAGAGAATAGGAGTAAAAACATCGACAGAGGTCAGAACTTAAAATACCGTAGTAAGTCTAAACATAAATACAACTCTAGAGATAAAAGTGAAGTGTTTTCATTATAGTAAAACAGGTTATATAAAACGACATTGTAAAATCTTGAAGCAAGAGCAGAAAGATGAGAAAGGCAAGAGTTCAGATAATGGCAATATTGCAGCAGTGAATTCAGATAGTGATTCAATTACTTTGATCTATAAACATGATGATTGTAATCATGTTGGTGATCCTGACATTGAATGGATAGTTGACACGAAAGTGGCATATTATTGTATTCCTAAGAAGAGAGTTTTTTATAACTTACAAAGCAAGAGACTTTGGTTGCACTAAGATGGGAAATAAAAGTGTGTCGTAGATTGTTGAAATTGATGATATTGTTATACAAACTAGTACAGGTTGTATATTAACTTTGAGGGATGTTAGACACATTTCAGATATAAGAATGAACTAACTTGCTATTAATATCCTTGATAAAGAAGGATATGAGAGTCGATAAAAAAAGGGCAGTGAAAGCTTCTCAAATGATCTATAATAGTTGCAAGGAAAAAACTATGCTGCACAATATATAAGACATGGATGTAATTGAATGACAACCATATAAATGCTATTGAGGATGATGCTTTAGCAAACTTATAGCACAAAAGGCTGGCATACATGAGTGAGAATGGGTTATAGATTTTGGCAAGACAGTCTCTCATTCCCTTGACCAAAGGTATGTCTCTCGATTTATATGATTATTGTTTGTTTGGTAGCATCGTAGAGTTTTTTTTTGTAAGAATTCTTAAAGAAAAGAAAATACATTGGAATTAATTTATTCTAATGTATGTGGTCCCATTAAGGTTGAGTTATTAGGTGATAATAGGTATTTTGTTACTTTTATTGATGATGCTTTACGTAAAACTTAGGTGTATATGTTGAAAAATAAAAGTCAGGTATTGCAGTATTTTCAAAAATTTTATGCCATAGTGGAAAGGATGATAGGGTTACCCTTGAAGTGTATTCGGATTAATAATGGTGGGGAATACATGTCCAAAGACTTTAAAGAGTACTGTTCAAAGCATGAGATCAGGCATAAGATGACAAAACCTAGAATACCTCAACATAATGGTGTAGCTAAAAGGATGAACCGTATCATTATAAAAAAAGTCAAATGTATGTTGAGAATGGTAAAATTACCAAAGTTATTCTAGGGTAAAGCAATCAACACAACTTGTTATTTGTTTAACAGATCATCATTAGTTCCTTTGGGATTTTACATTTTAGAAAAAGCATGAACAGGAAAAGATGCTTCATACTGTTATTTGAAAGTTTTCGAGTGTAAAACATTCATGCATGTGCCAAAAGAGTAAGGATCAAAGCTTAATAGTAAAGTCACATAGTGTGTATTTGTAAGATATAGTGATGAAAAATTTAGCTACAGGGTATGGGATCCAATAAAGAGAAAGATAATCAAAAGCAGAGATGTGGTATTTCATGAAAAAGAAACCATAACAGACCTTGATAAAAGTAAAAAAACTACATGGGTTACTGTTGAGTGTAATGTTTCAATATCGACTTGGGTTCCATAAGAAAAAGTCATAGATGGTAGAAATGACCAAGAAATAGAACTTGGAGATATGATTGTGCTAGCCACAGTTAGTGATAAGCTAGATGCAATCAGTTTTAAGTAGGAAGAGCAATCTACTCCACCAAAAAATATTGAGCAGGGGGAGCTACCTTTGGCATGAGGTGATGTAGAGTCTTAGCCTAAGAGATCTACTAGAAAGCATAGGCCATCTACTAGGTATCTAATTTTAGATTTTATTTTAGTTATCAGTGACAAAGAGCTAAAAAGCTTTCAAGATGTGTAGGCTATTGGAAATAGAGAGCATTAATTAAAAACAATGAAAGAAGAGATGGACTTATTGTGAAAAAATGGTACATATGATCTTGTTAAATTTCTAAAAGAGAGGAGGTCGTTAAAGAATAAATAGGTGTTCAAGTTAAAAAAAAGATGGTGATAAACTAGTAAGGTACAAGCTTGATTGATGGTAAAAAGTTTTTCTCAGAAATCAGGCATCAATTTTGATGAGATTTTCACTTCAATTATAAAGATAAGTTTCATTCGAGTGGTGATAAGATCAGCAGCTAGTTTGAATCTTGAGCTTGAGTAACTTGATGTTAAAATTACTTTCTTGCATAGTGACTACAGAAGGACATTTATATGAATCAATAATAATTACAACAATACAGAAGCAATAATCATAATAATACAGATGCAATATATCGTAATAAACTTACAACAATAGACAACAATCAATAATAAAAAGCATAGAAAAAAAACACACTAAGATTTACGTGAAAAACCTCTAGTGTAAAGAGAAAAAATCACGGACCACTAGAAAAATCTTCATTATCAAATAATGGATATACAAAGTTCTTCTCTAGCTAAAACTAGAGCTAATCAACAACTAAAGAGACAATTGGAGAAATCTCACCAAATAGGTGACTTAACAAATATACCCTTGATTTGTTTCTAGAAAGCTTCAAACCCGATCTTCATCGTTCAGAATGTAAACTCTGAATAATAAACTTGCTGATAAAATTTTAGCTCAATCGGACCGTTTATTAACTTTTATTCAACTAACTCTCTCTTTTTTTTTTTCTTTTTTTTTAAAACTTTTTTATCTTTTTTTTCTTGGTTTACGATTCCACCTTAAAACAACCCCACCTCTTTTTATTAAGTAGCTAGGGCTTTGTGTAAAAAGAAAGAACAAAGCCTATGGCCTTTGATTAGTCCAAACCCAATTACATGGTGCTGGACTCCATTTTCCTAACAATCTCCTTCTTCAGCCCCATTAGAAAGAGATTCATTACCATAACAGTTTCATTTAGAACTTACCTTAGCCAAAGAGCTCATTCCGACCAAGTTATTACAGAGCTTAAACTTCTCTTTAGAAAGTATTTTAGTCAACATATTTGCTACGTTCTCATCAGTATGAACTTTCTTCAACAGCATCTATTGTTCCTTAATCACTACAACCAGTGATATCTAACATTAATGTGCTTCGTTCTAGCATGGTATATGACATTTTTACTCAAATTTAAAGTACTTTGACTATCACAGAATACCACATACTTTTTTTTATTCAACTCTAATTCAAGAAAAAAATGTTTCATCCAAAGTATTTTTCACCTACTTCGATTGTTGTAATATACTTAACCTGTGTAGCTGACAAAGCAATACACTTCTGTAACTTAGACTGCCAAGACATAGCTTCTCTTGTAAAAGTGAACAAATACCCTGAAGTAGATTTTTTACCATCAAGATCACCTATCATGTCAGCATTAATAAACTCTTCTAAAACTGATTGTGAAACTTTATAACTCAAGCACATTTTTAAGGTGCCCATCAAATATTTGAAAATCCATTTCATTACTTCTCAATGAACCTTTCTCGGATTAAAAAGAAATTTGCTTACTACACCAATTACATGAGTAATGTCAGACAGTGTATAAACCATAAGATACATTAAAAGAACCGACTGCAGAAGAATAAAGAATACTAGAAATAGCTAGTTACTCTTCTTTAGACATCAAACAAGATTTTTTACTCATATGAAAATGATTGGTAAGTGAACTGCTAACTGATTTAGCATGTTGCATATTGAATCTACTAAGCATTCTTTCAGCATACTTTTCCTATGATAACCATAACTTTTCAACTCTTTTATCCCAGATAATGTCTATGCTGAGAATCTGCTTTACTAGACTTAATCTTTCATATCAAAGGACTTAAACAATTATTCTTTCAACTTGTGAACCATACCAGTATCTTATCCAATAATCAATATATCATCAATATATAATAAAAAAATAATCAGTTACCATCAAGAAATTTTTTGATATACACATAAAGATCCGTTATCGTTCTTTTATAGCTGTGGTTCACCATAAAAGAATCAAACTTTTTGTACTATTATCGCGGAGCTTGTTTCAAGCCATACAAGTTTTTTTCTAATTTACAAACTAAATGCTCTTTCCTTTTCACTTAAAACCCCTCAGGCTGATTCATATAAATGTCTTCTTGTAAGTCACCATGCAAGAAAACAATTTTAACATCAAGTTATTCAAGCTCAAGATTCAAACCAACTGCTAATCCCAGCACTACTCGAATGAAACTCATCTTCACAATAAAAGCAAATATCTCATCAAAATCGATACTTGATTTCTAAGAAAAACCTTTTATCATCAATTAAGCTTTGTATCTCACTAGTTTGTCACCATCTTTTTTTAACTTGAGCACCCATTTATTCTTCAACGACCTTCTTCCTTTCAAAAATTTAACAAGATCATATGTACTATTTTTTCATAATGACACCATCTTTTCTTTCATTACTTTTAACCAGTGCTCTCTATCTAGAGTAACTTACACATTTTAGAAGTTTTTTGGCTCTTTTTCACTGGTAACTAAAATAAAATCTAAACTTAGATACTTGATAGATAGCCTACGCTCTCTAGTTGATCTCTTAGGCTGAGACTTTACATCACTTGATGCCAAAGGTAGCTCTTTCTGCTCAACACTTTCTAATAGAGTAGATTGTTCCCCTGCTCAAAACTAATTGCATCTAACTCATCACTAACTATGGTTGGCACCTTTGTATCTCCAAGTTCTATTTTTTGGTTATTTTCACCATCTATGGCTCTTTCCTATGGAACCCTTTTCGGGGTTGAAATATCACACTCAACAATAAATCATGTAATCTTCTCATTTTTTTTAAGGTCTGCTATAATTTCTTTTTCATGAAAGATCATATCTCTACTTTTGATTGTCTTTCTTTTCACTAAATCCTATACTCTGTAGCCAAAATTTTCATCATTATATCCTACAAACACATACTATGTGGCTTTACTATCAAGCTTTAACCTCTGTTTTTTTAACACATGCATAAATACTTTACACCCAAAAATTTTCAAATGAGAATATAAAGCATCTTTCTCTGTCCATACTTTTTCTGAAATGTCAAAGCCCAAAGGAACTGATGGTGATTTGTTAAGTAAATAACAAGCTATGTTGACTGTTTTACCCCAAAATGGCTTTAGTAATTTTGCCATCCTCAACATACATCTGACTTGTTTCATAATTGTGTGATTTATCCTTTCAATTACACTATTATGTTGTGGTGTTATAGGTTTTACCATCTCATGCCTGATCTCATGCTTTGAACAGTATTCTTTAAAGTCTTTAGATGTGTATTCCCTATCATTATCAGCCTAAATACACTTTAAAGGTAACCTTATCATTATTTCCACCATGGTATAAAATTGTTGAAAATACTACAATAGTTGGCTTTTATTTTTTAACATATACACTCAAGTTTTACGTAAAGCATCATCAATAAAAGTAATAAAATATCTGCTACCACTTAATGATTCAACCTTAATGGGACCACATACGTTAGAATAAATTAATTCCAATATATTTTCTTTTCTTTGAGAACTCTTACGAAAAGAAACTTTACATTGTTTACCAAATAAATAATGATCACATGAATCAAGAGACATACCTTTGGTCAAAGGAATGAGAGACAGCCTTACAAAAACCTGTAACCCTTTCTCACTCATGTGTGCCAACCTTTGGTTTCACAAGTTTGCTGAAGCATCATCATCAATGGTATTTATTTGGTTGTCGTTCAATTGCATTCATGTCTTATACATTGTGCAACATAATTTTTTCCTTTCAACTACTATGATCTTTTTAGAAGCTTTCACTACCCATTCTTTTGTTGATTCTCATATCTTTTTCTATCAAGAATATTAATAGCAAGTAAGTTTATTCTTATATCCTAAATATATTTAAAATCCCTTAAAGTCAACATGCAACCTATACTAGTTTGTATAACAATATCACCAATATCAACAATCTGCGACACTCTTGTTTTCCATCTTGGTGCAACCAAAGTTTCTTGCTTTGTAAGTTATAAATAACTCTCTCTTAAGAACACAATGATATATCGCTCCTATGTCAACTATCGCTCAATGTCGAGATCACTAACAGGGTTACAAGTACCATATATACAAATCAAAGTAACTAAATCACTATATAAATTCACTGCTGTAATATTGTCATTATCTAAACTCTTGCCTTTATCAAATTTTTGCTTTTGCTTCAAGATTTTATAATGTCATTTTATATGACTTGCTTTACCACAATGAAAACACTTTACTTTGTCTCTGAACTTGAATCTATGTTTAGACTTACTATGGTCTTTTGAGTTTTGACCTCTATTGATGTTTTTACGTCTGTTTTTTGTGACCAAAGCTTCATTCTCAAGGTTTACATCTTTTCACCTTGCTTCTTCATTAAGCATACTATCATTTATCATTTCCCTAACAAGTGGTATCAGAGACAAGGTTATGACGGGTTCGAGTCCCAGTGATGTTACTCAAAGAAAGATTGTTGGTAGATCAGAGGTTGGTCGCATCCATCAACTTTATGTGCTCGAACGCTGATATTAAAGGGTTTGACTTGAATGCAATAAGTTTATGATAATATGAAGAAGTCGAACACCCAAATGGACGATGTGTTAAGTCAACTTAGAGTATAAGCTTGAAAGAGCACTGAGACAACCTAGACAGCCAGGTTGAGTGTTGTGCCCTAGCCTAAAGGCACATTAAAAATATGAGGTTGCCTAGCCTAAAGGAGAAAGTTGCTTGGCCCAAAATAGTTGTTAATAAGAGTTACTCATATGAGAGAGTCAATGTAAGACTTGATTAGAACTCATAAGTGAACGAAAAAAAAGTTGAGATATGATTCACATATGAACAAAGAATCCCATATCTTTAAAAAATTTGAATGAGATGTCTTATATATGCATAAAGAACACAAAAACTTAATAGCTTAAGCTTTTGGGCTCAAGTGATGTCCAACATGTATGTATGGACTTTTTAGTGTGCTCTTATAGGCTACAAGTGTGGTTTATCTCCCAAACACAAGAGCCTAACCCTTTGATTTATTTTTTTTTACAGGTTTTCTTTTTATGTGCAAGAAATGTGAATGCCAAATCAAAATCTTTGGTTGTGCCATGTCATCAAGTTAGTTATTAGCTTGTTAAACACACAGTAATGGTCTATCTAGTATCTTTTTAACTTACAAAAGTAAGAAATCATTGTGATAAAATAGCATATGCTAAAATGAAAGTAAAAGCCAATAGATTTCATTTTAAGACATTAACATAATGTTTATATATTTACCCTTTTAACAGATAAATATTACTCCTATCACCATTTTTTCTTCACATAAAAAGAAGAGAATAGCATGGCTTTAACATAGTCACATCCACAACTTAACATAACAGAGGTTCTTTAATCAACTTTATCTAACCCAATTTGGTCCTAAAGCATATAAAAAGCATTTGAATTTTCTTAAAGAGTGAATTAGAAGTAGCTTTAAAGAGATAATCATAGATAGTAACCTTTTTCCTAATGCAAGAATGGCAGGTATGATGGTCTTCTATTTTGGTGTTAGCTTTGGCTTGAACATTGAGGAGGAAAGATGTTAACTATGTACATATGCTTGTAGAAATGGTAGGGGACAAATAAATCATAAAAAATATGCATGTTACATGCTAAACTTTCATTTATAAGTGCTTTGATATGATATTATGGCAATGTAAAGAGAATTATGTAGATATGACAAATGATAGAGCAAGATAAATGTTAATGTAAGAACAAACCAAACTGGTAACCACAATATCACAATAAAAAAGTTTCCATACACTCTAAAGCCATAGAAAGATATGTAATCATGAGTTTTAGAACCAAAAACTTAATAAAGATTATGTAATATTAGATTTTATCTTCTGCTAATTGTTCGATACTACCAATGCATTATGGTTCTCATAGATGCCACACCAGCATCATCAACATCCTTTATTGAACTTAAAATCAATTCAAGTATAATAATATTATTTGAACTCAAATTAAAAGAGTAGTGGCAAAAAATTGTAACCTGGAAACCAGGAAGCAAAAGTATGACAGTAATAACCTTGAAACATTTTTTATCATTGTAAGCCCACATAATATGTTGGTATAATGCTTTTAACACATGATTCCAAATAATTTCATCCCCTAAGATGTTTGATATAAAAAATTGGTTCTAGGAAAGGTTGTAAAAGAATGAAACAACAAAGAGAGTGTAAACAATGTAATTACATCTTTCATAATGAATATCAAAGTAAAAGATTAAGAAAATCAGCATATACCTCTATATAAACAAAGTGTTCTACTTTCTCAATAAGGGAGCAATAAGCACAATGAATGCTCTCTTCTATTTGGCTAGTTCCAGCAGACCACTGATTGATAGTTTTTATAATTCGAAAATTATAGATCATCATTGATTTGCACTACTTATAAGCTTAAAGTCTTTTTTCAAAAGAAAAAAGAAAGTTAAACAGAATAGTAAAAATAGTGACAAATCACATTAATGTCATCATTATACGAAGCTTAAACTAACTGTTAGCCTTTCTTTCATTAGTGAAAGTTAAAGCTCATTAGGCACAAAAGAATTTCATGAGTTGTAAATACACAACATTGATGGCATAAACCAATATTAAAACCAGAGACATTACTTTCTTTGCCTTATTGTTGTAAATTTTATTTTTGTCTTGTAATAGTAATATGCTATTTAACAAAGTCAATGACCTGAATTTGAATGAAATTTTTATTTATTTTTTGAAGTAACACTAAGAAATTAAGATATCAAAATAACAACATATAAATAAATATTATAAGCCATATGTAAAACTTTTAAAAATCTTAAGGTAATATTATCAAAATAATTTTAAGAATAAAGATTAAGTCACTCAAGAATAACAATCAAAGATAAACCTTAGCGAGAGATGTAACTCAGTTAGTAGTGCAGCTAGCGTTGGAAATGATGTCATATTCTAGCTTATATTCTTTTTCATTAACACCTACAACAAACATGGAATATTCTTACTGGGGACTGAGGTGATTACTTTCTTAGCACCACCCTGATAATCAATCTATGTGAGATAAAATGCATGTAAGTTTAATACAATTCAAAGCAAAGAACTTTAACCATTCAAATTGAAGAGTTCATAAATCAAATCATCCCTTTGCATTAGATAGAAATTTATTCCAAAGAAATAAACCAAAAATGAGACAGGACATTAATAAATCATAATTTAAACAAAATCATGCATGGAAAATAACATAAAACAAATAAAAACAATGCAAAAAAAATGAACAAATAATAAAATACCTTTAAATAGGTAACAACTTTGTCTTTGTCACTGAACAGTCTAGTTGATTTAACTATGTATTCAACTCTGGTCTCACCCTATGGGATCTCCTCTAGGTTTCTAAAGTTACACAAAACATAATTCACTCATTGTAGACTCATATCTAATAAACAAACATAAGTTAAAATTAAACATTCTAAAAAATTAAAGAGCAAATTTACATGCTTAATACCAAAAATAATAATGGCTTCTCACCAAAGAACAACACGAATTTTAAACTAAAATGAAGTAACATGCAACTAAAAAAAAAGAGAATTCAAACAAATTACAACACGTCACATGCAACAAAACCAAATCCTACTAAACTTAAAGATACATAAAGACAATCATAAAACAAATCATCCTTAGCTTTCAACTTAATCTTGAACAACATTGAACAATACATGTCCAAAAAATCACTAATCAAACACAGAACACAAAGCAATTTGCCAAAAAAAATCTATTCTGAATATCATCCATAGTATTCATTGGGTAAAGTTCCTAATCGCCACTTACCTCTTTTTTTTTTTTCAAACACTTTCTTGCAAGCTTAGTTAATCCCATGGCTAAGCATTTTTGGAAATCCATGAGCTAAACCTGAAAATTTGGTTAAAAAAAATCTCAAAACCCAACAACTGTATGATTCTATGGGCTGAAAATTATTGGTAGTTTAGAATGTGGCGTATCCCATATTAGATAAAAAGATTTAATTATTGATGAATAAAATTAATTTTTGTATTAATTTTATTCATATTTTAAGTAATTATGTTTAAATAGAAACAACTATCATATGACAAATGATCATAATTATTTGAATATAAATAGATTATTATTCATAAAGGTCATGATTATACAGAAGATCATAACCATCTGAATAGAAGTTTATGTTTATTCATTCATTATAAATAAATCTTTTAGTATAACCATTTTCATTACTTTTGATTAGAGAGTTTGAGGCTTTATTGTATCCTAAAAGTATAATTGCCTAGAAGAAAGTGTTCTTCACACCTTAAAGCCAAAATTTATTTCTATTATTTCTCTTCTCTTATTTATTTTTTCTAACAATTTAAAGGCAATAATGAGAAATTTATATTTTGAATAAGGAAGATACAAGGAAAAAAATTTGGCATGATTCGAAAATCAATATTAGAGAAAGTTCAAAGTGTCAAAGGATTAATGTTTTTATAGACCAAAATGTTAATTTTGGTAAAGATCTTCATTAGAGATATGCATTTTATTTTTTACATAATTGCTGATAAAACGATTGACTAAATGAGATAACACATTAACAATTTATTTCATTAGTGTGTAAAGTCAAAACATAATATGCAAAATATTGATTACATTGCATTAGTTTATGCATATGCTGAAATTGTTTCTATTAAAACAATCAGAAATGGGTAAAAGAATTTACCGTGAGAAATTAGATGCAAGTACAGAATAAAAGTAGAAAAATAAGATTTGGCTAAAGATTAGTTTCATTATTAAATCATGGCACCAAAATTGAGATAATAAGTTGAGTCAAGCTATTTGTATCATTCTATCTTTGTTAGTCGTTTATAAATCAAATGTTGATATATATATTTAAAATTTATTATTGGTTCAAATTTTGACTAATGTTAATTTTTATGAAAACCAATTAAAATTAAATTTATATATGTGAATAATTATTTTTAAGATATGATGTTTCATGGATTAATTAGTGAATAATAAACCAAATAATGATTATTATCATAAACATGAAAAGTGTGACATGTATTTTGCCTACTGGGTGTATTACACTAGAAGTGATTTTACAAAATAAATTTTTATAGTGAACACTCACAAAGTGAAAATCATAAAAAAGTCGTCAAAGAGTTAATCAATGGTTACAAAAAAAAAAAGCATTGTTGCTTTTTGCATATGGGATATTGATTAAACGAAAAAGCATGCCATTAAAAAAATATTGAAACATTTGTCGATTACTAGCATTTTGAAGAATGCTCATCAATGTCTAATTAGGCATGTTTATAAATTAGAAAAGAACATGCAAATTCAATGTTCCAAAGGCCCCAATACATGCATGTGTTTAATTCTATTTTGTGATGGCATGGAGAATATTGGTACAGTTTGCCATATATTACGAAAATGAACTGAATATGATGAAATTTTTTTTCTTCTACATATAAAAAAGATATGGACTATGGAGATAGAATGCCATCATCCAATTAATACATTATTGGTTAAAGACAATGAATGTATTTTTGCTTCTTATACTCAGAAAATGGCCATTTGTAGGCTGTTAAAATGAAAAGTGAATAAGTATTCGAGGTTTTCAATAGTTTCATGACAATGGCAAGAATGTGGCTAGTTATATACCATATTAACATATGGGCTTAGGTAATAATGTTAGTTTATGAAAGCCGTAAGCCTTAGAGTTAGCCAATCAATGATTTAATCAATGCAAATTCATCACGAATTTTGCATGAAATATGAGTATAACGCATATTATAATTATTGTTTATACTATTTTATGAAAATGATTCTTTGGATTCATGTTTCATGACTTACATTGATATGGTGATCTAGATATGAATATATTGGTCACAAAATGATTATGAAAGTATTTGAAATTGGAGTTAAATATATTATAGACTCTTATTGTATATAGGCATATTGGTCCCATAAGTAAAGTTTGAATTTATTATATATTCGAAAATGTTTTGACCAATTAAAAGTGGTAAATAATAAAGATATATAGGCCACACAATGGTGGAGAAATAAAGTTCTTATAAAATTTTGAAATCAAGTTTAAAGGTTTCAATAATCATGAACTTGAAATTAGCCATTGGGCAATAACTATATGCATTGAAAACTCATGATAACATTTGAGATAGTTGGTTTTCACTAAAAGCTATCATTATAAATGAGATAATTTTAATAGTAAAATCTACATGATTTGTAGATATGAGGTGGATTATTATGGTTGGCTTAGAATAGCCATAAACTAAAATTGATGTCATAATCTTGATCATGTTGTGATAATTTTTGCTATGTATATGGTCTACTTCATGGATTGTATAAATGATTTATCATCTATGGTTTTATATAGTGAAAAATTTAAAGTATATTTACTTTGAAAGCCATGAGTGATTCAAAGATCTTGTAAATTTGAAAACTTTTATAATAGCAAAAAGAATGTGATTTGATCCATTTGGGTGATGAAAATGGTTTTGTTCATGGTAATAAAAAAATATTAATAGTGTCCATGATGAAATAGATTCATATAAATATTTATGAATTGACATAAAAGTCTTAAAAGGAGACTATAGAAGCATGATTATATTTGAAATCTGCTTATTGATGTAAACTCTTATATTGAGTTAAAATACAAAAGTTTTGAAATTTTTATTGAAATATTAAGATATCAGCTAATTATCTTTCACTAAGGGTGGATTTGGAGGCCTCCTACTTAAAAAAAAAAACCACAAAATAGTGAAAAGATAAATGAAATGGTAACTTGATTAAGCATATATGATAACTTGATAATTGAATGAGATATTCTTTAATAAAAGAATACATACTTGTACATGGTAGGGGTGATAAAAATCAAAAGAAATCAAAATTACTACCATAGTGTTATAAGATTTTAGTATAATTTTATGAGCAAATTATACAAGCTAGTAAGTTTAAACACTATTAAAGTAAAGTCATAAAAAGGTCCTTAAAAATCTTAAAAGGACTAAAATTGTTTGGTTTATTGATTGAGTTTATCCAATTGTACTAGAAGTATAATTATATTAAAAATGTATAAAAGCATGGAAATAAAATGGTTGAAATTAATAAATATAGAGATATGGTCACAACCAAAACCAACTATTTCTTAAAATGATAAGAATAAAGTAACAATGTTTAAAGCATATAAATGATATGCAAAATGAAAAGTTTGGACATATTAACCAGAAGTAATTATATTAGAGATTCAATCTCAAGTAGAGATAATTATCATAAAAGAAAATTAAATTCCAAAATATTTGGTTAGTAATACTACAAGTAGAATGGATTTAAACCCTTATTATTAAACATCAATAATGGGAACCCAACTTTGAATTAGTAACTTCTAATTACAAAGTTTAATGGGTAAAAACAAGTTATTGTTATGTGTATGTTAAACACTAGTAAAATCCATTCAAAATTAAAAACTAGTATGATCTATTACATGTGAATGATGAGTTTTTATACTCTTAATAGAGTTTTAAATGTCTAAAGTAATGAAAACATAATGAAAACTCTCTATATATAAACATAGAAATTGTGCTGTTTCAACAATAAGAATTTAGATCTCTTTTGTAAACGTTTATGAATAAGATAAACACATGATCATAATAGTGCTAAAAATGGTTATAAACCTCTAACAGAAGAATAAATAAGTATTATGTTTGTTATATCTTCAATTTTAATACTAGGAGTTAAGGTTTAATCTGCGGACACTATTAACTTTATTAGAATTCTAAGATATATATGCTAATTAAAGGTTTAAATCAAGATATACCTTGTTATATTCATAATATTTATTTATGTGAAATGTTAAAATTAAGCACCAACATTCCAAACTAGTAGGGGATTATTGGAGTTTAGAATGTGGGGCATCTTACATTGGATAGAAAGATTTAATTATTGATGAATAAAATTAATTTTTATATTAATTTTATTCATATTTTAAATAGTTATGTTTGAATAGAAACAATTATCATATGACAAATAGTCATAATTATTTGAATATAAATAGATTATTATTCATAAAGGTCATGATTATACAAAATATCACAACCATCTGAATAGAAGTTTATATTTGTTCATCCATTATAAATAAATCTTTCAATATAACTATTTTCACTACTTCTAAATGGAGAGTTTAAGGCTTTGTTGTATCCTAAAAGTATAATTATCTTTAAGAAAGTGTCCTTCGCAACTCAAAGTCAAAATTCTTTTTTATTATTTCTCTTCTTTTATTTATTTTTTCTAATAAAAATAATATAAAGAAAAATCTTGACAACTAGTTTTGATTAATAAAACTTCGAAATGAACACCTACTTTTTGTTGCTAGAATGTGTAGAAAGAAGAGGGAAAGGAATAATATAAAACAAAGAAAAGAGAGACAGAGGTCAAAACATGTTGGGCAAAGCACAGACAGCTACCAATATAAAACTATAGTAGTATTGATTTACATTACATGTGTAAAGATAGAAGCACTTACAAATGCAAGCAAAACATTTAATATATATATATATATGTATATTATGCGTGTCATCATCATATCCTTAAAGACCTTTTTTATATATGACAAAAAACTACTTGACTCCTTAGACAAGAATTAAAGATGCAACAACCAAAAAAAAAAAAAAAGGTGGGAGCTTAAGAATCTTTCAAGGATTTTTTTTTTATGTAGGGTATATAAATACTCATTCTTGATAATTTTTTATTTTAATCACTCAATTATAAAATTTTATATTTTAGTAATTAGTGTTTAAGTGAATATTTTTTGATATTTCAATTATTAATCAGAATATTGATGACGTACGCTATGTATAATATCAATGACTACATGACATAATCAAATAGATAAATAAGTACACGTAACGTGACATATATACATAATTTAAAATTCTATATAAAATTCTAACATTTTTTTCTTCTTTTTATTTTTGTTCTCGTTTATCTAAATCTCTATGTATTCATTTTTCAAATCCATACTCAAATTTTGACTATTTTAAACCCAAATTCAATTAATCATTGTCTCTGTTATTTGTCACCTCTTACCAATGTCTTTTCTCTTTTCAAAATTTATCCATTTCCTTTTGATTCTTTGCTTTTCTTCCTATCAGATTGGGTTTTTTCTTAAAAAATTTTTCACCAAAAATTCAAAGTACTAAACACACAAAAACCTAAATTTACCATTGTTGACACCTACGTTTGCCCCAAAAATCACTTATGTTCTATTCATCTTTTTTTCTCTTAACACTCTAGGATCACTTCACCTAAGCTCACACCAACTTGGTCATTTCGTCAATGTCAATAACGACCAAGTTGTTTCTTCTTTTTCTTTATTTTTTGAACCAATCACTAAACATTAAAGAATGCTATGAAAGTTAAAGAAACCATGCATGAGGTTTCTTTTGCTAGATTGGTTTCTAATTGGGCTAACCAAGTTCTTGAAGATTCACGAATCGATTACATAAGGAGATTAAGGTAACCACAATATGCTTTTAGAATTATTCAAAACTAATCAAGTTTTCTTAGATGGATTCTAGTTAAAAATCTTTTTTTTTTCAATTTTTTTTGTTTTTAACCCTGTTGTGAAGCAATATGTTGTTTAAAGTGTTTGAGTTATTAGATATTAGATAAATTTATAAAAAAAATGTGAATTTCTACCATTTAAAAAAAATGATGTTAATTAGGATAGGACTTGGAAGAACATGTAGTAATGATTTGCCAAACATGTTAGCAAACTATCTAAGAAGCTCTTATCCTATCAAGACTCATAAACCTAATCTCATTTTGGTTGAAAAATCCTAGTTTGATGCAGCACTGATATTTTATGAACTTGACACATAAATCATACCTGGAAGAAGGGAAGACAATTTGCTGATATTGTTATATCTTTATTTTTTATGAGCATCAATTTGGTTTATGTTTCAATTGAAGGAAGTAAATGGATGAGGAAAGAAGGAATTGTTGGTGACTAGTCTTGACATGATGAACTGACCAAGTTGGTATAGGTTGTTCATAGGGATAAGAGAAAATTTTTATCTCTAAAACATAAGGATAGGATTGATAAGATAACAAGTCCAATGTCATTTTTATTGTAAGTTGTTCATCTAAGCAAACTCTATAGTAAGTGTTTCAAATTTGTTGGTTGGCATGTTCTTTTTTTTTTTTTGGTCCTAACCACTAAACTTTGCTTCATACAATTAGTATATATCATATATTATGTATTAATGTTTGAATTTTTGTCATGGGGAGCTTTTATTTGCACTTTTTTTTTTCAAAATTATTTCTAAATAAAATCCTTAATTATATTTTCTCAAACCATTTTCAATTTTTAAGCCTTCAAATTTGCAAATTTGAAAACTTTTTACAAATATAAAATCTTTTAAAAATAAGTGGATTTGCATATTTAAAAACTTTTAAAAGTTTTCATTTTAGATCGTTGAAATTAAAAAGAAATCCAAATACCCACATGCTATAATCAAGTGCTTTTTCTATTGAAGTTATAATTTTTGTCTATCAATTCGTAAATGAGTTTATAATTATTTGAAACATATCATGCTTGTTCTTTTCAATGTTGTGAAAGATTTTCAAGATATGATATTTTTTTCCTCAACCAAACTTATAGGTTTTGTTGAAATCCTAGAAAATTAAATAAATATTTCTTTGTTAGATTGTGATGATATTGACTAAATGGTTTTGTTGAAAACCTAAAACCCAAAATCCAAAACTCCAAATATACCGAATATGTAGTTATAAAATTTATCACACATGCTTATATTGAGAGTTGTAAAGCTAAATTAAAAAGGATAATTAAGTAATTTCACTTATAGATGATTTAAAAAAAAAAGTGTGAAAAGTAAAAATAGAGTGCAAATAGAAGCACTCTTCATGTGATAATTACTTTTATATTGCTAGTATTAATAGTAGTATGGTATAGTATGTTTAAGTTATTTTTAGGTTCAATTAGAGTAAAGTTTGTTAAAGGTTGAGCGAATGAACTTTTCAAACTTGTTAAAAAAAAAAAAGTTTGGGGATTGCTGAAGTTAAGATTTTGGGGTATGTTACACCTCTTAAGTTAGTGAAGTGTTTAAAACAAAGAGAGAAAAAAAATACCAAAGAAGAAATGAATAAAGCAATAAAGCAATAAAGGTAAAATGGTTGCTTAAGAATTTCTCTTTCAAAGTTTTTCTTCCTATTTTTTATACTTTTACCTCTAGCTTGCTAGGTGTAATGTGAAGTTTGCGAAGTGTAATAAATAGAACATATGACAATCTAAATTGTTTTTTTTATGTGGGGCCTTGTGGATTTTGTTTATTAGGCTTAACAATTGCATCAAGACATGAAAGTAATTATAAATTAATCACCCTTATCTTTATCTAAAATAAGGTAGGCTATGATCAAGTCATCTTAAGAGTTCGGATAAGTGGTTAGAGTTGTTGTAAAGTGATTTTTTGGGCATTTTAGTGTGAGATTGCCTACTAGATTTTATATAAAAATACATGTGTGAGCAAAGTAATGATCATATTTTTATATTGGTGGTCGCTTACTCGCTTTAGCATTAATGATTAATTGATCACTTTTTATATGTAAGAGTGTAAAACATGTGAAATCTGATAGCGTATTCTTTTATTTGTGAAAGCATAAAGCAGGTGAAATTTGATGATGTACTTTTTTACGCATTGGAGCATAAGGTTGGTAGAGCATAATAATGAATTTTTTTATATATGGGACCAAAGGGTAGAGGAAGCCTAATGATGCACCCATTTACATTAGAACATTTGGTAGAGGAAGCCAGATGAGGCATCTTTTTAATACAGGAGCATAGGGCGAACAAAGCTTGATAATGCATTCTTTTACACGTGAGAGCGTAAGGTAGGCAAAACTCGATAGTGCACTCTTTTATGCATGAGAGTGTAGGACAAGTAAAGCTTAGTGTATTTTTTTAGGCATAGGAAAATTGGGCGGGCAACCCTAATAATGTATTATTTTACGCTGAAGATGTAAGGCGAGCAACCTAAATGTTGTGCTTTTTTATGCGTGGAAGCGTAAGGTGGGAAACCCTGATGACTTGTTCTTTAATGCATGGGGGTCTAAGACAGACGACCTTGATAATGCATTATTTTGTTTGTAAAAATGTAGGGCGAGTGACCTTGATTATGTGCTCTTTTATTTATGAGAGCATATTGCGAGCAAAACCTGATGATGCACTTTTTTATGGTGGTAGTGTAAGGTGCACAAAACTTGACGATGCATTTTTTTACATATAAAAATGTAAGTTGAGCAAAGCTTGTAGACATTGGACCATATACTCGCTCGAAAGCAAAACAAAGAATGAACTTTGATGTAGATGATAGTCTAGTTTAGAGCTTCATATGCTATTGGGTGAATGCATTCTTGTATGAACACTTTTTCTAGTAGATGCTATCTTGGGTGGATACTCTCATGAGCAAATGTGTTCTTGGCATTTATGTAAATGATTATAGAAAAGAGGTTTAGATAAGTGTCGCTCGTTAATTTGCAACAATTGTAGTAGAGTACAATATGTTAAATTTATTTTAATGAAAGATATTTAATTAGTTCTATAATAAAAATGTTAGTTCAATGATTGTTTCATGTTGATATAGGTCATTTGCACTAGTAGTTGAATATTGGCACCAAAGAGAGAATCGAAAAAGCTTTAAGAATATGGCTTCAAGACATCTTATGTAAACATTTTCCTTTAAACTTATTTGTCCCCACCATTTCTTATGATGCAACAGAAGTTGATCAAATAGTTTATGAGATACAATGACACCTTATTTGAATTCACCTTGCATTAGTAAAATTCAAAGCACTAAACATTTTTGAAGAGGCACGAAAATATCTAGTTTTAGACTAGGTTTTTTACGACGAAACAAAGTCTAAGAAACTTGTCTTTTTTTTAGAGTGAGAGGGGGAAGAATTTGGCAGACTTTCTACACATACTTTTAACACATAAAACCATACTTCAAATGACTTCTAGTAATATCTATTTATAAAAAATGAACTTAAGGTTTTATTTTTTTGCTTGTGTCATTTCAATGAACTAACATGGCTTTATATCTTAAAGACACCTTTATAAATAATTATGGACATAATTATTCACATTTCTAATAGTGAAAATCCATGTATGAAAGAGTATGTCTCATTTAAAGAGAAATCATTTTTGAAAATCACACTTTTAGTTGAACAGAAAGGTAGCATTTGGATGCCCATTATAAGGCATGCATATACCTTAGTGATTTTGTATTGATTTTTTTTTTAAAAACAATAAGTAAGCATTCGAATGCCCTATGTATGGCATTCAAATGCCCTGAAACATAAAGCAAGCATTCAATTGCTTTTTGCATGGCATTTGATTGCCCTAACTTCACTTTCACATATTTCAACATATTCTTACTTTCAAAGCTTGTTTCAAACTTACTTATATTTGATTTCTCATTTTTTAGTTAAATATCACATTTAGTTAATCACCTTTCACTATTTTAAAAATATTTTCAAAAAAAAAAATTATCTAGTTAATAAGTTCGAATAAGCAAACTCAAATAATTCATTTTTCTTTTATTAAGTTAAAATCTAGGACATTCTTTAGTTCATATCAAAATCAAGTACTTTTATGGTGGAATTTTTTGTATTTTTTATCTATGTATATAAATTATTGTAACACATAATAATAAATAATAATTGAAATTTTTAGAAAAATCTTAAAAAGAATTTTTTTCCATGTTTAAGTTATACACACTTTCACAGCTATATATACTTCCCAAACTACCTTTAACTTTTTTTTTTTGCTATATTCCTCGATATTAGTTATTCATGAGCTTGGTTTTTTTAATTGATGATCATGGGGCACTTGCTGTTGCTTTAGAATGCTATGTTTCCTAGATTTGCTTAAATGGGCAATCATATTTTTGATTTACAACATCCTTATCCCTATTTGTATCTTAAGGTTTGGCGCCTTTTTTTCATAGCATGCTTGTTCTTAGAATGATAATGGCTATGCTTTTGCAGGTTTCGTTAGACCTTTTTCTTTCGACGAGGTAAGCGACGATCCTAGATACCTTCTTTTGCAATTGTATGGAGAATATAGGTTTTTCAGCTTTACATATGCAGTGGTCCAATCTCACTTTAGAAATGGTTGGTTTTAAAGGTATCTGTAATCATAGAAAGATAATAATTTAAGGGAAATTGTATTTACACCCCATTTATTACTCTATATACCCCAATTCAAAACTCAATTTCCTATCTCTACTAAATATACTCCCACCCCTCACTTTCTATTTTTCGTTTCTACCATTTCTCTTTTCTTCTCTATTCATTTTTTGAAATTGAGCTTCTTGGAAATGGATATCCAAGAATCTTTAAGGATTCTAGGTATCCATTTTTTAGAGCCTTAAAGCTTTTCCAAGAATCCATTTTTGACAATTACATTGCATTTTTAAAAATCTATTTTCGAAAATACATAAATATATTTAATTTAAAAATAAATAATGCATTTAATTTTAATTTAAATAAAATAAATAAATTTATTAAGACAAAAAAAAACATTTATCTTAAAATAAATAAAACAAATATGGGAATATTAAAGACAAGTTCTCGAGCAAGGATGGGTGGGAGGGTCGAATCATCGATATGTCCATTCTTACTTGATTATATGTGCGAATGGAAGAGATATGTTAGTTTTCAAGCATGCATAAGCATAAACATGTTTTTGTCTTGAGACCAAAAAACCAAGAACACCTTTTTGGCCATGCAAAGTCAGAAAATGAGAAAACCAAAAAATGGTGTTCTAGGTTTTTTGAAGTCTCAAGAGAAAAAACAAATTTATGCCATGCATGTTTGAAAACATTGATTTTAGTTCCATTCACATATATGATCAAGTAAATGGGTTCATAAGCTAATATATTTTCAATTAAGTCATATTTGAACAGCTCATGTGACATGAATTTGCATGATTAAGATTTTCAATGATTAAAAGTAAGAAATCCATTTTTTGAAGTGAAATTAAGCTTATCAGAAATGAATATATGAGAATGCAGTGTAATTTTTGGAAATGGATTCTCGTAAATCCATTTTCAAGAATTACATTGCATTATCATAAATTCATTTATGAAAATACTTTTGCATTATCAGAAATTTATTTTCGAGAATGCAATATAATTTTTTTCATTGTAGAATTTATAAGAAGAAAAAAAATTTAGTGTAAAAGTTATTGAGAGTATTTTTGTTATTTATTAAAAGCTAAAATTGATATTTATTATGTAGATATTTTTAAAAGAAAATTTAAAAGGTATATAGAAAAGATTACGTAGTGTATTTAGAACACCCTATTATCTAATTGCTTTGCTAGCCCAATACCCTTACGTTGATGCTTATAGCGTGGTTCTCTATGTTCTTTTTTGCCTTTTTCTTTGCCAACCCGATTTCATCTACCTTTTTATATTTGTGTGCTCTATGATAGATTTGGAGTTTATTAAACATGTATTTTAGATTTTTGAGCCTCATTATTTATCTTGAAATTTTTTAAATGAATTCTATTACATACCTAATTAGACTTTTAAAAATTGAAAGTAATATGATTAAAAAATATATTATTATTTTATTACTCTAAAATTTTTATAAGAGGTTGATAATGTAATTGAGGGAGTCAACTTATTGCATAAGTTGCTTTTTGACTTTTCAATGGTTTTAAGTGCTTACAAGTGTGTCCGTCTTGATGTTAGTTTCAAAGCTGTTTCATCATATGTATAATAGAAAGAGAAAAGGGAGTCATATTTTCCTTTCTAAACATATTTATTTTAATCATAAATCTGAATTCTAATTTTTGATGTAAAAAAATTAATTAAAAAACGAAAACTTATTTTTATAATTTTTAATTTCTTTAATATATCTTTCATGTATTTATTTTGTCAAATAAATTTGAGGCTACAACCTTTGCAGTTGTAGATGAATTTGCCAGCAGTCAAATGCTACTTTCTTTGGTGGAAAGAGCTAAGGACCATTTCAACAAGACATTTCCGGGAAGAAATGGTTCATAATATAAAACTTTTTTTTTTTTTATAATTTATAAATAAATTAATTCATATCTCATTATTATCACTATAATTTATTGATTTAAATATTTAAATACTTAAAATATTACGATTTAATATTTTACTTTCTTTCTCATATACATTATTACTTTCTTAAAATTAATAACATTACCAATTTTTAAATACAATCACATTACATTTTTGTCAATATTGATTGTGCTTCAGCTACATTCCTGCAGAGAAGTGCAGGCTATCATCTAATTTATTTGCAATTTTATGAGCTTTAACCTTTTTCTTCCCTTTTATTTTGCATAATAATTCTTCACTTCCTTCAATTCTTTCTGTTTTGCTTTCTCCATATCAAACATAAAAGGATTGCAAAGGCAGAAGAAAAGGCTGGCTTGAACAAAAGATTATCCACTATCCGGTCTGGAGCAAGAGGATAGATATCGAAAAAAGCGAGAAAGCGTTTATTTTTATTTTTTATTCTTAATTACACACTGTAAGAAGTCCGTCTTTTCAGCTCTCAGTTTTTGAGTCTGAGAAATACCTTTCGGGTCATCTAACTTTTTTGGCCAAATTTGCAGTAACTTGCAATGGCTACCAACAGCCTCCTATATCTCCAAAACCCATTCCCAAGACCCACAATTTCTCCTAAATGTTTAGTGATCAGAGTTCCCAGAATGGTGTTCAAGTGTGGGTGCAGCAGCAGCGGTGTACATGAGGATCTTTTCTCACTCACTTCTTCCAGCAAATCTGATGTTGATTATCTTGGACAGAGCACCAAAGGCGATTTAAACGTTAAATTGGAGCATCTTGAGGCTTTCTGTATCTTCTTTCTTCTTTTCGATTCCCCATTCAATTCTTGCTGATGAAATCTATTTTTGAAGTGTTGGCATGGCTCTTGTTTTTCCTGCTAAAACCATTCTCAAATCTTTAATCTTTCTATGTCCATGCCTGATGGAAATTCATTGCTGCTTCCTATCTTGCTACCACTCCTATTGCATATTCTTTGTTCCCTTTAACCTTGCATTTGATTGCTCTTCTCTCTCTCTCTCTCACATAACTTTGAATGTATCCCAGTATACCCCTCTGCATGAATATTGAATGGCCTTTGACGGCACTCTTTCAAAATCTTTTCTTTCTTTACTTTAAACAGTGATGATACTTATACCGTATTTTGCTGGGTTTTGCTTTATACATATTGATGTTCATGGCATTCCCATGTAGGGCTTGATGGCCAGGCCACCTTAGAAGGTCCAATTGAACAAGTAGCTAGGATGGAGGCTGAAAAGGCTGACGGTTTACTCAGAGACTTGGGTATCCCGGTGCTGCAAATCCATCCTTTTTTATTTCACATGTTATTAGACTCTTTGTTTCGTATTACTCATATCATCCTATACCTTTTCATATTTATCTACATAAGCACTTTATTTTTTCCGGTTGGAGGTAAGAAAATCTAGTGTTCTTACTTCTGCTCACAGCATGTAATGCCCTATGTAATTAATTTCATTACTTAAGTCGACAGCTGAAAGGAGTTGTTTGTATTTTTTTTCTAAGGTGGATCCATTTCTTTCATAGTTGCTACATATTAGTTGAATTTATTGTGTATGCCGAATTATGCCAATTTTCAATCTCACCAGTGTCATTTTTTGATCTGCAGAGTCCTTCAGCAGCGAGACTTTCCCCTCGTGGTATATTTTGCAGCCGGACTCTGAATCTTAGGTCAATAAGTGCAATAGGATATGACATGGACTACACTTTGATGCACTATAATGTGATGGTGAATATCTGTTGCTATTCTGTATGAATGGAAGTGACTCTGGTTTTAATTACTGCTTTGATCAGCAGAAATGGATTCATCTCTCTTTTTGAACAATTTAGATTGTATGACATGCAGTGATGCCTTTGCAGGCTTGGGAAGGGCGGGCCTATGATTACTGCATGGACAATTTAAAGAATTTGGGTTTTCCAGTTGAGGGACTTGCCTTTGACCCTGATTTGGTAATGTCTTCATTTCTGAGCACATTTATGACTTGTTATTGAATCTTGCAGTTTATTGAATCTCTCTCTCTCTCTCTCTCTCTCCGTATCATAAATTTCATGGTCCTAAACTTGCTTTTTCTCTCCGGGTTTTCTGCAGGTAATTAGGGGTCTTGTCATAGACAAAGAGAAAGGCAATTTGGTTAAGGCCGATCGATTTGGCTATGTAAACAGGGCCATGCATGGCACTAAAATGCTATCTACTCGAGCTGTTAGGTATGGATTTAGCCTTGTGACTTTAACTATTGGCAACTGTAATGCATGATTTCTTGTGCAATGTGAGTCTCAAGTGTACAAACCATCTTGTAGTGGATGTAAGATCTAGACCAATGGTACTAGATCAATTTGCCTTGGATATCACTGTTGTTCTTTCATATACCAACCTGTATGTGCTGTGCATTACATTTTCCGTTTTGATGGAATGCTCTCTTGCAATCTATTTGATTTCTTAGTAGTCTCTTCTCAGCATTTCATATTTTGTTGCATCATTTGCGGAATGTTTTATATAGTGGTGCTTAACTTTCTCTGCATGGAAGTGAGATGTATGGAAGGGAACTGGTGGACCTGCGGAAGGAGAGTCGATGGGAATTCCTTAATACACTATTTTCTGTTTCAGAAGCTGTTGCATACATGCAGGTAGTTCCTATTTAAAACTACAAAACAAACAACTCAGTTTTACTTAGAAAGCATTTTTAGGCCACTTGCACTTCATATGAAATTTTAACAACTGAGTTCCTTTCCCTTTCTTCTTGAATATAATTAGTAATTATGACATACCGGCTGCAATTTTACCACTTTCCTCATGTTCCTGGTGTACTTAGTAATTTTCCCTGCTATGTATCAACATTGGCATTTATTTGGTGCTTGTTTAGACCTTGTAATTGAGAGATACAAAAATCTTCAATTGCCAAATCAGCTTCCCTTAGTTCTGACTTTCATTTTTTCCAACAATTTGCTCCATTAGACAGTTATGGTGTAAATATTTTGAGCCTCTCATTATTCTTATTTAAAGTTGTAGTCTTCTGATTATTTGTCTAGATCATTTCTTTGTTAATATCATACGGTTTTACTTTCAGATGGTGGATAGATTGGATGAAGGAGCTATTCCGGCAGATCTTGGTCCACTGGACTATAAAGGACTTTACAAGGTAAATTATTGTGGCATATTTAATATCTAACCAAGCTCTAAGATGAATATGTGCTTATTTCTTAACTCTTTGCTTGGTTTAAGGCGGTTGGAAAGGCTCTATTCAGGGCACATGTAGAAGGTCAACTTAAGGTAAATATAACCAGGAATGTTTTACTGTTTGGTGTTGTGATCCACAAGTTCATACTGATGCGTCACATTATACAGAGTGAGATAATGTCCAAACCTGAACTATTTGTGGAGCCCGATCCAGAGCTACCTTTAGCACTTTTGGATCAAAAGGAGGTATCTTTTTTATAGTTTTACCATCTCATCCTGGTATGCCATGTAAACTTATTGTATTCTTTCTTATTTACTTGGACATTTCATGCTTCAGGCAGGTAAAAGATTGCTGCTTATTACAAACTCGGATTACCATTACACAGATAAAATGATGCAGCATTCTTTTAAGAGATTCCTTCCCAATGACATGGGCTGGCGAGATCTTTTTGACATGGTAAGTTTATATTGTGCTTGAGACCTTTTTGACATGGTAAGTATATATTGTGCTTGAGATCTTTTTGACATGGTAAGTTTATATTGTGCTACATGCTCAGTATTCTCCCCCTTTTGTCTATGACCACTAAACCCAATTGACCAACAAACCAGCATATAGCTAGAAAAAATCCAAAACGAGATTGCAACAAACCCTTTCAAGACTGACTTTAACTTGGGACCCAATTGTTGGCCCCTGCCTTACTATTGAATAAGTCTCCATTGGCTTACCTTTTGATTACTGTTTTTAGCAGAGTACTGATTTTTACATCTTTCTTCAAATCAAATTATAGAAACTGATAATCTGTGATCTCATGATCTGGAAGTTCTCAAAATGTTGCTTCTATTTTTTATCAGAGTACAAGAGCTTCAATACACTTTCTTCTGTCTTCTCCTTGCACAACTTTTGTGATTGGTTTTCTCATAAATGATGAAATTGCTTCAACAGATGGATATGTGAATGTTAGATATGATACCATAAATGTTTATTTGTGTTTTCTTGTTGTTCTGGATCTGTATAGGTGATAGTCTCAGCAAGGAAGCCAGAGTTCTTTCAAATGTCACACCCATTGTATGAAGTAGTGACTGGTGAGGGTTTAATGCGTCCATGCTTCAAGGCTCATGCAGGTTATCTATCCTTGAAGCTTATGTTTTGATCCTATTTATATTTTACCATGCAACATGTATATAGGTGAAACTGTGAGATTGAAAGAAAAACCAATTACTAATCTGTTTCATCCTGTTGCTTGGTTATCATTGATGCCGTCATATGGGAGAATTTGGGGTTGAGAAAGATAAAACCATCAAATGAATATATGCGTGGGTATTTGAAAGCTTGTAATGGCTATGTAATAGTCTTTTTTTTTCCATGGCAAAAACTTTTAGCTAAATGCTTCTTCAAATTGGTTTAAATATCTTCTCAACCAAAATTTGAGCGAGAATTTACACTCCGTGATGTATGAACATTTTAGCTTTTGATGACAGTGCTGTTTTGGCACCTCTAAACAAAGATTTAATCTTAGAAATATCTTATTTCTGTCTGTCCTGCAGTGTGCCTGAAAGAGGAAGTTATAATTCTGCTAACATGATTTGGCATTCCTATTTATTCATCTTTTATTTCTTCTGCAGGGGGTCTGTACTCTGGGGGGAGTGCTCAGATGGTTGAGAATTCCCTAAATATCCATGGAGACGAGATTCTATATGTTGGTGATCATATTTACACTGATGTTAGTCAATCCAAAGTCCATTTACGATGGCGGACTGCATTGATTTGTCGAGAATTGGAGGAAGAGGTACGAATTTGTTATTTTGTTATGCTTACTATTTTCTATTATACGTGGAAGGAGAATTTTATGTGTTTCGAAAGTTCAGTTGTTTTATTTTGTTCCTATAATTTATTGTAAGGATTTGTTTACTCAGTAGTTTATTAAGGATGAATATAATCTGAATTACAAAGTGAAGGCAAAGGGTGTCATTGAACTTGAAGTAATGTTAATTACTGAACCGTTGGTTCTGAAAATAAAGCAATTTTTGAATAGTAAATTTGGATTATGGATAATACTTAAGTGGTAATGCATTCTTTTAAATCCTCAGATGTTGAGGGCTGAAAATGGTCTCTATTTTGTGAACTACAGTATAACGCTTTAATTCATAGTCGGAGTCGTCGTGCCACTCTGATAGAGCTTATAAATCAAAAGGAGGTTGTAGGGGATCTCTTTAACCAACTACGTCTGGCTCTGCAGCGGCGAACCAAAGGACGTCCAGCTCAGGTGACTTGATCTTATTTTACAATTCCCCTTATGATTCCTTGGATGTTAGATCCCTGTTTCTTCTTCATGGTATAGTGTGATTGTATTAAGTGTAATTTCCTTTGTGAAACATTTAATGTTAGATACCTTTTTGCTCTTCATACTGCGGTCTCATCCCTATAAAGTGATGTTCTAATTTTGTATGTCAAACTAATTTATACCTGTTTTCTTATCATGAATAATCTCCCTAAGGGGCAGCAGCATCCGCACTCTCTCTGGCTTATTGCTGTATAAATTTCGTGTATTTAATCAGAATTTGTGCTCAAATTTGGCTTATTCCTATTTTTCTTCTAAACTGTTGCCATCATAAAAAGCATGCAACATGTAATGTATTCATAAACTGTTGCCAAATTTCTTCATTTAACATGTATTCAGAGAAAAATGGTGGTTATTGGGATGGTGAAATAATAAATTTGTTGATTCCTTCTCTCCATGGTTTTAGACACTTGCTGCAACTAACATGAATGACCAAGAACTGACAGAGAGCATGCAGAAACTTCTTATTGTTATGCAAAGGCTTGATGAGAAGATTGCTCCGATGTTGGAAGCAGATGGAGAGCTGTTTAATAAAAGGTAAAAAAAGGAGAGAGAACTTACATCTTTTGAGATTATTAACATGATTAGCTATGAAAGGCTTCTCTTTTATTCGAATATTTCAAAATGAGGTTATGTTGAATATATGAATGCTCATGTTCATGGAGTCGATTGGGGTTGGTTGATCATATATGTTTCTTTATTTGGGGGGGGGGGGGTGGCATGCATGCTTATTTGTCTAGGATTACACGCCTTAGAGACAGGGAGTTGAGATGGTCTGAAACCTTTTGCTTTAGGTGGGGCTTTCTTTCTCGCGCAGGTCTATGGGACAAAAGCCACTTGATGCGACAAATAGAGAAGTATGTCCTTATGCCTCAAAGTCCCATCTTGATTTCTGAAATAGAAAGTTGAAAATAATTGCTTTTAACGGAATTGTAGTAATGAATTGTGATTTCAGGTATGCTGATATATATACGTCTAGAGTGTCCAATTTTCTCAATTATACGCCCTTCATGTATTTCCGGTCGCAAGAGCAGGTATTTGGAGTGTTGAATGAATTGGTAAATATATATATATATATGTTGATGGTGAATGGTATGCGGCGCGGAACTGAATTTGAGATGTTGTTTTTGTGTTTGCAGACACTTGCACATGATTCATATTCATATTACTGTTCAGATCAGAATGGGTCTTTGGTGAACAGGGAGTGAAATTTGGACTGCTGATATGTGGTGCTTGTACTGAATTTGATGATAATGTTGTTTTTTGAAGTTAAATGAATAATTTATTTACTTTTGGTAAACAATAAATAGATGAGTAAACTTTTTGTGTTTACCTGCGTGTGAGATGAATGATGGTAACTGACTTGGTACGGTCCGGTACGGTACGAACATAGTTATCATAATAAGATGGGACATTGACTGTTCAAGGCTTTAGATTGCCAACTGCTTCAATCGTTTATGTATATAGAACTAACAAAAATATTTGTAAAATATCATAAATAAAATTATAAATTACATACATATTTTTTAGTTGTATAAACTAACATTTGTGAAGGAACAAGTGAAAAAACTTAATAAATTATATAATAAATTTCAAACTTACCATAGACTCCGCTAGCGGCTTTATTATCTAAACAAAACTTCATAAATTGTCTCGAATTTTTTTTTTTTTTGGTCTTCTGAAATGAAAAGAAGAATTTTAATTCTCGTTACTTAATTTTTTATGAAAATTTAAAATTTCACTCCTTTAGAATATGGCCACATATCTTATCTAATATATCTAATATATATATATATATATATTATATAATAACATACATAAATAAATTTGTCACATGAATGTTTATGTGAATAATTTTTTTAAATGACATATAAAATAATTTTAAAAAATAATAAGATAGTTTTTTTTTAATTATAAATTAGATAATTTAAATTTATTTAAATTATAATTTAAAATCAAATCAATTTAGAGATATATTTTTTAAAATTAAAAATATGAAATATGAATTTTTTTAATAAATAATTTTAGTTGTTTATCAAATAGTCTTACTTAAAAAATGATTTAATTATAAAATCTTTCAAACATGTTTAAAAATTATAAAGATTATGTTTATTCAAAATTTTAAACAATTTTTTTTATCTTGATTTAAAAAATTATCTTTTTAAAAAATTTATATAAGATATTAAAAATTCAAGCAACTTTATATAAGATATTGAAAATTCAAGAAATTTTCATCTTAAATCTTTAAATAATAAGATTATCAAAATGATTATATTTATTTGAACTTTAATTATCAAATTTATATTGCAAATAAATGTAAAAATAATTTAATATTATCTTTATCACTTATTATATCCATTTTAAATTTTAAAAAATTAATTTAAAAATTATTTATTTAATTCTAATAGCCACTAAAGATTTTTTCTATAAATTTAAGACTACAAATGTAATGTATTATTTATTAATTTTTTTTATTTTTCAGTAATTTTTTTCAAGGTATATTCTATTACTATTACAATTTTTTATAACTTTTTTTTAAGATATATTTTATTGTTATTACAGTTTTCATTTTTATGAAAAATAATATTTTTTAAAATTTATTTTTTCTTTTTTCACATATTTTCACATATTTTTCATATTTTGTATAATAATTTAGTCAATATTACTAAAATGAAAGTATGTTAATATTTTTTTATTATTTAATTTATACTTCAATAATATATATATTTTTAAGAAAGGTATAATTTATTTTTATTTGATATAATCTTATAGATATATAAATATTATTGTAAACAAAAATATCCAAAAAAAATAATTTTTTTATTATTTTTGTAAAATTTATTTTTTAATAATAAGTCAATATATATAAAATTTATATATA
The DNA here is from genome assembly GCF_002303985.1 of Durio zibethinus. The sequence continues at coordinate 308,978 of NW_019168026.1, read as the reverse complement.
TTATAAAATTTAAAAATTTAAATATAATTTTAAAAAATAATATATATATTCACGTTAAATAAATAAAATTATTTCGCACGTAGCAGGATTATAATATAGATATTTGTTATATTTCAGAAATAATGCCGCTAGTGGAGTTTCTGGTAATTTCAAAATTATCTTTTAATGCCATTTAATAATTCTATTTACATCCCAATTTTTATATAAAACTCATTTTTCTCTACTCCCACATTAAATCCAATTTTTTGGTCAATAAGATAATATTGATTAGATCCAAACCAGTCCAGTCCAGCCGTAGGCAGCAAGCAGATACCGAAAATGGAATCAGATGGAGATGATGGACAGCTGCTGAGCAGAAGGGCTGAGTGGTGTGACGTGACCCCTCTCCCTCAAGATGATGGTCCCAACCCAGTAGTCCCCATAGCCTATAAGGAAGAATTCCGGGAAACAATGGACTACTTTCGAGCCATCTACCAAGCTGATGAGCGCTCCCCTCGTGCCCTCCGTCTCACTCGCCAAGCCATCCTTGTCAATCCTGGCAATTACACCGTAATATATACCTAGTTTATGTCTTGTTTCTTGTTTTTAATGATTTGATTATTGAACTCTGTATTTCTTTTTGTTCGTCGGTGAAGGTGTGGTATTTTAGGCGACAAATACTCCAGACCCTTAATGCTGATTTGTACGAGGAACTGGATTTCCTTCAAAAGATCGCCAGTTCTAATTCGAAGAACTATCAATTGTGGTTAGTGGCATTATTGCCTCATCTTACTATCTTTCATTTTCTCCTTTTTTTTTTTTATTCATACAGAAATATATGTTTTATTTTGAAATTTTAATTCAAGGGACCATGTGTCTAGGATTCTACTCATTTAGGTTAGCCCTCTGCCGACGCTGCAGATGTTGATAATGATTGATTTTTCACTTGCGTTTGTGTAAATGATGCTAACTGCATAAATGGTCTTAAGAGATCCTCTTGTTTGCAATCGGAACAGTTGGAACCGAATAAAAAGGAATTTAATTCTAAGAAGAACTCATTAACAAATCAACTCTCATGTTGTTATCCAGTATTGATTTTATAATTCAAATGAATTAGTTTGAATTTTAATGTTTTTAGTAACAAATAGGAAGAGTGAATTTACTTAGGTTCTGTTTAGTAGGCACTTTTTTTACTTTTCTTTCTCTGGTCCTGGAAGCAAAAATGTAAAAAGCACGTTTTAATGCAAAAAACAAAGTTTCTTTTTGAAGGATTATCCATATGATATGTAATTTCTTTAGATGAGAAAATGCTTGCTTCTATTTTTATATAGACTAATTATTCTCCAATTTGTTTACATTTTAATTTTTTGTCCTTTTTTTTTCCCAATATGGGGCAGGAAGGATTTGAATCAGGTTCTTTGAGTAGGGAGATACATTTACCTGTCATTGTACCAAATGTTTGGATATAATATTTGTCCATTTTTAATCAACTATAAATTTGTTTTTACCTTTTACTTAACAGCAACTTTTCAGAAAACCAAAAACCAAAAATCAAACAGCAAAAGTATCGGCCAAGCAGAGTCTTAGCTTTTCCTTAAAGTGCCTTTAACTTTGTGATGCAATTTCTTATGCACTAAATTGTAATGTGCATGTGTGTGTATTTTTTTTATATTCAAAGGGAGAAACTACTCATAAAAGTGTACAATCATTTATGAGTTTACAAACAATGCATTGTCCACTTCTTCTATGCAAATGTTTAATCAGATTTGTGACAGTAGTACTGGGATCATGACTTCAAAATATTTTCAGTAAAAAACTATGGCTTGCTGTAAAATTTGGATTTTCAAATGAATTCTGCAAAAATTTTAAGGATCTTATTTATTCCAATCATGCTCTCAATGTTTGCAATGATGTGATCCAACTTTTGCAATTCATATGCAACCATTCATATTATGTGCTAATTGTATGCTGAATTTATTATGGAAATGGTTAAAAAATCTTGATCAAATGCTAGTTGTGTCTGATTGTTTCGGATCAATATTAATGTTGTTTAAATCTATAGCAAGATCATGAACTTTCAGGTCTTTAGTCAACTTTTGGTTGGTTTGATGTTTTTTAATCTTTTTAATTTCTCTCTTACCCCATTTCACTCTTCTTACTGTAAAATTCTTAGGCATCATCGGCGGTGGGTTGTTGAGAGATTGGGAACTGATGCTAGAGCCAGGGAACTTCAACTCATTAAGAAGATACTATTGCTTGATGCCAAAAATTATCATGCCTGGTCACATAGGCAGGTTGGTTAAACTTACATTGTAGATTATAATCCAAAGAACCCTTTGAAACCTCTGTTATTTCCTGACTTTTCTTTGGTTGAGTAAGTGGCTAAGCTTCATAGCACCTATTATAATTTACATAAAAATTGAAATTAAAAAATAGGTACATTTTTCCCTCTTTGAATGCAGTGGGTGCTTCAAGCATTAGGAGGCTGGGAAGACGAACTAGATTACTGTCAGAATCTTCTTGAGGAAGATATTTTTAACAATTCTGCTTGGAATCAGGTATGGATGAATTTATTCTTCTTCTGCTTTATGGATCCCAACCATATATATGATGACAATGATACTACCAGATCATCTGTCATTGTTCTCGTCAATTTCAATCAATTACATTCTTCACATCATAATCAATATTTGTTTCCTTTCTTTCGTATTTAATAATGTCAATTTACTTCATTCATTCATTTTTTTTACCTTTTTGCAACAGAGATATTTTGTTGTAACTAGATCTCCTTTCTTGGGAGGCCTCAAAGCCATGAGAGAGTCTGAAGTTAGATACACTGTGGAAGCCATTTTGGCCAGGCCTGACAATGAGAGCCCATGGAGGTACCTCAGGGGTCTTTACAAAGACGACATTGAGGTTTGGGTTAATGATCCTCAGGTCTCATTAGTATGTTTGAAGGTAATTACCACCAAAGGCAATTATGTTTTTGCTCTGAGTATGCTTCTGGATCTTCTATGTCATGGTTTTCAACCAAGCCAAGAGTTCAGAGATGCTGTAGATGCTCTGTGGACTTCAGACACTCACCCACTAGATTCTGACCTCGGAAAAGCAATTTGTTACATCTTGGAGCACGTGGATTCTTTGAGAGCAAGCTATTGGATGTGGCGCAAAAGCAAGCTTCCCTTGGCAGCCTGATAATTGATGGAAAATGGGATGAACGGTAGTTAAACCATCTCTGCTATTTGTGAAAAATGCTTTCTATCTGTTGGCTGGTTAGTCTATGGTTCCATGATTGCATACTACGCATATTGGGTTTCATGCACTTGTTTCCTCTAGTGTGTATTCGTCAAGCATATAAAACTTCAATCAGTCTGACAAAACATTTAATTAGAGATAATGTTGTCAAGGTAAGTTAGAATTACTGAAAGGCACCTTTTGCTTTGTTGCGGTGGTCACCCTGTCCTTTAAAATAAGGTACAAAGTAGTCATCCATAGGATTGGCAATTTAACCCATCACCGACAGTTTCGACCCGACCCGTTCTTAAGTGGTCGATTTTTTTTTTTCAAAATTCGAGTTTTGGATCGGGTAAGATTATGAAACAATTGGGGTTGGGTTGGGTTTGAGTTTTAGGTAAATCCGACTTGACCCGATATTATATAAAAAATTATTTTTTAATTAATTAATTATTTATATATATATTTATATAATAATATTTTTAAATATTTATATTTATAAAATAATATTTTATATTTTTAAAAATAATATTTTATTAATTTCGAATTAGGTACGGTTTATATAGTATTAGGTCAGGATCGAATTCGGATATAAAAAAATAAAAAAAAAATTCGGATAGAGTCGGATTTGGGTTCGAGGTTAGCAAAATTCGTCTCGAACTTGATTCGATGTCAACTCTAGTCATCCATATAATAGTATTTCAAATTTCATCATGTCATAATTCGTAATGAGTTTTGATGATTGAAGAGAATTGTTGTGCGTCTGTTAAACGGGTCAATGGAAGTTTCATCAATTTGTCATTATATTGGCTGGAAAAGATTATCGCCATTAAAAAGTGGTTGTCCTCAAACTTTAAGTTAAAGGAAATGTGTGAGTCAAATTATGTGTTTGGAGTAAAGATCATAATTAATTAAGGGATCATTCAAAGAGACATTTTGGCTTCTCTAAAGAGACAAACAAGAAGAAGATTCTTGAACGATTCTAGATGCAGAATTGCAAACCCATTGACACTCCAAATGCAAAAGGTGAAAGCTTGAGTTTTGATATGGTTCTTAAGATTTCAAAAGAACGGAAAGAATTGGTTCATATTCTTTATTCTAGTGCTGGCAGCCTTGTATATACCATGACGTGCACTAAATTAAATATCATCTTTGTAGTTGGATTGGTCAGTAGATTTCAATCAAACTCAGGATTTGCAAGCAGTCCAAAGGATATTACGTTAAAGGAACTATTATAATTGAACAGCTATTGCGGTTCAAACTTGAACCTATTGGCTATATAGCATGCTGATTATGGAGGTGATTTAGATGAGCGCAAGTCAACTTCAGGCTATGCATTTTTGCTTATTGGTGGTGTTATCTCTTGAAGCAGCAAGAGACAATCTTGCATTGCTTCATTCACTATGGAGGTAGAATTTATAGCATGTTAACCTTTTTGTTTCAGAAAAAAAAAAAAAAAAAAACCATGCATGCAGGTGCGAGGAAAAATACAATTCGCTTGAAAAAAGTGGTATTCTAGGCCTAATATAGATGCTGTTGTAGTTTTGTTTTACTGGTATAAACCAACATGGTTATGGTTATATTGTTTTCGGAATTCTTAATTGTGCATTAATTACCTGAAAAATATATAGTCATGTTTGTTTTAAAAGGTAAAGGGAATAAAACTGTCTCTTAATTTATTCTTTTGCATTGACAATGTCATCTTGTATCAATAGATAATGGGATATAATTCTCTCTCAGCCTTTACTCCCATTTTCTCCTTCAAAAAAAAATCTGTTTCTTTCATTTTCCATTTCTTTGTCTCAATTTATGGCATCTATTTCTTAATTGCTTAGGTTCTTTGTGGAAAGACGAGAGAGAACATGTTAATTACAATCTGTGAAATTCCAGTATTCCATTGCAATTTGATGTTTTTCTTCTACATGCACCTCCATCTCCATCATCATCAAACGTGGTTTTGTTTGATAACTATTAACTCAAATTAATCAACTCGAGATCAGTTATGGAAGAAGTGATCTCATTACAGAACAAGACAAAACACAACTAGAAAAACACTTACTATTGGGACCGGGAAAGGGAACGGTAGATGCGCCAACCCTAGAGGCTAATAACGTAACTTTGAACCAATCATCGGTCGATTGGTGATGAGACAACTTGAACCGAAATCTATATTTGAGTATGATTAGGGTGTACGCATAGAGATACATTTACACAAGTCTGCGTTCAATGCATATTTTAAGGATCCCACTCAGAATGCAGATTTTAGTTGAGTCATTTTTCCAGTTTCATTCAAACGTGTGCTTGTAAATTGTAATTCTCTCTCTGCATCCTGCATATTTTTAATTAATCTTGATTCCAACCACAATTCAACTTGCGAGCAAAATTATTGTAAATTAACTTTCCTCATTAAATAAATCACTTTCCAAGAAAATACTTCCTCCCTTTTTTTTAATATATTTTTTAAAATGTCTTGAAATTATAACTTATTTTTTTAACATCTAAAATTCTTTTTTTTATATATTTTAAAATTATTTTTATACTTTTTGACATTAAAAATCATAAAATTTTAATTTTATAATTTTTTTTAAAATTTAATATTAAATATATTAAAATCAATTTTTTTTAAAAAAATTCTATAAAAATCAATATGCAAAAAATATTTTGGGACAAAGAGTATGTACCAAATCAATAGCACATTTAGCACCATGAATCATCAAATTAATAAATGAATGAAATAGCTACAATAAGTTCGAAAAGCACAATGGAATTATCTATTTGTGCATACCGATTACACATGTCGGTTACTTTGTTTGACGTGTCACAGCCATTACTGGGGCGTAAGGAAGAATTTTCATTTCCTATCAAGTATTCATTACTTTCCATTATTATTAGTAAATTGGCTGGTGATTGAGTAAACTACAGTTTTTGGTGGCTTGATTTCGAAACTCGTAGCCCCGCCAGGCCACCGAGGAGCTTCTTTTATCCCACAGTTGTCAAAATGTTCCTTTCTCACCTACAAAAACACAAAAAACAAAAAACGGAAATTGTCGTCCACAGTCATTAAATTTGATGATTTAATCAAATGTTTGTTGTCGTCCACAGTCATTAAATTTGCCCGATGGCCAGTCCGATGATCAGATGCTGACGGATCTCCCCACGGGTTTCACATAATACTCTGGAACCTGAACTTGACACCTTTTGTGACTTTAAGTTTTGACACACAAGCTAACAGATATATCTCAAATTCTGTTAGTGTTACACAACTTGTACCAGCAGTTCTTTCTTGCATTGCCAGTTGCAGACCCCTGGCTTTCTTCAGAATTAACTCAATTAAGCAATGCAAGGATTTTGAAGTTTGAACCCAATGAATCAGCAAGAAACACCAACAACCCTAAAACCAGCAGAGTGCAAACTTACTCCCATGCCGCACCCGCAGAGCACCACCCCTTCACGCTTAAGAGTCAACTCCAAGCCTAAAGATCAGTCAGAGAAAGCAGAAGCAAGGCCCAAAACTGTACCCCCTTATGTCAAGGACAGCACAAAAAACAGCAGGAAGTCTCCGCTGCTGAACAAGCCTAAATCTGGAGACCAACTGCAACTAGTGGGATACCATCACAAGGGTAGAGTTGTGGAACAATTTGCGCGGCCTAGGCGTTTTAGCACTAATCTTATTTCGAAGAGCGAAGAAAACACCGTCGCAACAGAGAAGAATAGTGTTGATGAGCTGAGAGAGAAGCTCAGTTGTAGTGAGGCTTTGGTTAAAGATTTGCGGGCTCAGATGCTGGGTTTGGGGGCAGAGTTGGATGGTGCACGGAGCTTGAATATAGAGCTGGAGTCTCTTAATAGAAAGCTCAACGAGGATCTTGCTGCTGCTGAAGCAAAGATAGCAGCTCTTGCAAGCCCTGATCAGGTTCAGCTGCAGGTGAGATCCTTAATGTAAGATTGTTATTTGCAATTGATAGTCCTTGTTTTTGATAAATAGTAGTAGTAGAAGTACATACTATGATTATGAAGAAAGATAGTAACTTTTTTTGAATAAATTCCTTTCAAACCCTTGTCGAATAAATTGCCTTTGTTTTCCATTCTCCTTTTAAATTTATTTGGGCACTTTTTATTCAGAAAAAAATTAGTCTTCCTGAAAAAAAAAGAAAAAAAGGTTCTGGTATTTAAAAAAATCAATTGAAAAAGAACTTGTCTCTTGAAAAATACTAGTACCGCTAGTTTAGATTTCTTACAATGTCATCTATACGCATGTATTGTATTGGAAGAAGAGGAAGTCAACTGGAGAGTACCAGAACCCCAAATTCAAGGACATTCAGAAACTCATTGCCAACAAATTAGAACACCCAAAAGTTACAAGGGAGGCAATCAAGGAGGCAAGAACAGTTACACCGCCATTAAGGGCACCTGCTTGTTTGACTCCAAAGGATACCAGCACAGAGGCAATTGCATCAGTAGTTTCCTATCTGCCACCACCTCCACCACTACTGCTGCCACTTCCACCACCACCACCACCTCCACCTCGGCCTCCTGCTAAAGCAGCTACCACACCAAAGGCTCACTCCCCTGTAGTGGGCCCCGTGCAATGTTACCAATCGTCGTTGACAAGGCAAGAAAGGAAAAAAGATCCTGCATCAGCAGCAGCAGCATGGAATCACAACAAACCCACCGTTATTAGCGTGCATAGTAGCATAGTTGGTGAAATTCAAAATCGATCAGCTCATCTGCTGGCTGTAAGCATCTAGTATTTTGAGTTAGTGATATAGAACGTTTTGGTTTGTTTCCGTTGGTTGTCTCTGAAGATTCGGCTATTATGAATTGACAAAATTTTGCTAGATAAAAGCGGATGTTGAAACAAAAGGAGAATTCATCAACAGTCTCATCCACGAAGTCTTGGCTGCAGCTTATACAGATATAGAAGATGTCCTGAAATTTGTGGATTGGCTTGATAGTGAGCTTTCATCTTTGGTAAAAGTCTCAAAGCTCTGTAGGTTGTTTGCTTTAACATTGATCTTAACTTTTATTCACGTGTCACTCTGCATAATCAGTCTTAAGTTGATTGCCAGCGTCTGTATTTCAACTATTGGTTAAGACTTATGACTGCTCCAAAGATAAAAAATAGAGGATTATGCTACAGGCTGTCCCCAGTTTTAAGACTACATGCCTAGTATATTAATTATAATATAGATAATCTCAGAATATGTGAAAAGAAATTTAAATCATGTAGTAGTTTTAGTTTGCTATTCCTTATTGTGGCAAATTATAATTGTCACAAGAAAGTATCTTCTCATATATTCTATGAAGAGAAAAAGAGAATCTGTATTATATATGTTGAATTAAAAGATGTTTCATTTTAATAAGAGAGCAGTGGTCCATGGTATTGAAGAAGTTTAAGCAACTGTATCTGCGGGTTGTCTAAGGCAACTGTACATTGGTGATGCACATGTGACTTATTTGTATTTGCTTGTATCCTATTTCTACAGGCTGATGAGCGTGCTGTGTTAAAGCATTTCAAGTGGCCAGAGAGGAAAGCTGATGCCATGCGAGAAGCTGCTATTGAATATCGTGATCTAAAATTGTTGGAAAATGAGATTTCTTCTTTTGAGGATGACACTAGCATTCCGTGTGGAGCTGCCTTGAAGAGGATGGCTGGCCTACTAGATAAGTAAGGGCAGCATAAACTGTAATCTAGTTCATAGTCTTAATTTGACATATGTGAGTTTTAGTCAGGAAACTGAATGATTCATTCACCCGTGTAATCATGCTAGGTCGGAAAGGAGCATAAAAAGGCTTATCAAACTGAGAAATTCAGTAATGCATTCTTATCAGGAGTGTAAGATTCCAACTGATTGGATGCTTGATTCAGGAATCATGTTTAAGGTAAGCTCATTATTCTTTCATGTTCATACCTTTCCCTTTTTCTTGACCACATTTTCTCCTCCTTTTTCCTTTTTTCCTTTTCTCCATTTCAGCCTAAAACATTTAGCAGAGCAGTTAAATCTAATGCATTTGATTGGGACTTGGAGACCAATGTATTTCCTAAATTCCACTCTGTTTCAAGATTCTTAGTTTACCGTAACAGTCTATATGGGTCCCTTTTTTAGTAGTGTAACTGAATCAGTGTGTTAATGGCTTCACCAGATACTTCAAGAAATTTGAACGATGGGTTGAAACCTAGGGTCATCAACTTGTCACCAACTATGATTAGTTTAGAACCGCCAGGGTGATGCATGGAATCTTTACCACCCATGTATAGTGCATGATTATATAAAGTCACATGAGATGGATTTGGTTTTCCAATTAGTAGTAATTATGCTCCAGTTTCAGGATTTTCCACACTCTTGCCTGCTTTAGGTTGAGAGGAGAAAAGAAGAGGAAAAATTAGTGGTAAATGTCCTGAAAATTTAAACTTTTCTTAGTTCCCTAGTAGCTGAAAAGTGAAATCTCTTTTTTAATGCTATATCCATGTCTGAATAATTATGCTGTGAAAATTTTCCCTTGTCCCTCTCCATGCTGTGAACATTTTTTGAAGTGTGAAAAAAGGAAAAATGTTTCAACTGATTTGAATTCTCACCTCATATGAACTGCTCTTCCTCTTTCACCATGTTACACAACAACCATTGTCAGTGAAGAATTTGTAATTTTGTAGATAAAGCAGGCTTCTATGAAGCTGGCCACAATGTACATAAAGAGAGTGGGAACGGAGCTTCAATTGGTCCGTAGCTTAGACAAGGAATCTGCTCAAGAGGCACTGCTTCATCAGGGCATGCATTTTGCATATAGGGCTAACCAGGTAATCCTTAAGTCCCCACACCCCCCCCCCCCAAAAAAAAAAAACCAAACAAAAAAAAAAAGAGAAAAAAACCCTGCCTTCTCAAAATATAAAGAAAAAGGCAAAAAACTCCCTTTTTAGACATGTGAATTCTCAGAATATAAACAACATGAAGTTTATTAAATTAATAGAAACTTGATGTCGGAAGTGAAATGGTTGCTTTAAATAATATTAGTATGTTCCCATCTTCGGTACGAAAAACTTGTGGATTATTTTATTAGAGTTTCAAACTTGTTTTTGTCAATCAATACAAAAGGGAGATAGGAACAGCAGCTTGTTACCATTTGTCCTACTAGCACTACATAAGAACTAATGGACCAAAAGGCCAGACGTTGTTACATAAACTCAAAATTGGAATTTCAAAATGTGGTTTGTTTATGCTTACGAAAATATTCCTGCTGTGTTCGCAGTTTGCTGGAGATCTTGATTCAGAAACATTGTGTGCTTTTGAAGAGATTAGGCAGTGCATTCCAGGACACCTGGTAGGATCCAAAGAATTTTGGCCGGAACACATGGCTAGTACATAGGTTCGATTTTGTTGAAAATAAAGTGCATGAACAGTTACTTTTCCATTTTATCCTCTGTAGAACGAGAGGTGGTAGTTGTGGAAACAGATTTTTTTAACAGCTGGAACAAAAAAAACTCTTGAGATAAAAAATGTGGATGGAGGGAGACTGTCCAGCAAAATAATACAGAGTAGAAGTGAATGTGAATTCAGGTCATGTAGCATATTAATTACTCTGCAGTGAATATGAATTCAGAATATGTAGAAAAAAAATCTTGCCTTCTCAAAAATATAAAGAAAAAGGCGCTCGAATCGCATTAAGGATGGGATTTCCTAACATCTTGATCAACGTTGAATAATTAAACTGAGACAGAATCGAAGACTCATTTTGAATAAACTTGTATTTCCATTCAAATGCTAGTTATGTTAACCAAGGGTACTTTTAATAAGAAGGAAACGAACAGTTTCCTAACTAGTCAATACAGCAGTGCCATCCCATCAACGACCTCCCAAAATTGAGAAGGAAAAAAAAAAATTCTCGATAGAGGACAATTGAATCGGTCCTGTCAAGCAATCTTCAATGTACAAACTGACTTATCTGCGTAGCAGGTTAGTTTCCGAAGGGGTTATCACTTATGACAGATGTTGGAAACTACGCAGTAATTTCGCGGGCAGAGCAGAAAGGTCGTGCAGGAGCGAGTAAAGTGAGAAAACTGCATGACACCCATCCATCAAAGTGCGAGATCCCTTTGAAGCACTTAGGCCAAAACTCATCTCTTCCTGCTTAAAGAAGAAGAAGAAACAGCTATCCAAAAAAAAAAAAAAGAGTTAGGGCAGTTCATCTCTTTACCAAATTTGCCTTCCAAACTCTGATCAACCTCAGGTATGAACTTCCTAATTATATCTCACAATTTTCACCATCATCCTTTCATTAATACTATATGTTTTATTGCTAACAAGGTTGTCCTAGAGTATTTATCTCTTCATGATTCTGTGTTCTCTCTCTTGCATGGAGATACCGTTTATTTCTAACTATGTCTCTAAACCACTGTGTAATATAAACCATGGCCTAGAGTTCTAATGCTACCAGGTGTAGGGAACTAAATCAATTAATTGAAGCTGTTAAAATAATGAAAAGCCTCTGTATTATCTAAAAAACATGGCCGGGACAGGCACATGCACAGAGTCGTTATATCCTTTTGAGCAAAAGCTTTTACATACTAGATGTAAAGTTCTTCTTGTTATCATACTCTTTCCACTAAAGCTTGTCCTCATTTTTATTTTAGACCAGAACATGGGCATTAAGTTTCTTCTGACTGCTATCTGTATATGGACTTGGATAACCTCTTGGGTTCTCACTGCTTCATCTGATGGGCTAGTGCGGATAAGTCTGAAAAGGCAGCCTTTAGACCTTAAAAGAATAAATGCTGCAAGGATCATCGGAGTAGGCCTTGAAAGCAATATGAATGATCAGGAAGCAGATGTAATATATCTAAAGAATTATCTTGATACCCAATATTATGGAGAAATTGGTATAGGTTCGCCCTCTCAGAGCTTTTCTGTTGTCTTTGACACTGGCAGCTCTAATCTTTGGGTGCCATCTTCAAAATGCCTTTTTTCTGTAAGTCTCAACTTGAATATCCAGTGTGTTAACGTTGCTCAAGCCATAGGTACTACTTTGTGAAGTGTGACTTTATGCAGATTCCTTGTCATTTCCATTCAAAGTTTTGGGCAAGGCTATCCATTACTTATACCAAGATTGGTAACTTTGCTGCCTACATTATGTTTGAGAAGTTCTTCATTTTCTGCAGTTGTATGTGTGTCTTTTCTTAAAACCTTTTGGTACATTCTTCAAATCCATCCAGGGATACCTTGCAAAATCAGCTATGGCTCTGGATCTATTTATGGCTTCGTTAGCCTAGATCATGTCAAAGTTGGAGATATTGCTGTCAAAGATAAAGTGAGTTTTGATTCATATGAAATATTATGCATTATATTACTGTGTTTCAAAAAAGTTATGTCATAGCATCTACTATCCTTCAGGAGTTCATAGAGATTACAAGGGAAGGTTTTCTACCATTCCTACTTACAAAATATGATGAGATTCTTGGACTTGGGTTTCAGGAAATTTCAGTGGAATAAGCTACTCCTCCGTGGTATAATTGTTAAATGATCATATAAGTAACCTTTACTGCATCATTTTTGATGAATTTAGTCCTAGTTTTTTTTTTCCCTTTTTCCTTGTTAATTACTTGTCTATATATTTTTTTCTTTCTCCGTTTACAGTTAGCAACAGATTTTTCATAGTCCATAGCAATCTACATTCAGGTTCAATATGGTGCAACAAGGTCACGTTAGCCAGAAACTTTTCTCTTTCTGGCTAAATCGAGATTTAACATCAGAGCTAGGAGGTGAAATTGTCTTTGGAGGTCTTGACTGGAGGCACTTCGGAGGTGAGCACATTTATGTCCCGGTTACAAAAAGTGGTTATTGGCAGGTCTTTGTAGTTGGTTATTTGATCATATACTCAAGCTTCTTCTCATGATTAAGGTTGATATTTACCTATAATTTCATTGATCATTCCAGATCAAGGTGGGAGATATATTAGTAGAAAACAACTCAACAGGTAGCCTTTATCTACCTTGTTTAAACAGTAATGAAATTTTATCTAACAAAAAGTTTGTAGATCGCTATATCAGTTATAATTGGATTTAGAAAAAAAAAATTGAAAAACTGCAGCCTTGATACTTCTATCATGCAGGACTATGTAAGAGTGGCTGCGCTGCCATTGTGGATTCTGGGACACCCTTAATTGCTGGGCCACCTGTATCTGTTCATAACATTCGCGTTCTAATCAATCTAATTTCAGTTCTATTGATTTGTAAAATCTTTTCTTGGTTGTTTTCATTGTTATTGCTCTAAAGGTCTTACTAGCAATCATTTCCAGGAACTTGTGGCCCCAGATCAACCGTGCAATTGGAGCAGAAGGAACTGTAAGCTTGGAATGCAAAAATGTTGTTTTTAAGTATGGGTATTCCTTCTGGGACTCCTTAATATCTGGGGTATGTTCTTTTTCCATTCAAGATTTTCTTTTTGAATCTTAACTCTTAATTGTACGAAGGGATATATAGCTTATAATTTACCACCATCTCTGCAGGCACGGCCTGAAATTATTTGTGTTGATCTTGGGTTATGTTCATATAATGGATCTCAGCATGTGGGGTAAGGGTTCCATTCTCCTCGTCTTTCTTAACTCCGCCCACACCACCAATTTGTTTTTTTTCTTTTTTTTTTTAATCGTTTGAAACAAAAAACTTAGTCTGTAGAATGTGAGAAGAAAGAATGCTAAGAGTACAATTTATAAGCTAAAACAGTTGAGAAATATCAGCTAGCCATGACCACCATTACCTTCAAAAAATAGACCAGTATCCACTCCTAAGTAGACCTTGATGTCCTCCTAAAAAATCTCTAACAGCCTTGACTTTACCATGTCTAAATAAACTCCACTCTAACAGAAACAAATGCGTCAACCTTAGCATAATTAAAAACGACACAGTATGCACTAAACTTGAACACTCCTCCTTAGTGTCTGCTTTCAACTTATTACCTCAAAGCAATGGGATACTCCACTTTCTTGTAGATGTCAGTCATCAATTGTTTCAATCAAGCTCCTTGTGCAGCTATTGTTGCAGCACAACACTCTGCTTCTGTACTAGACAAAGCAACGTTTACTTGCTTCTAGCTACACTATGAAATTGCAGCCGATTCCATATCAAAACAATAGCCAGTTGTTGATCTTCTATCTTCGACATTACTTGCCCAATCAGAATCCACAAAGCCACTTGACAGAAAGTATCCATTCTTCTTGTATAGCAGCCCAAACTCAAGAATGCTCTTCACATTGTTAGGAATAATGACTCAAATCTCATAAGAGATCTGTTTGAGATTTGTTAGAGATTTTTTTGAGATTGATCAGATATTACTTGATGGACAAGAAAACTTACAAAAGAAAAATTCTAAGGGAAAAAAGGTTTTCAATAGACAAATTTGACTTACAGGGGAAAAATTCTAAGAAGAAAGTGATTTTTAATAGGTAATTTTGTATAGTTATAAATAAATGAAATCTTTATAGGGTTAGGTATGAGAAAAAGATATAAAAGAGTTATAAGGTTTTATAGGATAGACACCTCATAGGAGTACTAGGGCTTTATGTCTTATAAGTGTGTATGTTTGTTTGTGAGTGGACTAGAAGAGACTGAGAAAGTCCAAATAGATGTGATGTATGGGTGTATATGGGTATGTGTTTGGTTTTGTTGAAAGGGTGTATATGGATATGTGTTTGTTTGGATTGAGAATACTCCATAGGACTAGAGTAGATCGAGAAGGTCTATGGGTATTAATTGTTGAGTGGTTGATACGTTTTGATGTATGTTTGTAATTCTCTACAACTAGTGGATCTTGTTTCTCATCCAGGGATGTAAGTCAATTGGATCGAACTATGTTAAATTATTGTCTTTTTGTGTGATTGATTGATTATGTGATTTCGCTTTCGCTGGTATGATTAGATTGAGGGCTTTTTAGCCTAACAAGTGGGATCAGAGCTATGTTGATTTTTTAACAAATGGTATCAGAGTTACGGTAATCTCTAACAAGTGGTATCAAAGCCAAAAATTCAAATTTTAAAATGTGAAAAGAGCTAAAGGTTCAAGACGAGGGAAGAGCATGGTTTGAGATGTGGAAAGAGGTAAGCTTAGAAGAGCTCGATTCAAAGAAAAAGTGCGAGTTTGTGTTTTGAAGATCGATTTACTTGAAATGTAAAGGCACGCAAGAGAAAATGATTATGGGACTTCCATTGCAGGTGTTATCCAAGCATATCTAGCATGAAAACAGATGATTGATGGAATTTGAGTCAAGATGAAGATTATTAGGAATAATGACTCAAATACTATAAGAGATCTATTTGAGATTTGTTAGAGATTTTTTTTAGATTGGCTAGATATTGCTTGATGGACAAGAAGACTTTGCAAAAGAAAAATTATAAGAGAAAGATGATTCTTAATAGGCAAGTTTGATTTGCAGGAGAAGAATTTTAAGAAAAAAAAGATTCTTAATAGGCAAGTTTGTATGGTTATAAATAAGTGAAGTCAATTAAGTATGAGAAAAAGATGTAAGAGAGTTGTAGGGTTTTGTGAGATAGACATCTCATAAAAGTACTAAGGCATTACGCCTTATGGGTGTGTATGTTTGTTTGTGAGTGGACTAAATATGATTGAGAAGATCGACATAGATATGATATATGGGTGTATATGGGTATGTGTTTGATTGTGTTGAAATGGTGCATATGGATATGTATTTGTTTAAGTTGAAAATACTTCATAGGATTAGGAGATTGAGAGGGTTTATGAGTATTGATTGTTAAATGGTTGATATATTTTTATGTATATTTGTAATTCTCTATAACTAGTAGATCTTGTTTCTCATCCGTGGACGTAAGTCAATTAGATCAAATCACGTTAAATTATTGTCTCTTGTGTAATTGATTGATTATTTGATTTCGTTTCTACTGGTATGATTGGATTGAAGCTTTTTAGCCTAACAAGTGATATCAGAGTTGTATTGATTTTCTAACAAATGGTATCAGAGCAACGGTGATCCCTAACACACATATCTTAAAAATTTTTTTTCGGCATCATGATGAGGGACTCGAGGACATTTCGTCAATTGAGAGCCAACACCTACAGAGAATGACAAATCGGGTCTTGTTATGGTTAGATAAATCAAACTACCAACAGGGTTACGAAACTTGTGCACGTCCACCATTGATTTTCCTTCATCTTTTTTTAACTTTATGTGTGGTTCCATGGCAGTCCTTTTTGGCTTGGCAACTTTCATTGAAAAACGATACAATAAGGTTTGAGCGTACCTTCTCTGAGATAAGGATAAACCACCGTCCATTTCCTCAATCTCCAATCCATGAAAACATCCTGCTTTCCCTAGATTCTTCGTCTCAAATTGAATCGCCAATTCATCACATAAAATCTTGATTTAAACATAATTATCTCTAGGAATAATCATCTCGTCAACATATTA
The DNA here is from genome assembly GCF_002303985.1 of Durio zibethinus. The sequence continues at coordinate 292,338 of NW_019168026.1, read as the reverse complement.
TAGACACCTAATTTGGTCTAGGCCCGGATCAATTGGGCTTGGTCCAAATGGGTAAGTCTATATATATATATATATTTCTTTATTTTATTTATTTTTTTATTTTTTTTATTTTTTTGTATTTTACATTTGTATTATTATTATTATATATATATATTTTTTCTTTTATTATTATTATTATTTTATCTTGGGTATTTATGTATCTATTAATATGTATATATTATTATTTTTTTTCTTCTTTTTTTCCCTGTTAATATTTATGTATTATCTGTTATTTAATTTTAATTTATCTGTTAATTTCTCTGATTTATTTTCGTTTGATTTTTTTCTTTTATTTTTTTGATTTATCTAACTGAAAATTGGATTGGGATTCAATCAGAAGAGTCCATGTTGGATTCAATGATTGAATCTCGATCCAAAGAGAAATTGGGATTGATCAGAAATTCTTCTGATCAATCCCTATAAAAGGGACTCTCTGGAACATAACAAAAGACACAGAAAAACAGTGAGCAAAAAGCTACTAATTTGAGAGAAAAGAGACGTATAGAAGAGTTTTTAAAGGCTAAAAGAAGGTTGAGAAGTGTTAGAATAGCTGTGGGAATCAAAAATAATTTTTTAGAGATTTTTGGCGAAAATTTTTCTGGAAATTTCTGGAAAATTTTCAGATTTCGGTGATTTTTTCGACGAAGGTTGAATTTTTCGGCGACGATTTCGGCCAACTTTGAAGTTTTCGGTGAGTTGCCCAATTTTCAGCGAAGGATCCCAGAAATCGATCAACTTTCTGACGAAATTCTGGCGAAAAACCCAGATTCCGAATAAAAATTCCAGAATTCGGTGAACATTCAACCGAAGTTCTTCGATCGTTTAGAGAGAGGCGAGAGGAAAAAAAAAGAAGAGAGAGAAGGGAGAAGGTTTCTGTCGAAAAACAGAGGGAAGAGCCTTATATATCATTCTAAAACGACGTCGTTTTTGCCTTAAGTGACCCAGAGGATCCGTCCATTTTGTCGAGATCCGAACCGACCCGAGCGTCAACCTACTTCCTGACTCGCACGTCTTCCCCCCTTCGAGCCAATAGTCGAGCCGAGCCGAGGTCCCAAGCTGCTTCTTCGAGCCGTTTCTCTTCCTTAAGCCGAGCTGAGTCGAATCGTACTCCAAGTCGCTCCAAGTTTTTTTTTTTTTGAATTTATTTATTTATTTGTTTATTTATTTTTTTTATTTATTAGATTAGGTTTATTTAATATTCTTTTTATCTTTATTTTATTTTTATTTTTGTTTTACTTTACTTTTTTTTATTTTGTTTTATTATTCTATTTTCTTTAAATAAAAATAAAAAAAATATTTTTGGGGAAAAGTTGAAAGTATCAATTTTCCTTAAAAATAAATTTTGAAAAAAGATTTTTTGAGAAAAGTTGAAAGTATCAATTTTTCTCGAAAATTAAAGTTTCCAAAGAATATTTTTTGGGAAAAGTTGAAAAAATCAATTTTTCTTAAAAATAAATTTTTAAAAAAAATCAATTTTTTGAGAAAAAGTTGAAAGTATCAATTTTCCTTGAAAATAAAAGTTTCCAAAAAAATATTTTTGGAGAAAAGTTAAAAGTATCAATTTTTCTTAAAAATAAATTTTCAAAAAAATAAATTTTTGAGAAAAAGTTGAAAGTATCAATTTTCTTGCACAAAAACAATCATTCTTTCCTTCCTTTTTATTTTGATTTTGATTTTTCTTTAAATAATCCGACGACGGAGCCTCTGCAAGTGAAACAATAGTTTTTCTTGCATACTCTTGAGGTGAGGGAATTTTTTCAAATTTCTGCTAAAAGTATTAGAGTTAATTGAGAATAATTTTCAATAATTAATTACTTAGTAAAATTTTAAGGCTTATTGGATAACACAAAATTATGTTGGTACCATCTTTTGATGGGCATTGTGAGGGTGCTATAACCTTCCTCACACGTAACCGAACTCCCGAATCCTGTTCTGGTTAGTAGACCTGAACCTATTCTTTTAGGGACCCTTAAACTTAGGTGTTTCCTGAAAGGATAGATTCCTTAGGTGGTCAATCGCACATAGATAAAAAAGATTGGTGGCGACTCCTAAAAGTCAATGTCTAGCGATAGATCTCTGGATCTAAACGTTATGACAGCTTGGTGACTTCGCTGGAAACTTTGAGAGTCAAGCCAGCAAATAATTTGTGTTATCCAAAAGCCTAATAAAATTGAACCTTTTTGTATATATGTGTTATTATTCATTCATGTTTATTTATTTTGTTAATTATGTCATTAATATGCATGTGCATAACATGAGCTCTACACTCGAGCTCCGTCCCTCTAGGAGGGAGTAAAGTACCTATTGCTTTCGTGAGGTCTAATGCCTCCGCAGTGGTTAGCGAAATACTCTCACTTAAATTGAACATTTTCCTCTTGTAGCCTGTAATGGGTGAGGATTAGGGTGCCTTACTAGTCTGTGATGGACAAGGATGTAAGGAACAATTTGAGAACCTTTAGACTTTGACCTTAAAACCGTATATAGTGAACCTTAAGAGTGCCTAAACCTAGGATAGAGCCCTTTCTACCCAATCATAGATATACCCTGAAATTAAGACACAAAAAGGGTTTTATCTAATCATTTTGATTGTTTAACTTTGTGTATCATTTTCATTATCATATGTAACATTATGCATCAGCATCACTTTTATTTCATCCATGGAACTAACTATGTTATTTGTCTGATTGTATGCATCTGCATTATTTTCATGATCAGTTTAACACATCATTGCATCCATTCATACTAGATTTCATTCAAGAAAATATGCATTTCATTCATGCATCAAAGCATCATACATAAAGCATAGCATAACATTTTTAATCATAAGTATGGTACTCAAGGTCCAAGGATAGCTCCATCTAGCGAGAACCCTACCCATCAATACAACACAAGATCCAGAGCAAGACAAATGGAGCAAAAAAATTCTCATAGATTCGAAAAGATAGAAAAAGCACAGGAGAAGATTGAAAGTGAGTTGAGCAAAATTTTGGATGCTCTTAATAAGATGACTAAGGGAAAATGAGTTGAAAAAAATACAAGCTAACAAGTTTCCCCATTGCAAGAGGTGGTTGACCCTTTATATCCTTTCGGTTTTGGCCCACCTCAAGCTCAGTCTGCTCAAGAGGTCCCATCACAACACTTTGTAAATTCAACATATCTTGAAATGCCATCAGCTTCTAACCCAGGGCAGTATAATAGCTATGTAAATCCTGTCTTCACTAAAAAGGCAACAGAACCAATTCTTGATCTAGATGATTTAAAAGAGAAGGAAAAAGAAAAGATAAGAGTGGAAGTTCAGGAAAGCTCCAAGATTAGTATGTTAGAGCAAAGGCTAAGGGCTGTGGAAGGAATTAGTTTTTATGATTCAATTGATGCTACTGGGCTTTGTTTAGTCCCTGATATGGTCATTCATCATAAGTTCAAAGTACCAAAATTTGAAAAATATGATGGTACAAAATGCCCCAAAACTCACATCACCATGTATTACAGGAAAATGACAGGTCATGCTCATGATGAAAAATTTTTGATGCATGTTTTCCAAGATAGCCTTACTGGCTCTGCTGCCAGGTGGTATGTTCAGTTGGATAGGACCCACATTCGCTCTTGGAGCGATATGGCTCATGATTTCATCAGTCAATATCGACACATTATCGATTAGGCTCCTGATCGTTTGTCTTTACAGAATCTAGAGAAAAAGGTAAATGAGTCTTTTAAAGAATACGCTCAGAAATGGAGAGATATAGCTTCATAGGTACAACTTTCACTGACGAAGAAAGAGACCACAGTGCTATTTGTTAGCACTTTGAAACCTCTTCATTACGAAAAGATGATAGGAAATGCAATGAAAAATTTTGTTGATATAGTAATTTCGGGAGAAATTATTGAAAGTGCCATTAAGAATGGCAAGCTAGAAAGAAATGAAGCATCTAGCAAGAAAGTTTCGAAGAAAAAAAAAACTGAAGCTCAGGCTGTGAGCTTTGATAGACAGTAATTTAGAGGCTATCCACCATACTCAGAATATCTGCCATACTACCCTACTGTAAATAACATTTCCCCTCACCCATACCAACCATTTGCACAATCACCATACCCCCAAACATATCAAACTCCTTATAGACCTCAAAATACCATGTACAGTTTTAACACTCAGCCTACCCCAAGACCTCAAAATCGCCCAACTAACCCTATTGGTGGTTCACGGGAGCAACGAACTACTCGTGAGAAATCTATTTTTGACCCGATTCCAATGACCTATTCGAAATTATATAAGGAGCTCTACAATAGTCATTTGATTGCTCCAAGTAAATTGGAACCCCTCAAGCTGCTTTACCTCAAGTGGTACGATCCCACAGCATACTGTGACTACCATTATGGGATTGCTGGTCACTTTACCGAAAATTACACCATTTTGAAACACAAAGTGCAACGGTTGATCAACGATGGGATGATTTGCTTTGATACGGGAGGGGTGACTGCACCGAATGTTAGTGGCAATCCCTTACCAAATCATAATGTGAATGCTATAAGTGAAGATGAGGAGGGGCTTAATCAAGAGGAATGGGTTCGCCTTTGTCCATTAGATTATAAGCTGAATAATTAAAGTGCCATCGAGATGCCTGTGACTTTTGATACTAATACAATGTAATTGTAACATCTCAATAGTTATTGCCTAAGGCGTTGGGGTAATCTTTCTTGTTTGGGCCATTCATCATTTATTATTTTTAATAAAAAAATAGGAAGGATGCATTTTCATTCATTTTTTCTTGTGTCTTCATTATTTCTATCTTTTCAAGCACATCTTGCCAACATATCCCATTTCATTCAATTTTAGGTCTTTAAATGAACATGAAGATAATCATGATAACAATCAAGAGGTTAGCTTTGATAATTTAATTAACACTGATGAACTTGACAATGAAGAGAATTTTGAAGAATATGTTATGCCTCTAGACCTAATGAGGATGATTGAACAAGAAAATAAGCCAATCGAGCCTCATCAGGAGGTAGTGGACTTAGTGAATCTGGGAAATAAAGAGAATAAGAAAGAGGTCAGAATGGGCACTTCACTTTCATCAGGAGATAGGCAACGATTGGCAGACCTTTTTTGAGAATTTGTAGATATATTTGCTTGGTCTTACCAGGATATGCCAGAGCTAAGTACAGAGATAGTGGAGCATAGATTGCCCCTAAAGTTAGAATGTAAGCCAGTTCAGCAGAAATTGAGACGGATGAAGCCCAAAATGCTGCTAAAGATTAAAGAAGAGGTGAAATAATTTGATGCAGGTTTTCTACAAGTGGCTAAGTATCCACAATGGGTAGCCAATATAGTTTCAGTTCTTAAAAAAGATGGAAAAGTACGAATGTGTGTAGACTATCGGGACTTGAATAAGGCTAGCCCAAAGGATAACTTTCTTTTGCCTCATATCGACACACTGGTAGATAACACGGCTAAGCATTCGATTTTCTCCTTTATGGATGGTTTCTCGGGGTATAATCAGATAAAAATGGCTACAGATGATATGAAAAAAATTACTTTTGTGACCATGTAGGGAACTTTTTGCTATAAAATCATACCTTTTGGGTTAAAGAATGCAGGGGCAACATATCAAAGGTCTATGGTAACACTCTTCCATGACATGATGCACAAAGAGATTGAGGTGTATGTAAACGATATGATTACATAGTCTTGTGAGGATGAAGATCATGTCTTTAGCCTCAGAAAGTTATTTGAGAGATTGAGAAAATTTCAGCTCAAATTAAATATAGTCAAGTGCACTTTTAGGGTAAAGTCAGAGAAGTTGCTAGGCTTTGTGGTCAATGAAAGAGGAATTGAAGTCGATCCCGATAAGATACGGGCCATCCAGAATTTGTCACCTCCCAGCACATCAAAAGAAGTTTAAGGTTTTCTGGGGAGATTGAACTACATTTGTCGATTTATCTCTCAGTTTACTTACAAATGTGATCCAATATTTAAGCTTCTCTGTAAAAACAATCCTGGGAAATGGAATGAAGAATGCCAAGAGGCATTTGATAAAATTAAGCAATATTTATCGAACCCTCAAGTATTAGTGCCATCTATTCCAGGGAAACCTTTAATCTTATACTTAACTGTATGTGAAAATTCAATGGAATGTGTGCTGGGGCAGCAAGACGAGGCTAGTCGAAAGGAGAGAGCTATTTACTATCTGAGTAAAAAGTTCACAGAATATGAATCCAAGTATTCTTTATTGAAGAAAATGTATTGTGCATTAGCATGGACTGCCAAAAAACTCAGACAGTATATGCTCTATCATACTACGTGGCTCATAGCGAAACTGGATCTCATTAAGTATATCTTTGAAAAGCCTTTTTTGTCTGGGAAAATCGTTAGATGGCAAGTAATGCTCTCGAAATATGATATTATATACGTGAGCCAAAAAGCAATAAAATGGGGCACTATAGCAGAATTTCTTACAGATCGTGCTATTGAAGAGTATGAGCTGATGAAGCTGGAATTCTTTGATGAAGACTTAATGACTATTTTCCAATTGGAGAAAGGGGAGCATGGAGAAAAATGTTGGAGAATGTACTTTGATGGAGCCGCTAATGCCTTGGGGCATGGAATTGGGGCAATTCTGATTTCTCCAGAAGAACAATACTATCCTGTAATAGCGAGATTAAATTTTAATTACATAAATAACATTGCTAAATATGAGGCATGTGTCATGGGCTTACAAGCTGCTATAGATAGAAGAGTGAAAGTACTAAAAGTGTTTAGAGACTCAGCTCTAGTTATATATCAATTGAAAGGAGAATGAGAGACGAGAGATTCAAAACTCGTTTCGTATCATAAGTATATTTTAGAGTTGACGAAATAATTTGAAGATATCCAGTTTGATCATTTACCTCGAGAAGAGAATTTGATTACTAATGCATTGGTTACTCTGGTTGTAATGATTCGAATTAATGATAATATTGACATTCAGCCTATCAAGTTAGATGTTACGGATATACCAACTTATTATTCTAATGTATAGGGAGAAGAAGATGGAAAGCCCCGGTATTATGACATCCTACAGTATATTAAGGATCAGCAGTACCCAGTGCAAGCAATAAAAAATGATAAAAGGGTCATTCGAAGATTGACTATGAGCTTTTTCTTGGATGGAGATGTCTTGTACAAAAGAAGCAAGGATCAAGTATTATTGAGGTGTGTAAATAAGACTGAAGCGAAGAAAATCATTAAAGAGGTGCATGATGGAATATGCGGGACACATACTAGTGGACATATGATGGTAAGGTAAATCATGAGAGCATGATATTACTGGTTGATGATGGAGAATGATTGCATTGATTATGCTCGTAAATGTCATAAATATCAGATATATGCTGATAAAATTCATGCTCCGTCATCTGCTTTACATGTTATGGTACCACCATGGCCATTCTCAATGTGAGGCATGGATGTCATTGGTCCAATCACCCCAAAGCTTCTAATGGGCACAGATTTATTTTTGTGATGATAGATTACTTCACAAAATGGGTAGAGGCAGCATCATATCCAAGTGTGACACGCTCTGTGGTTTGTAAGTTCATAAAGAAAGAGATCATCTGTAGATATGAACTTTCAGAGAGAATTATTTCAGACAATGCCAAGAATCTAAATAGTAAGATGATGCAAGAAATATGTGCTCAATACAAGATCAAGCATCATAACTCGGTACCATACCGTCCGAAGATGAATGGGACAGTTGAGGCAGCCAATAAAAACATAAAAAGAATTTTAGAGAAGATGATCAAGACTTACAAAGATTGACATGAGAAGTTACCATTTGCATTGCATGCATATCAAACGTTAGTTTGTACCTCTATTAGTGCAACCCCATTTTCTTTGATTTATGAGATGAAAGCTGTACTACCAGTGGAAGTAGAGATCCCCTCTTTGAGAGTGTTAAAAGAAGTTGAGTTAGAAAAAGCTGAATGGATTTGACAACATTATGAGCAGTTAAATTTCATAGAAGAAAAGAGATTGACTGTACTTTGTCATGGTCAGCTATATCAAAGAAGAATGATGAAGGTTCATGATAAGAAAATTTGACCCCGTTACTTTCGAGAAAGAGAGTTGGTCTTGAAAAAAATTCTCTCAATCCAGCACGATAGTAAAGGAAAATGGACTCCGAATTGGGAAGGGCTGTATGTGGTGAAACGGGTTTTTTCAGGTGAAGTGCTGATACTGATTGAGATGGATGGAAATGATTTACCCCATCCTATAAATTCTGATGCTGTGAAAAAATACTATGCTTGAAAAAAATGAAAAAAAATAAAAAAATAAAAAAATGAAAATGAAAAAAAAAGAAAAGTGAATGAAAAAGGATGACTCAAGGCGAAAACCCTAAAAGGGCGGTTTGAGTCATAGGGGGTTTGTCGAAGTTGAAAACCTGAAAAGATAGCTTAGATAAGGAGAATACAACATCGAATTTAAAAGTCTGCTGACATGGAGGCTAGCAAATTCGAAAGAGTTTGAAGTTGTTAAATACATCAGAGGGTTGGGTTTTCAGAAAAAAACTTTGAGATGTGTTATCATGATTATTTGATTGTTCATTTTGGACTTTGTCCCCATACCTATCCTTGTAATTCTCCCTTGGCCAAAGTTTGCCAACATTTTGTTAATAAAAGACATTCTATTTCATTCTTTGTGTCTTTTTTTATGACTATTTCTCAACCATTCATATTCTTTTCTTTCTAATACCCCACCATGGAAGAAATGTGCAAATTCATTCTTACTTTTTAAGTTTGAAATAATGATTGATGAATGAATAACAACATGAAAAGATTTTTACATTACATTGAATAATTAAGAGTGATAAAGACAAATCGAGAGGTTCAGTTCCTGATTTGAACATTGAATCTGGGAAAAGATTTCTTACAGGAAAAATGTGAGTGGAAGAGACAATTAAGAGCTACATTGGCTTGATCGTAGAAGAACAGTGTAATTGGATCTCTGAAGAATTAAAGGGCTTGATGCCTAAGAAAAGAGCTTGAGAAATTTGAGTACCATACATTGAATAGGAATTAATTGGCCAACATTTGCATAGCATGCATTGAAATTCATATGCATTGCATAGCATACACTACTTTTAGGAAAGTATAGTGTATAAATTCAAGAAGCAGGGTGTTTCAACATCCCACATAGAAAAGATAGATATGAAGATATTTTGCAAGTTTGAGAAGAAACTTGTCAGGTAAGTTCCTAATCCTTGAAATATGATGTCTTTTGGTATCAGGGTTGATTTATAAGACCTTTGGGCATAATCTCCTGAAATTCCTTCAAACATAACTTTCAACTCCTTTGGACATGATTGCCAAGGAGTAATTTACTTTCCCAAACTGGTGGTGCCTCTGTTTAGAGGAGCAATTTACTTTCTAAAGTCGTGGTGCCTCTGTTTAGAAGAACAATTTATTTTTCAAAGTCGTGATGCCTCTGTTTAGAGGAGCAATTTATTTTCCAAAGTCGTGGTGCCCAAAGTCGTGGTGCCTCTGTTTAGAGGAGCAATTTACTTTTCCAAAGTCGTGGTGCCTCTGTTTAGAGGAGTAATTTACTTTTCAAAGTCGTGGTGCCTCTATTTAGAGGAGCAATTTACTTTTTTTCAAAGTTGTTGAGCATCTGATAAGAGGAGCCATTTATGTTTCTCAAAGTCATTGAGCCTCTACCTAGAGGAGCTTTGATCAAAAACAAAAAAAATAATAAAAAATAATAAAAAGTAAAAAGGTCGAGTTGAGTCTTGATTGGGTGTCTACGTCTTTGCGCAATTTTTGTTTCAAAGAAAATGTGCAAAGAGGGGCAGCTGTAGACACTTAATTTGGTCCAAGCCTGGATCAATTGGGCCTGGTCCAAATGGGTAAGTTTATATATATATATTTTCTCTTTATTTTATTTATTTATTTATTTTTTGTTTTGTATTTTACATTTTTATTTTTATTATTATTATTTTATATATATATATTTTTTCTTTATTATTATTATTATTTTTTTATCTTTGGTATTTATGCATCTATTAATATGTATATATTATTATTTTTTTCCTTTTTTTTCTGTTAATATTTATGTATTATCTGTTATTTAATTTTAATTTATCTGTTAATTTCTCTGATTTATCTGATTTATTTTTGTTTGATTTTTTTGATTTATCTGGCTGAAAATTGGATTGGGATTCAATCAGAAGAGTCCATGTTGGATTCAATGATTGAATCCCGATCCAAAGAGGAATTGAGATTGATCAGAAATTCTTTTGATCAATCCCTATAAAAGGGACCCTCTGGAACAAAACAGAAGACACAGAAAAACAGTGAGCAAAAAGCTACTGATTTGAGAGAAAATAGGCGTATAGAAGAGTTTTTGAAGGCTAAAAGAAGGTTGAGAAGTGTTAGAATAGCTGTAGGAATCGAAAATAATTTTTTAGAGATTTTTGACGAAAATTTTATTGAAAATTTTTGGAAAATTCCCAGATTCCGGTGATTTTTTGGACGAAGGTTAAATTTTTCGGTGATGATTCCGGCCAACTTTGAAATTTCCGGTGAGCTGCCCAGTTTTCGATGAAGGATCCCAAAAACCGACCAACTTTTCGATGAAATTTTGACGAAAAACCCAGATTCCAGTGAAAAATTCTAGAATCCGGTGAATATTCAACCGGAGTTCTTCGACCGTTTAAAGAGAAGCGAGAGGAAAAAGAAAGAAGAGAGAGAGATGAGAGAAGTTTCTACTGAAAAACAGAGGGAAGAGCCTTATATACCCTATCAAAACGACGTCATTTTTGCCTTAAGTGACCCAGAGGATCCGCACGTTTTGCCGAGATCCGACCCGACCCGAGCGTCGATCCGCTTCCTGACCCGCCCGTGTCTTTCCCCCTCCGAGCCGATAGCCAAGTCGAGGTCCCAAGCCACTTCTCCGAGCCGTTTCTCTTTCTTGAGCCGAACCGAGCCGAGCTGTACTCCGAGCCGCTCCAGGTTTTTTTTTTAATTAATTAATTAATTTGTTTATTTATTAGATTAGGTTTGTTTAATATTCTTTTTATTTTTATTTTATTTTTATTTTTGTTTTACTTTTCTTTTTTTTACTTTTCTTTTGTTTTATTATTCTATTTTCTTTAAATAAAAAAAAAAATTTTTTGGAGAAAAGTTGAAAGTATCAATTTTCCTTAACAATAAATTTTCAAAAAAGATTTTTTGGAAAAAGTTGAAAGTATCAATTTTTCTTGAAAATCAAAGTTTCCAAAGAATATTTTTGGGGAAAAGTTGAAAGTATCAATTTTTCTTAAAAATAAGATTTCAAAAAAAATATTTTTGAGAAAAAGTTAAAAGTATCAATTTTTCTTAAAAATAAATTTTCAAAAAAGGTTTTTTAAGAAAAATTGAAAGTATCAATTTTCCTTAAAAATAAATTTTTAAAAAAATCAATTTTTGAGGAAAAGTTGAAAGTATCAATTTTTCTTGAAAATAAAAGTTTCCAAAAAAATATTTTTGGGGAAAAGTTGAAAGTATCAATTTTCCTTAAAAATAATTTTTCAAAAAAATAAATTTTTGAAAAAAAGTTGAAAGTATCAATTTTCCTCGAAATTAAAGTTTCAAAAGAATATTTTTTGAAAAAAGTTGAAAGTATCAATTTTTCTGCATAAAAACAATCATTCTTTCTTTTTTTTTTATTTTGATTTTGATTTTGATTTTTCTTTAAATAATCCGACGACTGCGCCTCTGCAAGTGAAACAGTAGTTTTTCTTGCATACTCTTAAGGTGAGGGAATTTTTTCAATTTTCTGCTAAAAGTATTAGAGTCAATTGAGAATAATTTTCAATAATTAATTACTTGGTAAAATTTTAAGGCTTATTGGATAACACAAAATTATGCTGGTACCATCTTTTGATGAGCGTTGTGAGGGTATTATAACCTTCCTCACACATAATCGAACTTTCGAACCCTGTTCTGGTTAGTAGAGCTGAACCTATTCTTTTAGGGACCCTTAAACTTAGGTGTTCCTTGAAAAGACAGATTCTTTAAGTGGTCAATCGTACCTAGATAAAAAAGATTGGTGACGACTCCTAAAAGTTAATGTTTAGCGTTAGATCTCTGGATCTAATGACACGTATAAAAGAACCAATAAATGCATCTCTAAAATTTTCTTGATAAACAAACTTGAGTCAGAATCAGAAACTTTGAATCCACGAAAGATGAGTACTAAGAGATTTTTCCATACCGTGCATGTGGAGCTTGCTTGAGGCCGTATAGAGCTATTTTAAGCCAGCAAACATGGCGAGGAAATTCCTTGGAAACAAAACCGTGTAGCTGATTCATAAACACTTCTCTATCTAACTCTCCGTAGAGAAATGCATTTTTGTCGTCTAGTTGCCACAAATTCCACTGCTTATGGGCAGCCAAGGAGATGAGAGTTTTGACCGTTGTCATCTTAGCAACTGGGCTGAAAGTCTCTTCATAATCCAGTCCATAGTGTTGTGAGAAGCCTCAAGCAACCAACCGTGCTCTGTTTCGATCCACTGATCCATCCACCTTCTTCTTCAACTTGTAAACCCATTTGCATGTTACTAGTTCAATGTCCTTGGGATTTGGCACAAGCTCTCAAGTATTGCTCTTCATGAGTGCTGAAATTTCCTCTTGCATTGCCGCTTCCCATCTTGGGTGTCCCTAGATTCTTCAAAGCATGAAGGTTCACGAGAGTCAATTGCACCCATAAAAAAAGCACTGGGTTATGGTGGACTCATTTGCATGGACTTCATAGTCATTTTGCGAAGCTGGTTGCTTTCTTTCTCGGCTAGATGACATCACCAATAATGGCTTCCACATTTCCTAACACCTTAACATCATTGGGTCCCTGAATCTGTAATTTGTGAAACTGAAACTAAATTTTTCTGGACTCCAAAAACATGATAAACATTCTGCAAGGCAACATTGCTATTGTCTTCGGAGTGGGTTACCTTAACATTGACACTGCCCTCCCTTTCCACTGGGTGAACTAAATTATCTGCCATGACAATCACCTTCATCCTATCATGATGGTGAGCGTTTGAAAGCAACGATTCATCTCCGGTGAGATGGTGAGTGCAACCGGAGTCAAACATCCAATCGTTGTGGTAGTCAATTAACGTATTTTCATCGACAATTCTTTCAACCACCGTATTTGAAAACACGTCTCCCATTCTGTTGTCAATGAATTTTGCTTTCTGTTTCTTTCAGTGGTCAAGTTCCCAATTTCAAGCTTCACACAACAATCTTTCTTGATATGGCCAAGCTTCCTACATCTGTAACACTTCTTTTTGTTACTGTTGATAGACGAACCATTGGTGTTGTTATTGATAGGACCTTTTCGATTTTGTCCTTTCCCTTTTGTAAAGGTAACTTCATCGATTCTTGGTACGGTGGTTTTCGCCACCTGTTTTGCTATGGCCTCTTGATTACTCAGCAAATTTTCAAACTCGACAATGCGTGGTTGGTTTGCCCATCCTTGCACCGACGTGACGAACAGCATATATTTATTGGGAATATTACTCAAATCTCATAATAAGTTTATTTGAGATTTGTCAGATATTGTTTGATGGACAAGAAAATTTGCAAAAGAAGAATTCTAAAAGGAAATGATTCTTAATAGGTAAGTTTGACTTACAAGAAAAGAATTCTAAGAAGAGAGAGATTCTTAATGAACAAGTTTGTATGGTTAAAAATAGGTGAAGTCTTTACAGGGTTAAGTATGAGAAAAAGATGTAAGAGAGTTGTAAGATTTTGTGAGATAAACACCCCATAGGAGTATTGGAGCTCTACGTCTTATGGGTGTGTATGTTTGTTTGTGAGTGGACTAGAAGAGATTGAGAGGGTCCACATAGGTATGATGTATGGGAGCATATGGATATGTGTTTGGTTATGTTGAAAGAGTGCACAAGGTTTGGGTTTGTGTTTGTTTGGGTTAAGAATACTCCATAGGACTAGAGGAGATTGAGAGTGTCTTATAAGTATTGATTGTTGAGTGAGGTTGATGATATAATGTATGTTTGTAATTCTTTACAACTAGTGGATCTTGTTTCTCATCCGTGGATGTAGGTCAGTTGGATCGAACCACGCTAAATTGTTGTCTCTTGTATGTTTGATTTATTGTTTGATTTCGCTTTCGCTGGTATGATTGGATTAGAGGCTTTTAACCCAACAATATTCTTTTCGAATTTCTCAAATGAGATATCTCCTCAATCCTGGTTCCTCAATTTTCTCGTTCAATTCTGAAATTTTAGCACACAAGTTCTTAACTTTTTTAAAAAATTCAGAAATAGACATGTCACCTTGGATGAGGACAGCTAGTTCGTTTTCTAGAAACTACAATGTTGCTGTATCCTTTTTCAGGAACAAGGCTTCAAGGCTGTCCCAGACTTCCTTTGGCGATTTAACATCACGAATGTGATCAATGAGTTCCTTGGTGATCAACGTTCTTAATGCAAACAGGGCCTTTCCACACTTGATCTTCCACTTCCTTCTTGCTTCGGCATTTTCTTGAGTAGCCATTGGAATTTTGTCAGCCCCAACTGTTAAATCCCATTAGTCCTGTCCTTGAAAAAGGGCTTTCATACACATGCGCCAATACTGGTAATTGGTACCTACAAGTTTCTCCATTCTGTTTTTTGAGGAAATAAATCTACTCATATCCATTTCAACAACTAAGAACCTGAAAAAAAAATTTGTTTTTCTCCAGCAAGTGAAACGTTTCCTCACTTGATAGACAAGAAAAGATAAATTATCTGATAGCTCACGAGACAGGCACTAATACCATGAAACGAAAAACTCTTGGTCTGTAGAATGTGAGAACAAAGAATGCTACTTCTCTATTCATGATCAGAGTACAATTTATAAGCTAAAACAGTTGAGAAATATCAGCTATCCATTACCACCATTGCCTTCAAAAATTAGACATAATATCTACCTTAAGGGACCATGATGTCCTCCTAAAAAATCTCTAACAGCCTTGACTTTACCAAGTCTAAATGAACTCTACTCTAAAAGAAGCAAATGCATCAACCTAAGCATAATTAAAAACGACACAGTATGCACTAAACTTTAACATTGTTAATTGGGAAACATGGGGATTGGTTATTTTGAGTTAGTACAAGGAGGAGCACTCAACGTGAATCCGTACAGCGGTGGCCTCAAGACGGTGGTCGAAAATGAAACTAGGGAAGGATCACCAATGGGTGAGACTGCTCTGTGTACTTTCTGTCAGATGATTGTTTTCTGGATTCAAGTTCAGCTAAAACAACAGAAAAGGTATTCAAACATGTGAATCAGGTGATTCTTCTTGCGAATAATAGATTTTTCTTTATCTAATATCACACCAAGGTAGCATGTGCACGGCCCCGGACTAATTAGTCTTTCTATGTCAATGTCAAAGACGTGCGAAAATCTTCCAAATCCCATCGGAAAATCATTTGTCCACTGTGATTACCTTGGAGTTCTGCCAGATGTTACATTTACCATCGGAAACAAATCATTCCCTCTAACTCCAGAACAGGTATATTCTTCAGCATTTGAACAATCCACTTCTTATTGTGGTTTGATAGTGCAGATATGTAACTTGAGCAATGTGCCGTTTCATTTTAAGTTGGCTCTATTAACATTGACAGTCTTCTACCAATCCATAGCTTGATTTCAAATATTGCTAGAATCTGAAGAATAGACAGATTTTTTTTTTACCTGCAAAGTTCCTTGTCCAATTCCTCTCTCGCTCTGTGCCTTAACACAATTTCTAATCTGTTGTTTTCCATTGGCATGTAGTATATTATTAAAGTTGAAGAAAGCTGTCATACCGTGTGTGTCAGTGGCTTTGTCGCTTTGGATGTGCCTCCTCCACGAGGTCCACTCTGGTACGATGACATTCTCTGCATTATGAGATTTACTTGAATCTTTCAATCCGTCTAATTAATGCAAGCGTCACTTACGCTGGACTGGTGTGTGCTGCAGGGTAATTGGAGATAGGTTTCTGAGCGCATACCATACAGTGTTTGACTTCGGAAATCTGCAGGTCGGATTTGCAAAGCTGCAAAATAGTGCCAAACTGGATTTCCCCTGCCTCCAATTTGCCCACGTTAATCCGCAGATTGATCACAAGGGATGCATCACTTGTTATATTCTATATACACGGTCATTCTGCTTCAAATGCCTTGTGTGAAGGTTAATATTTTACCACATCAATAAACTGCAGTCCCACTTCCTACCTAAAGTTCCCAACGTTATGTGAGTCTTTTATAGTGGTTAGATGTGTGCTTTTGTTTTGCTGTTGTCTACTCCACCGGCCAGAAGCGTTTATTGATATGGTGAGAACTAACCACCTGTAAACAAACCCTCTCCTTCCACTCCACTCACGCCAACTGCTCCAATACTGACTTCTCTATTCAAACTGCTGGCTTTGCTTTATACATTCAGGACCCATTCGTGTCATGTATGACTTGTCAAGTGTTTCTGCAATCCACCAAATTTCTCGCACTTCTTGTCTACCACGAGCTCTCTGATTCTCGCTATCTTAATCTTTAATATCTACCTGACCTCAAGTGTACCCCCTTTCAAAATAAAAGAGTAAGTTTTAATGATAGGCTATGAGAATTATTTTTCTGCTAGATGAGGAATTCACCTAGTAAACTGACCAAAAGGAAACAAAATTTTAGATCTGTCATCATAATCATGGATTCCTAGAATCCTTGTCTTAAGTTTATTTTTGTGCCACTTATCAGTTATCACTGACAGTGAGACAACCGGCGATTTGTGAGGCCCTAACTGAGAAGTCTTGGACGCCCTTGAAATGAGTGCATGTACATCACACCTCCTACGGTGGTTGCCAAAGCTCCGAGTGAACCCGAAATAGGCCATGAACTTGGATTCCTTGATTATTATATGCTTCTGATGAAGCTTAGATCATGGTTAGCACCTTTATATCCATGTTCCAAATAATTGAATTGATTGGTGACTGACGTGATTATCATCTGTGCTTTGCTGTAAAAATAAGGATTTACTTATAATAGTGTAATTTATATATATTTTTTGAAAATTTGAATTCAAATTAAATTTATGACTCATTTGAACCGATATAATATTTTTAAATGTAATAATTTTGATTCAAAAATTTAAAAAAATGTGAAAGATTTATAACACATTAATGGAACATTTTTGAAACCCGTTTGGGTTTTACTTGTCTGTCAGTGGATATGCAAGGGAAAATGCCACTCACATTTTTGTTTCTGTGTGTTTTGGCTTTTTGTTCGTGTTAACGGGTATCTTGGCTTTAGATGGTGAATTTTTAATCAGCCCTAAGTCTTTGCTTGATCGGATGCGAGTAATAACCTAATTATTAATGATTTATTGTCATTCTCGCATAATTACTTGGTTGGATCCAACATATATATATATATATATATATATATATAGTGCATTTGAGGTCAGTGGTTGAAATTTATTAAATTTAAAAAATTACAATAACAATAAAATAGTACTAAAAATAATTAAAAGTTCCATATCTATACAAGTTTCTCCCAAATTTTAAAGCTAGGCAAGTATTCACATTAAAAATAATTTGAGGGTTAATCTTAGAAAATCTCATTATTTGTTATGAGAGATGGATTGGAAGTGAAATGGGCTGAAAATATTATGAAGAATGGACTGAAAGTGAAATCTGACCCGATGAATTTATTTGTGCTAAAAATTTAAGTCCAATGAACACTTTGTTTCATCATATTTTTTATTCAAAAAAATTTCATTTTTTAACTTTTAATTTATATATAGATTTAATTGTCCTAATTAATAAATAAAAATATTATATATTATAATAAACTAATAAATTTAAATATAATAATAATGGATTAATTTTTTGAAAATAATAGAAGTTAGATTTTTTTTTATCCAAAATATGATGAAACAAAATGTTCATAAGCCTTAAACTCTTAGCACAAATATAATCACTGGGTCTGATGTCACTTTCAGTTCATCTACCAAAACAGTTCCAGCCCATCTCCTATAACAAATTACATTTTTCAAAATTAATCCTCAAATCATTTTTAATATGAATATTTGGCTTTAAAATTTAAAAGAGGGGATAACTTTAATAGTATGTTCATTAGCTTTAAAATGAAAATCATATATACATACTATTAAATATATTTGGATCATATTTTTATTTTATATAAAATTATTATGATTTCAAATAATTAAAATTTTTTAAAAAGATTAAATATTTTACTAATTCATTATTATTTTATTTGAGAATGTACGAATTTAAATTTTTATATAACTCTTAAGTTAAAATTTTTAAAAATTTATATTTTAAAAATCACAATACAAAAATAAAATTCCTAAACAAAAATCTTACTTTCTCTTTAACTAACGGCCCCTTATATTTTTTGTTTGGAATAACCTAAGCTTTTCCGCTACTTAATGCTTGCTGCGGTGAAACATATATGATGAATAAGCTTGAGTGTAATGTATGCAGTGGTGTTTGTTAGGTTTCTAATCTCTCTTTCTTATGTTACTACTAGTCCCAGTTGTTATACTTTACTTTAAATTTGCGTCACGCTGTATTTGCACGCGGAGTTTGATGATAAAAGCAAAGTTAGTGGTGTCACATCTGAAGGTGGAACTGTCACGTGTAAAAAAATTGTTTGTGATCTTTTTTGCTTGCCAAGCAGGATAGTATTATACTAATTTTCGTTTTTTTAAAGCTTGATTTAATAGCTTTTTAGGACTGTCCCATAACAGTCATTTAATTAATGCGGCAATTTTATAGTTTTCGGGAGGACTATAGATTCGTATATTTTTTATTTGTTTTCGCCTTTTGGCCCCTGGATTTTTTTATTGGGTATTATGGTTTTCCCTGTAATATTAAAATAATATCTATTATTTATTTAATGTAATTTATATAATAAATAATATATTAATAAATTTATGAATTAAAATGTTAATTTAAGAGATTAATTTAATAATTCGATGCAATAAAATGTAAATAAGATATAATCCAATGTAATAGAAGCAATAATAACCTAATGTGGATTAAATTTGAGAGAAAAATACCAAAATCAAATTTTGTTCTAGAGGAGTAATATCAAAATTAGTTCTATATAAGCAAATAATTGTTTTCCCCAATTATGTTACATAAGGATGAAGAATTTATATAATTATTCAATTAGGGTGTATTTGATATATAATATTATGATATGATATAATAAAATGATATTAGGATTAATATTAAATTAAATTATATCATTTTACCTTATGTTTTATATATGTAAAGATTATGATAGAATAATTTATTTGTTGATCAAAATTATTTTTCTCAAAGTTTATATGATTTAAATTATTGATGTTATTTTTAAGGGTATAATTAAACATATGAGCTCAATCTCATTTATTAAAAATAATCTTCTTCACTATGAGAGAATTAAATCATTCTATACCGAAAGATGATTATTTTTTCTTATAATCTTATCCCTTTCTTTAAGTGTAAACCAAACATGATATAAATGATTATTATCATATTCTATCTATCATCTTATGTATCAAACATAATCTTAGAATATTAAATAAATTTGAAACTGATCAATAATCAAAATTGAAACTAAATTGATGCCACACTTTTAAATCTAATGGCCAGTTAGGCATATGAGAATTTAATAAGGGTGTTCATTCATTCGGTTCGGTTAATTCGAACCAAATCATGCAAAATCAAATTAACTGAATTATGTTATTTTATTTTCATTAATCAAATCAAATTTTTTAATTTTAAAAATTAATCGATCAAAATTAATTCAGTTGGTTCGATTAATTTTTTTAATTAACCGAAAAATAAAATACATTAAGTTAAATTATATTTTAAATTCTTATTTTATCGCATTTGAAATAAATTAAATAAAATCATCCAATAAAAATATTCAAATGCCAATGTATAAAATTAAAAACTCTAATAACTTGAAATGAAATTGACAATTTAATATAATTTTAGTTTTATATATAGGTTTTATAATATTTCAGTTAATTCAATTTTTTAATCAAATTAACTAAAAATTAAAATTTTTTTAAAATTATTTTTGATAACTGATCAAAATTAATTCGATAATTGATCAATTAATGAAATTAAATCAATTCAATTGTTTAATTCAATTAAAACTAAGTTATAAACACCCTTAAAATTTAGAGTTTCAAAAAACCTAAAATACCTTAAAGCAAGAAAGGTTCCTATTAAAATTATCTCAGTAGCGTTAAAGGGTCAAAAGGTGTACTAGTAGGATATATTTATGTATTAAAAGATTAACTAACTAATAAATGGGCACGTTCAACTCTCTTTATTATGTTTAACTATTTACTGTGTTGATGCGGGATCTTTAAAAGTCTTTATCTACAAATTTAAAATTGTTTTGATGGGGAATAAGTTGTTAGAAAATTAAATAAGAGTACAAAAATAATATAAATAAATTTTGATTTTAAAAAGTGAAAAATATTTTTTTAAAGCTAATTATGTATCTATAATACAAAAAAACCTCAAAATGGTTAAACATAGGTTTAAAAGATTTAAAAGTTAATATTAATTTTGGGATTTTGAAATAAATAATTATTTAAATAATCATAATTATTTAAATTTATTCAGTAAATAGATTTATCTTTTAAATCAGTTACTTATTAACTTTCAAAATATTAATAAATTAATATTATTTTATTTTGAATAAACTTTTATGAATAAAAACATTTATTTTATGACAAAATAAAATGTCATAATTATTTAAAATAAATAATTATTCAAATAGTTATAACTATTTGAATATGTGCAATAAACAAATTTATTTTTTAAATATTTCACTTAATAATTTTTGAAATATTAATAAATTAATATTGTTTTATTTTGAATAAACTTGTATGAATAAAAACATTTATTCCATGAGAAAATAAAAGTTCATAATTTTTTGAAATATATAATTTTTTAATTAGTCATAATTATTTGAATATATTCAGAAAATAGATTTATCTTTTAAATAATTTACATATTAATTTTTAGAATATTAATAAATTAATATTTTTTTATTTCTAATAATATTATATGAACAAAAATAATTGTTTTATTACAAAATAAAAAGTTATAATTATTTGAAATAGATAATTCTATAAAAAGTTAAAACTATTTGAACTTGTTCGGTAAAGAGATTTATTTTTAAAATTTTTTACTTATTAATTTTTAAAATATTAATAAATTAATATTATTTTATTCCAAATAAGTTTGCATGAATAGAAACAATTATTTTATAACAAAATAAAATATTATAATTAATTGAAATAGATAATTGTTAAAATAGTCAAAAATATTTAAACTTTCTCGGTAAATAGATTTATCTTTTAAATCTTTTACTTATTATTTTTTAAAATATTAATAAATTAATATTATTTTAATATAAATAAGCTTGCATGAATAGAAACAATTATTTTTTGAGAAAACAAAAGGTTCTAATTATTTGAAATAGATAATTGTTTAAATTTCATCACTATTAGAGCTTATTTGGTAAACAAATTTTTCTTTTAAATCTTTGAATTATAAATTTTTAGAATATTAATAAATTAATATTATTTTATTACTAATAAACTTGCATGAACCGAAACAATTGATTTATAATAAATAATTAATTGAAATAGATAATTTTTTAAATGGTCATAACTATTTAAATTTGTTTGGTAAACAAATTTATCTTTTAAATCTTTTGCTTATTAATTTTTGAAATATTAATAAATTAATATTATTTTATTCTAAAAAAGTTTGCATGAATAGAAAATACATGAACAGAAATAATTATTTTATGATAAACCAAAAAGACATAATTATTTGAAATAAATAATTATTCAAATGATTATAACTAATTGAAAATATTTGACAAACAGATTTATCTTTTAAATCTTTTACTTATTAATTTTTAGAATATTAATATAGACACCCCATTTTGTCAAGAAAAATTGTTGGAATTGAAATGAACCTTTAATTGTAAATTAGTCCTTGATTGAAAAGTTTTGGGCCCAATGGGATAAAAACCCAAAATTTTTTAATTTTAATTTGATTTTGATTTTTTATTTGATTTGATTTTAGGATTAATTTTACTTTTTATTCAAAGTAAAAAAAAGAAGTCAAAAGATAAAAAAAAAAAAAAAGAAAAGTCTAAAACTTAAAAGAAAAACGTGTGAAGATCTTGGATTCAATTTTGAGAATTAATGATTTAATGATCTTTGGAGTTTCCTAGGGATTAATTCATTCAAAACAGAATCATAGAATTAATTCACATGAAAATCGAATCAAATCACAAAAAAAATCCTAGATTCGATTGAATTAATTTAGTTTTCGAATTGAAAGAGATTGAATCCCTATAAAAAAAAAAAGTAACGGCAATCACAGGGGGACAATAAGTAATCAAGAGCAATTAGAAGCATTTAAATTTATTGGTTTTGTTTTTTGTTTTGGATTGATTTTTTTGTGGAATTTTAGGATTTATTTTGAAATTTTGTTTTTTTTTTTTTTTAGATTTTGATTTGGTTTGAACTAGAGCTTTGTTTGAATTCTAGAGCTGGGGATTTTTTATTTTTTATTTTGATATTTTGGTTTGAATTTTGGATTCTAAGAATTTCCAAAGTTCTAGGGATTTTTCTGAGAATTTTTGGTTAAATTTTGGGTTGGATTTGAACTTTGGGTAATTTCTGGGTTTTGTATGAATTTTTTAGTTGAAGTTTGAATTTTTTTGCAGTTATGACGGTGGCCAGAGGAATTACGGTGGTTGGATTTTGGGTTTTTTGGCAATTATGGGTTTTCTTTGAATATTTTTATGGTCGATTGAATTGTTTGATGTCAGAATCTGAAATCACTCACCTATATTTGGGATTTTTGGCTGGTGTTTTTAGGTTTTTTAAAGAAGTCAAAGGAAAATCCAACTAAAGAGAAAAAGTTGAAGGTTGGTTTGAAGACAAAAATTGGGACTTGGCCTTTATATTAGGGCCAAAATGACACCGTTTAAAGGAGCCTGAGCTATGCAAAAACTTGAATGGATTCACACATATATCCACTCCAGACTCAATCCGATCGCAATGTTATGTTTTTATTTTTTTTGGTTATTTATTTTATTTTATTTTCCTATTTCTTATTTTTATTGCTTATTTGTTTTTTTTTCCTTTTTTTTGTTATTTACTATTTTAAATTATTGATTGATTTAATGTGATGAGAAAAAGAAAAAGAAAATTATATGTTATTTTTGCATGATACTTTTATGAATTCAGTTTTTTTCCTTTTTTTTTTCAAAAACTTGTTTTCAAAATAAATTCATGAGTTGTACTAAACTATTACAGAAATTTCATGGGTTTATTATTATTTTTTTATTTTATTATGAATTCTACTTAACTATTGAATAACTTCATAATAAGTTTTTTTAAATAAAAATAAAAATTCTCAATTTTACCAAACTATTGGAGGATTTAATTCTTGAATTAAATCTTATCAAACTATTAAAAGATTTAATGAACTTTCTTAAAATAAATTCTACAAATAATCTTTCAAATAAAATCTCATTCAACTATTGAGAGATTGGATTGAAGTTAAATCTTATCAAACTATTGAAAAATTTTATTGATTGTTTTCTAAACAAAATATATTAATGAATCCAACAACGGAGCCTCTTCAGAGTGGGACATTAGTTTCTGTGAATACTCTTAAGGTGAGAAAATTATCTTAAATTGCTACCAAATATTGGTGTAATTTTAAGATCAATTTTCAATAATTAAATTATTTAGTAAAACTATAAAGATATTTTAAGGCTTGGAAAACTTGAAATCAAACCATCATTTAGTTAGGCGCTGTGAGGGTGCTAAACATCTCTCATGCGTAATCACACTTTTGAACTTAAATATGATTTCATAGACTATAATCTACCATTTAAAGACACCTAAGTCAAGCTTGGGACTCATATTTAAAATGGGATAGATTCAATTAGATAGCCAATCACAGCTAATTAAAAAAAATTGGTGATGACTTCTTAAATTTATGTCTAGCGATAGGTTTACAGATCTATACACTATGATAATTAATAATTAATATGATTTTATTTTAGAATCAGCTTATATGAACAGAAACAATATTATATGACAAAACAAAATGTCATAATTATTTAAAATAGATAATTGTTCAAATGACCATAACTATTTAAACTTGTTTGGTAAATAGATTTATCATTTAAATCTTTTACCTATTAATTTTTGGAATAATAATAAATTAATATTATTTTATTCCAAATAAGCTTACATTAACAGAAACAATTCTTTTACAACAAAACAAAATATCATAATTATTTGAAATAGATAATTCTTCAAATGGTAATAACTATTTGAACTTATTCGATAAACAAATTTAACTTTTAAATCTTTTACTTATTAATTTTTAAAAAATTAATATATTAATATTATTTTATTGCGAATAAACTTGCATGAATAGAAATAATTGTTTTATGATTAAACAGAAGATCATAATTATTTGAAATAGATAATTATTCAAATGATCAAAATTATTTGAACTTATTTAGTAAACATATTTATTTTTCAAATCGTTTACATATTAACTTTCAAAATATTAATAAATTAATATTTCTTTATTCCAAATAAGCTTGCATGAATTAAAATAATTGTTTAATGACAAAACAAAGGTTATAATTATTTGAAATAGATAATTGTTTAAATGATCGAAAATATTTAAAATTGCTTGGTAAATAGATTTATCATTTAAATCTTTTACTTATTAATTTTTGAAATATTTTAATATTATTTATTTTAAATAATCTTGTATGAACAGAAATAACTTTTTTATGACAAAACAAAATGTCATAATTATTTGAAACATATAATTGTTTAAATAGTCATAATTATTTGAATTTATTTAGTAAACAGATTTAACTTTTAAACCTTTTACATATTAATATTTAGAATATTACTAAATTAATATTATTTCATTTTGGATATGATTGCATGAACAATAATAATTGTTTCATGATAAAATAAAAGATTGTAATTATTTGAAATATGTAACTGTTCCAATTATCATAAGTATTTGAATTTGTTTGATAAACTAATTATTTTTTTAAACTTTTACTTATTAATATTTGAAATATTAATAAATTAATATTATCTTATTCTAAATAAGCTTGCATGAACAGAAACAATTGTTTTATGATGAAATAAAAATGTCATAATTATTTGAAAAGATAATTGTTCAAATAGTCAAAACTATTTGAACTTATTCAGTAAATAGATTTATCTTTTAAATCAGTTACTTCTTAACTTTTAGAATATTAATAAATTAATATTATTTTATTTGAAATAAGTTTGTATGAATAGAAACAATTATTTTATGATGAAACAAAAAGTCAAAAATATTTAGAATTAATAATTGTTCAAATAGTCATAACTATTTGAACTTGTTCGGTAAACAGATTTATCTTTTAAATATTTTACTTATTAATTTTTAAAATATTAATAAATTAATATTATTTTATTTTGAATAAGTTTGTATAAACAGAAACAATTATTTAATGAACGAACAAAAAGGCATAATTATTTGAAATGTATAATTATAATAATTTGAACTTATTCGGTAAATAAATATATCTCTTAAACTTTTTACTTATTAATTTTTGGAATATTAATAAATTAATATTATTTTATTCCAATTAATATTAATAAATAAAGACAATTGTTTTATGACAAAACAAAATATCATAATTATTTGAAAATATAATTATTGAAATAGTAATAACCATTTGAACTTGTTCGATAAATAGATTTATCTTTTAAATCTTTTACTAGTTTATTTTGAAAAATGTAGTAAATTAACATTATTTTCTTTCGAATAAACTTGTACAAATGAAAACAATTGTGTTATGACAAAACAAAATATTATAATTATTTGAAATAGATAATTAGTCAAACAGTCATAACTAATTGAACTAGTTCGATAAACAAATTTATCTTTTAAATATTTTATTTATTAACTTTGAAAATATTAATAAATTAATATTATTTTATTCCAAATAAGTTTGCATAAACATAAACAGTTGTGTTATGATATAACAAAAGGTCATAATTGTTTAAAATAGATAATTGTTTATGTTAGCCTTGAATTGATCTTTATTTTGAAATGATAAAACATTAGGCTAAATAAGCTTGAAAAAGATTTTGAAAATGATATATTTAGTACATGTTCTTAAGTTTTATATTTTGGTACTAAATAAATAAAATGTTTTTCAAAGTGTAAACAAACCTTTCTTTGTTTTCATATTTCTCAAACCAAATCTATCTTTAAAGATTATTTATTTGAGTTTAAATGGAAGTCCAATTGTTGATTTTAAAGTGAACTTATTCATTTTGGACTCAATACAATTTTGATAATATTGGTTTTGAGAAATAGATTAACTTAAGAAAGTTATTTTACAAGAACTAAATTTTCCAACATTGAATTTGCTTTATTTTTTTGTATTAATTCACAAAGCTTTAATATTTGAATTTTATGTGATTGGATAGCTCTTTGAGTCTACTTTCTAATGGATCAAACAAAATCAAAATCCAAATTTTTTAAGAAAAGATTTTGAATTTTTACTAGACATTTTGCAGTTGTCTAAAAACTACACAATATAGTTCATCAATTTATTGTTATTTACATCATATTTTGATATTGATTTTAATTTTCCATTCAATTATTTTCAAATAATTATTTGGGAAGAATTTGGAGAAATCCAATTCACTCCCTTCTTGGATTACCATTTCACTTAAAAAGCTAACAGTTTAAATAGTCATAACTATTTGAATTTGTTCGATAAATAGATTTATGTCTTAAATCTTTTACTTATTAATTTTTGAAATATTAATAAATTAATATGATTTTATTTTGAATAAGTTTGTATAAACAGAAACAATTATTTTGTGACAAAAGAAAAGGACAAAGATAATTGTTCAATTGATCAGAACTATTTAAACTTGTTCGAATAGATTTATTTTTTTAATATTTTAGTTATTAATTTTTAAAATATTAATAAATTAATATTATTATATTCTGAAGAAGTTTGTACAAATAGAAACATTTGTTTTAGGATAGATAAAAGGTTATAATTATTTGAAATAAATAATTTTTTTAAATAGTCATAACTAATTAAACTTCTTCAGTAAGAAATTTATCTTTTAAATTTTTTGCTAATTAAATTTTGAAATATTAATATATAAATATTATTTTATTATGAAAAAACTCTTATAATTAGAAATAATTGTATTATGATAAAACGAAATGTCGTAATGAATTGAAATAGGTAATTATTCAAATAATCAAAATCATTTAAACTTATTCAATAAATAGATTTATCTGTTAAATCTTTTACTTATTGACTTTTGGAATATTGATAAATTAATATTATTTTATTTCAAATAAACTTGTATGAAAAGAAACAATTATTTTATAACAAACAAAAAGTCATAATTGTTTAAAATAGATAATTGTTCAAATAGTTATAATCATTTAAACTTATTTGGAAAACATATATATATTATATATATGTTAAATTTTTTTGCTTATTACTTTTCAAAATATTGATAAAATTAATATTATTTAAATAATTGTATAAATAATCATATTATATAATGAAACAAAAAGTTATAACTATTTAAAATGGATAATTGTTCAAATACCCATAGCTAATGGAACTTGTTCGATAAATAATTCTTTTTTAAAATCTTTTACTTATTAATTTTTAGAATATAAACAAATTAATATTATTTGTCTCGGATAAGCTTTTATAAATAAAAATAATTATTTTATGACAAAATAAAATGTCGTAATTATTTGAAATAAATAAATGTTCAAATAATCAAAACCATTTTAACTTGTTCGGTAAATAGATTTATCTTTTAAAATTTTTACTTATTAATTTTTAGAATAATAAAAAATTATTATTATTTTATTATGAATAAATTG
This sequence comes from Durio zibethinus, assembly GCF_002303985.1. The sequence continues at coordinate 264,275 of NW_019168026.1, read as the reverse complement.
TACAAAGAGAAACAATTGTTCTATGACAAAATAAAAGGTCATAATTATTTAAAATAGATAATTGATCAAATAGTCATAAGTAATTAAACTTGTTCAGTAAATAGATTTATCTTTTAAATTTTTTACTTATTAATTTTTAAAATATTAATAAATTAATATTATTTGTTCTGAATAAGTTTGCACGAAGATAAACAATTGTATTATGACAAAATAAAAGGTCATAATTATTTGAAATGGATAATTTTTTTTTCAATAGTCACAACCATTTGAACTTGTTCAGGAAACAGATTTATCTTTTAAATCTTTTATTTATTAAATTTCAAAATATTAATAAATTAATATTATTTTATTCTAAATAAACTTGTATGAAGAAAAATAATTGTTTTATAACAAAATAGAAGGGCATAATTATTTAAAATAGATAATTATTCAAATTGTTATAACCGTTTGAACTTATTCAAAAAATAGATTTATCTTTTAAATTTTTTTCTCATTAATTTTTAAAATATTAATAAATGAATATTATTTATTCTGAATAAGTTTACATGAGTAGAAAATTTTTTTTATAGTAAAAACAAAAGGTTATAATTATTAGAAATAAATAAATAAATATTCAAATAGATATAGCTATTTGAAATTTTCAGTAAACATAATTATCTTTTAGATCTTGTACTTATTAATTTTCAAAATATTGATAAGTTAATATTATTTTATTTCAAATAAATTTGTATGAATAGAAATAATTGTTTTAAGATAAAAAAAATGTCATATTTATTTGAAATAAAGAATTGATCAAATAGACATAACTATATAATTTTGTTCAGTAAATGAATTTATTTTTTGAATCTTTTACATATTAATTTTTAGAATATTAATAAATTAATAGAATTTTACTTCAAATAGGCTTGCATGAATAAAAAAAATTATTTTATGATAAAACAAAAGGTTATAATTGTTTAAAATAGATAATTGTTCAAATAAACATAAGTATTTGAACTTTTTCGAAAAGCAGATTTATCATTCAAATCTCTTACTTATTAATTTTTAAAAATTTAATAAATTAATATTATTTTATTTTGAATAAGTATGTATGAACAAAAATAATTGTTTTATGACAAAACAAAATATCATAATTATTTAAAATAAATAATTGTTGAATCAGTCATAAATATTTGAACTTACTTGGTAAACAGATTTATCTTTTAAATCTTTCACTTACTAATTTTTGGATATTAATAAATTAGTATTCTTTTTATTTTGAAGAAGCTTGCATGTGCAAAAACATTTGAACTATGACAAAGTAAAAAGCTATAATTATTTGAAATAGATAATTCTTTAAATAGTTATAATCATTTGAACTTGTTTAGTAAATAAATCAATCTCTTAAATATATTTCTTGTTGATTTTCATAACATTAGTAAATTCATATTATTTTATTTCGAATATGCTTCAATGGTAGAAATAATTGTTTTATGATGAAACAAAATGTCGTAATTATTTGAAAAAGATAATTGTCCAAATAGTTATAATCATTTGAACTTATTCAAAAATAAATTTATTTTTTAAAATTTTTACTTATTAATTTTTAAAATAGTAATATATTAATATTATTTTATTTCGAATAAGTTTATACAAATATAAACAATTATTTTATGACAAAACAAAAGAGTCATAATTATTCGAAATAGATAATTATTCAAATAGTTATAATTATTTGAACTTGTTAGGCAAACGAGACTATCTTCTGAATCTTCTACTTATTAATTTTTGGAATATTAATAAATTAATATTATTTTATTCCAAAGAAGTTTGCATAAATAGAAAAAATTGTAATATGATAATAAAAAAGGTCATACATATTTGAAATAAATGATTTTCAAATAGTCAAAATCATTTAAATTTGTTTGGTAAACAGATTTATCTCTTAAATCTTTTACTTATTAATTTTTAAAATATTAATAAATTAATATTATTTTATTCCAAATTAGCTTGTATGAATAGAAACAATTGTTGTATGACAAAATAAAAAGTCATAATTATTTGAGAAATATAATTGTTCAAATAGTTATAACTAGTTGAACTTGCGTAGAAAACAAATTTATCTTTTACATTTTTTGTTTAGTAATTTTTGAAATATTAATAAATTAATATTATTTTATTTCGAATAAGCTTGTACGAGTATAAACAATTGTTCCTTAGCTAAATAAAAGGTTATAATTATTTGAAATAGATAATTGTTCAAATAAAAATAACTACTTGAACTTATTTGGTAAAAAGATTTATTTTTTTATTTTTTACTAATTAATTTTTGAAATATTAATAATTTAATGTTATTTTATTTCAAATAAGTTTACACGAATAGAAGCGCTTGTTTTATGGCAAAACAAAATATCATAATTATTTGAAATAGATAATTGTTCAAAGAGACATAAGTATTTGAAATTTTTTGATAAACAGATTTATCTTTCAAATCTCTTTCTTATTAATTTTGAAAAACAAAAAAATTAATATTATTTATTCCAAATATGTTTATACGAACAGAAATAATTGTTCTAAGACAAAACAAAAGATCACAATAATTTTAAATAGATAATTGTTTAATTAGGCATAACTATTTGAATTTGTTCTGTAAATAGAACTATCTTTTGAATATTTTATTCATTAATTTTTAAAATATTAATAAATTAATATTATTTTATTCCAAATGAACTTGTATGTACAGAAAAAAGTGTTCTATAAAAACAAAATGTCATAATTATTTGAAATAGATAATAGATGTATCTTTTAAATTTTTTACTTATTAATTTTTGAAATATTAATAAATTAATAGAATTTTATTTCAAATATGTTTGTATGAATAGATTTAATTGGTCTATGATAAAGAGATAATTATTTAAAATAGATAATTGTTCAAGTAGTGATAACTATTTGAACTTATTTTGTAAACAAAAATGTCTTTCGAATATTGTATTTATTAATTTTTGAAATATTAATAAATTAATATTATTTTATTTCAAAAAAAACTTGCATCAACAAAAACAATTTTATTATGATAAAACAAAAGGTCATAATAATTTGAAATAGATAATTGTTCAGACAATCAACTCCATTTGAATTTGTTAGGTAAACGGATTTATCTTTTACATATTTTACTTATTAATTTTTGAAATATTAATAAACTAATATTATTTTATTCTTAATAAGCTTTTATGAACTAAAACAATTGTTTTATGACAAAAAAATGTCATAAATATTTAAAGTAGATAATTGTTTAAATGGTTATAACTATTTGAACTTATTTCATTAAACATATTTATCTTTTAAATATTTTACTTATTATTTTTTGAAATATTAATAAGTTAATATTATTTTATTTCGAATAAACTTGTGTAAACAGAAACAATTATTTTATGATAAAATAAAAGGATATAATTATTTGGAATATATAACTATTCAAACAGTCATAGCTATTAGAGCTTTTAGGTAAATAGATTTATCTCTTAAACTTTATACTTATTAATTTTTGAAATATTATTAAATAAAATTTATTTTATTTCAATTAAAATTTTATAAATGGAAACAATTATTTTATAACAAAACAAAATGTCATAAATAATTAAAATATATAATTATTCAAATAGTCATAGCTATTTAAATTTATTCGGTAGACTTATTTATATTTTAAATCTTTTACTTTAATTTTCAAAATATTAGTAAATTAGTATTATTTTCTTTTGAGTAAGCTTGTACAAATAATAACAATTGTTTTATGAGAAAATAAAATATCATAATTATTTGAAATAGACAATTACTCATATAGTTAAACTAATTGAACTTATTTGATAAATAGATTTATCTTTTAAATATTTTATTTATTAATTTTGAAAATATTAATAAATTAATAATATTTTATTTCTAATAGGCTTACATGAACATAAACAATTGTATTATGACAAAACAATAGATCACAATTGTTTAAAACTGATAATTTTTCAAATAGTTATAACCATTTGAGTTTTTTTAGTAAACAGACTTATCTCTTAAATCCTTTACTTATTAATTTTTGAAATTTTAATAAATTAATATTATTTTATCTCAAATAAGTTTGTATAAATTGAAATAATTATTTTATGATAAAATAAACAGTCAAAGAAAATTGTTCAAATAGTCAAAACTATTTGAACTTGGTCAAACAGATTTATCTTTTAAATCTTTTACTTATTAATTTTTGAAATATTAATAAATTAATATCTTTGTATTTTGAATAAGCTTGTACAAATAGAATGATTTGTTTTATGACAAATAAAATGTTATAAATATTTGAAATAGATAATTATATAAATAATCATAACTAGTTAAACTTACTTGGTAAACAAATTTATCTTTTAAATCTTTCACTTATTAATTTTTGGAATACTTATAAATTAATATTATTTTATTATGAAGAAGTTTTCATAAACAAAAACAATTGTATTATAATAAAACAAAATGTCATAATTATTTGAAATAGATATTTGTTTAAATAATCAAAATCATTTAAACTTGTTCAATAAATAGATTTATCTGTTAAATTTTTTACTTATTAATTTTTAAAAAATTAAAAAATTAATATTATTTTATTTTGAAGAAACTTGTATGAATAGAAACAATTATTTTAGATAGATAATTATTTTAATAGTTATAACTATTTGAACTTGTTCGAAAAGTTAATTTATCTTGTAAAGTTTACTTATTACTTTTTGAAATATTAATAAATTAATATTATTTTATTCTAAGTATGCTTGTACGAGCAAAAACAATTGTGATATGATAAAACAAAATATCATAATTATTTGAAATAAATAATTGTTTGAATAGTCATAACTAATTGTACTTGTTCGGTAAATAGATTTTTGTTTTAGATTTTTTACTTATTAATTTTTAGAATATTAACAAATTAACATTATTTTATTTTTACTAAACTTTTATAAACAGAAACAATTATTTTATTACAAAAGAAAAGGTCAAAATTTTTGGAATAAATAAATGTTCAAATGGTTATAACCATTTAAACTTGTGTGATAAACAAATTTATCTTTTACATTTTTTATTTATTATTTTTTGAAATAATAATAAAGTAATATTATTTTATTCCAAATAAGCTTGTACGAACATAAAAAATTGTTCTATGCCAAAATAAAAGGTCATAATTATTTGAACTAGATAATTATTCAAATAGACATAACTATTTGAACTTGTTTAATTGACGGATTTATTTTTTGAATATTTTATTTATTAATTTTTGAAATATTAATAATTTAATATTATTTTATTTCAAATAAGTTTGCATGAATAGAAACAATTTTTTTTTATAGTAAAACAAAAAGTCATAATTATTAGAAATAGATATTTGCTCAAATAGACATAACAATTTAAACTTTTTCGGTAAATGGATTTGTCTTTCAAATTTCTTACTATTAATTATTAAAATATTAACAAATTAATATTATTTTATTTCGAATATGTATATATGAACAGAAACAATTATTCTAAGACAAAACAAAAAGTCATAATCATTCGAAATAAATAATTATTTAATTAGGTATAATTATTTGAACTTGTTTGGTAAATGAAACTATTTTTGAATCTTTTACTTGTTAATTTTTAAAATATTGATAAATTAATATTATTTTATTTTAAGTAGGCTTGTACAAATATAAACAATTATTCTATGACAAAATAAAATATCATAATTATTTAAAATAGATAATTTATTCAATTAGTCAAAACTATTTAAATTTAATTGGGAAACAGATTTCATTCCAAAGAAACTTGCATAAATAGAAACAATTGTATTATGACAAAGTAAAATGGTTATAATTTTTTGAAATAGATAATTGTTTAAATAGTCATAGCTATTTGAACTTGTTCGATAAACTGATTTATCTCTTAAATTTTTTACTTAATAATTTTTGAAATATAAACAATTAATATTATTTTATTTCAAATTGGTTGTATGACAGAAACAATTATTTTATGATAAAACAAAAGGTCATAATTATTTGAAAATGATAATTGTTCCAATAATTATAACCATTTTGATTTTGTTTACAAAACATATCTAGATTTAAATTTTTTACTTATAAATTTTTGAAATATTAATCAATTAATATTATTTTATTCTAAATAAAGTTGTATGAACTTAAACAAATGTTTTAGGATAAAATAAAAGGTCATAATTTTTTGAAAGATAATTGTTCATATAGTTATAACTATTTAAACTTGTTTGGAAAACAAATTCATCTTTTAAATTTTATACTTATTAATTTTAAAAATATTGATAAATTTATTTTATTTTATTTCAAATAAACTTATATGAATAGAAACAATTGTTTTATGATAAAATAAAAGTTCATAATTATTTAATATAGGTAATTATTAAACTAGTCATAACTAATTAAACTTATTTGGTAAACAGATTTATCTTTGAAATATTTTTCTTATTAGTTTTCAAAATATTAATAAATTAATATTATTTATTTTGAATAAGCTTCCATGAACAGAAATAATAGTTTTTTGACAAAATAAAATATCATAGTTATTTGAAATAGATAATTATTCAAATAGTCATAACCATTTGAACTTAGTCGGTAAAAAAATTTATATCTTAAATCTTTTCATTTTTTTGAAATATTAATAAATTAATGTTAGTTTATTTTGAATAAGTTTGTATGAATAGAAACAATTTTTTTTATGACAAAACAAAAGGTCACGGTTAATTGAAATAGATAATTATTCAAATTGTTATAACTATTTGAAATTGTTTGACAAATAGATTTATCTTTTAAATTTTTTACTTAATAATTTTTAAAATATTAATGAATTAATATTATTTATTTCATATAAGCTTGAACAAATGAAAACAATTGTTTTATGTCAAAATAAAATGTCATAATTATTTGAAATAAATAATTATTCTAGTAGCCATAACTATTTAAATTTTTTTGGTAAAGCAATTTATCTTTTAAATCTTTTATGTATGAATTTTCATAATATTAATAAATTAGTGTTATTTTATTCTGAATAAGTTTATATGAATAGAAACAATTTTTTAGAGATAAAATAAAAGAGCATAATTATTTGAAATAGATAATTATTCAAATAGACAATAATTTGAACTTGTTTGATAAATAGATTTATTTTTTAAATCTTTTACTTATTAACTTTTGAAATAATAATAAATTAATATTATTTTATTTTGAATAAGCTTACATTAACAGAAACAATTTTTTTCTGACAAAATAAAATGTCATAATTATTTGAAATAGATAATTATTCAAATACGTATAGCTATTTGAACTTATTGAGTAGATAGAACTATCTTTTGAATCTTTTACTTATTAATTTTTGAAGTATTAATAAATTAATATTAGTTTATTTTACATAACTTTGTATGAATAGAAACAGTTTTTTTATGACAAAACAAAATGTCATATTTATTTTAAATAGATAATTATTCAATTAATCATAATTATTTGAACTTGTTCAGTAAGCAACTTTATCTTTTAAAACTTTTACTTATTAATTTTTGAAATATTAATAAATTAACATTATTTTATTCTAAAGAAGCTTGTGGGAATAGAAATAATTGTATTATGACAAAACAAAAGGTCATAATTGTTTAATATATATAATTGTTCAAATAGTTATGATCATTTGAACTTATTTGATAAATATTTTTAATTTTTAAATTTTTTACTTATTATTTTTTGTAGTATTAATAAATTAATATTATTTTATTTCGAATAAGTTTGTGAGACATAAACAATTCTTTTTTGTTAAAACAAAAGGTCATAATTACTTGAAAAAGATAATTATTGAAATAATTATAACCTTTTGAATTTTTTTCAAAAAAATAGATTTATAATTTAAAATTTTTACTTATTAATTTTCAAAATATTAGTAAATTATTATTATTTTATTATGAATGAGTTTGTATAAACATAAACAATTGTTTTATAACAAAACAAAATGTCATAAATATTTAAAATAGATAATTGTTGAAATAGTCATAACTATTAGAACTTGTTTGACAAATGGAACTATCTTTTGATTCTTTTACTTATTAATTTTTGAAATATTAATAAATTAATATTATTTATTTCGAAGAAACTTGAATCAACAAAAAAAATTGTATTATTAGAAAACAAAAGATCATAATTATTTGAAATATATAATTGTTTAAATAGTGAAAACCATTTGAACTTGTTTGGAAAATAGATTTGTCTCTTAAATCTTTTACTTATTAATTTTCAAAGTATAAATAAATTAATATTATTTTGTTTCGAATAAGATTGTATAAAGAAAAACATTTATTATGAGAAAACAAAAAGTCATAATTATTTGAAATATATAATTATTCAAATAGTCATAACTAATAGAATTTATTCGGTAAACATATTTATCTTTTAAATCTTTTACTTATTAATTTTTGGAATATTGATAAATTAATATTATTTTATTTTGTATAAGTTTTTATAAACAGAAATAATTGTTTTATGTCAAAACAAAATGTTATAATTATTTGAAATAGATAAATGTTCAAATAGTTATAACTATTTTAATTTGTTCGGTAAACAGATTTATCTTTTAAGCCTTTTGTTTATTAATTTTGAGAATATCAATAAATTAAAATTATTTTATTATGAATAAGCTTTAACAAACAGAAACAATTATTCTATAACAAAATAAAAACTCATAATTATTTGAAACAGATAATTGTTAAAATAGTTATAACTAATTAAAATTGTTCGTTAAAGATATTTATTTTTTAAACCTTTTATTTATTAATTGTGGAAATATTAATAAATTAAAATTATTTTATTATGAATAAGCTTTAATGAACATAAAGAATTGTTCTATAACAAAACAAAAACTCATAATTATTTGAAATAGATAATTGTTAAAATAGTTATAACTAATTAAGATTATTCGGTAAACAGATGTATCTTTTAAATCTTTTACTTATAAGTTTTTGGAATATTAATAAGTTAATATTATTTATTCCAAATAAGCTTTCATGAACAGAAACACTAGTTTTTTATGATAAAACAGAAGGTCATAATTATTTAAAGCATATAATTATTCAAATAGACATAACTATTTGAACTTTTTCGGTAAATATATTTATCTTTTAAATCTTTTACCTATTAATTTTTAAAATATTAATAAATTAATACTATTTTATTCTAAATAAGCTTGTATGAATAAAAACAATTATTTTAAGACAAAACAAAATGTCATAGTTATTTAAAATAGTTAACTGTTCAAATAGACATAAATATTTTAACTTGTTCAGTAAACAGATTTATTTTTTTAAATATTTTACAAATTATTTTTTGAAATATTAATAAATTAATATTATTTTATTTCAAATAAGCTTGCATTAATAGAAACAATTGTTTTATGATAAAACAAAAGGTTATAATTATTTGAAATAGATAAATTGTTCAAATAGACATAACTATTTGAACTTTTTTAGTAAGTGGATTTATTTTTCAAATCTCTTACTTATTAATTTTTGAAATATTAACAAATTAATATTATTTTATTTCATATATGCTTATACAAACAGAAACAATTATTCTATGATAAAACAAGATGTCATAATCATTTGAAATAGGTAATTATTCAATTAGTCATAACTATTTAAACTTGTTAAGTAAATAAATTTATCTTTTAAATCTATTACTTATTAATTTTTGAAATATTAATAAATTAACATTATTTTATTTTGAAGAAGCTTGCATGAATAAAATGTTAAAACAAAAATTTATAATTATTTGAAATAATTATTTGGTTCAACTAGTCATAACCATTTGAACTTATTTAGTAAACAGATTTATCTCTTAAATCCTTTACTTATTAATTTTTGAAATATTAATAAATTAATATTATTTTATTTTGAATATACTTATATGAACATAAACAATTGTTTTACAATGAAACAAAAGGTCATAATTATTCAAAAAAATAATTGTTCAAATAGTTTTAACCATGTGAACTTGCTCAAAAAATAGGTTTATCTTTTAAAATTTTAACTTATTAATTTTCGAAGTATTTATAAATTAATATTATTTTATTTCAAATAAATTTGTAAGAATAGAAACAATTATTCTATTGCAAAATAAAAGATCATAATTATTAGAAATAGGTAATTATTCAAATAGTCATAACTAATTATACTTTTTCTGTAAATAGATTATCTTTTAAATATTTTACTTATTAAGTTTCGAAATAATAATAAATTAATATTATTTATTTCAAATAAAGTTGTATAAATAGAAATAATTATTTTATGACAAAATAAAATATTATAATTATTTGAATTAGTTAAATTTTTTAATAATCATAACCAAGTGAACTTATTTGGTAAGCCAATTTATCTTTTAAATCTTTTACTTGCTAATTTTTGAAATATTAGTAAATTAACTTTATTTTATTTTGAAGAAGCTTAAACGAATAGAAATAATTATTCTATGACAAAACAAAAGGTCATAATTATTGAAAATAGATAATTGTTTAAATAATCATCACTAATTAAACTTATTTAGTAAACAAATTTATCTTTTAAATTTTTTATTTATAAATTTTAAGAATATTAATAAATTAGATTATTTATTTTGAATAATCTTGCATGAATAGAAATAAATGTATTATGACAAAATAAAAGATCATAATTATTTTAAATAGATAATTGATCAAACAGTCATAACCTTTTGAACTTGTATGATAAAAAGATTTATTTTTTAAATCTTTTACCAACTGATTTTTGAAATATTAATAAGTTAATAGTATTTTATTCTAAATAAACTTGTATGAACAAAAATAATTTTTCTATGGCAAAATAAAATGTCATAATTATTTGAAATAGGTAATTTTTTAAATAATTAAACCCATTTGAACTTGTTAGGTAATTAGATTTATCTTTTAAATCTTTAACTTCTTAATTTTTTAAATATTAATAAATTAATATTATTTTATTTCGAATAGGTTTGTATGAATAGAGATAATTGTTTTGTGAAAAAATAAAATGTTATAATTATTTGAAATAGATAATTGTTCAAATAGTCATAACTATTTGAACTTAATCGATAAATGGATTTATCTTTTGAATATTTTACTTATTAATTTTTGAAATATTAATAAATTAATATTATTTTATTTTGAATAAACTTGTATGAATAAAAACAATTATTCTATGACAAAACAAATGGTCATAATTATTTTAAATAGATAATTGTTCAAATAGTCATAATTATTTGAACTAGTTTGGTAAATATATTTGTCTTTTAAATATTTCACTTATTAATTTTTGGAATATTCATAAATTAATATTATTTTATTGTGAATAAGCTTGTATGAAAAGAAACAAATATTTTATAAGAAAACAAATGGATTATAGATAATTATTCAAATAGTAAAAAATATTTAAACTTATTCGGTAAACAGATTTATAGTTTAAATTTTTACTTATTAATTTTTGAAATATTAATAAATTAATATTATTTTATTTTCAATCAGTTTAAATGAGTAGAAACAATTGTTGTATGACAAAATGATAGGTCAAAATACTTGAAATAGATAATTGTTCAAACAGTTATAACCATTTAAATTTGTTCGATAAATAAATTGATCTTTTTAATCTTTAACTTATTAATTTTTAAAATATTAATAAATTGATATTATTTTATTTCAAATAAGCTTGCATGAGCAGATAATAACTGTTCTATGATAAAATATTTCAAATAATTATGATTTTTTATTTCTCCATAAAACAATTGTTTACATTCATGTAAGTTTATTCAAAATAAAATAATATTAATTTATTAATATTTTTATAATTAATAATTATAAGATTTAAAATATAAATTTGTTGACCAAACATGTTCAAATAGTTATGACTTTTTGAACAATTATCTATTTCAAATAATTAACATTTTTTGTTTCCTCATAAAACATTTTTTTTCATTTTTACAAGCTTATTTGAAATAAAAAAAATATTAATTTACAAGCATTCCCAAGATTAATAAGTAAAAAATTTAAAAAATAAATCTATTTACTGAACAAGTTCAAATAGTTATGACTATTTGAATAATTATCTATTTCTAATAATTAGGACCTTTTGTTTTGTCATAAAACAATTGTTTTAGTTCATGCAAGTTTATTCGAAATAAAATAATATTAATTTATTAATAAGTAAAAGATTTAAAAGATAAATCTATTTACTAAACAAGTTTAAATAGTTATGAACATTTGAAAAATTATTTATTTCTAATAATATATGACCTTTTGTTTTGTCATAAAACAATTATTTTTTTCATGCAAGCTTATTTGAAATAAAATTATATAATTTATCAACATTCAAAAATTAATAAGTAAAATATTTAAAAGATAAATCTATTTACTGAATAGGTTTAAAAAGTTATGATTATTTGAATCATTATCTATTTCTAATAATTATAACCTATTGTTTTGTTATAGAACTATTTTTTTGGATCATACATGCTTTTTCAAAATAAAATAATATTAATTTATTAATATTTCTAAAATTAATAACTAAAATATTTAAAAGATAAATTTGTTAACCAAATAAGTTCAAATAATTGTAACTATTTGAACAATTATTTGAAATAAGTAAGACCTTTTGTTTTGTTGTAAAACAATTATTTCTATACATACAAAGTTATTCGAAATAAAATAATATTAATATATTAATATTTCAAAAAATTAGTAAGGAAAATATTTAAAAGATAAACTTATTTGAGGAATAAGTTCAAATATTTATAACTATTTCAACAATTAATTATTTCAAATATTTATGACATTTTGTTTTATGATAAAACAATTATTTTGTCATACAAGCTTATTCGGAATAAATAACTTTAATTTATTAATATTCTAAAATTAATAAAGAAATGATTTAAAAGATAAATTTATGCAATGAACAAGTTCAAATAGTTATAACTATTTTAACAATTATCTATTTCAAATAACTAGGACATTTTGTTTTGTGATAGAACAATTGCCTCAATTTAGACAAGTTTATTTAGAATAAAATAATATTAATTATTAATATTCCAAAAATTAACAAATGACATAAAAGATAAATCTATTTACCAGATAAGTATAAATAGTTATTACTATTTAAACAATTATTAATTTCAAATAATTATGACATTTTGTTACGTAATAAAACAATTATTTTCATTCATGCAAGCTTATTCAGAATAAACTAATTTTATTTTATTATTATTCCAAAATTTAATAAGCAAAAGATTTAAAAGATAAATCTATTTATCAAACAAGTACAAATAATTATTATTATTTGAACAATTATCTTTTTCAAATAATTATTACCTTTTGTTTCTTTATAAAACAATTGTTTCTGTTAATACAAAATTATTTAGAATAAAATAATATTATTTTATTAATATAATAAATAATTAAAGGATTTGAAATATATATCTCTTTTTCGAATAAGATCAAATAATTATGACTATTTGAAAAATGATCAATTTCAAATAGTTATGACATTTAGTTTTGTCATAGAACAATTGTTTTTGTTCATTCAAACATATTTTCAGTAAAATATTATTAATTTACTACCATTCCACAAAGTTATAAGTAAAAGATTTAAAAGATAAATCTGTTTACTGAACAATTTTAAATATATATAACTATTTGAATAATTATTTATTTCAAATAATTGTGAGTTTTAATTTTATTATAGAATAATTGTTTTTATTCATACAAATTTGTTCAAAATAAAATAATATTAATTTATTAATAGTCTAAAAATTAATAAGTAAGAGATTTAAATAATAAATTTGTTATCAAGTAAGTTCAAATAGTTATATCTAATTAAACAATTATCTATTTTGAATAATTATGATATTTTATTCTATCATAAAACAATTGCTTCTGTTCATACAAATTCATTTGGATTTAAAAGATAAATATGTTTACCAAATAAGTTTAAATAGTTATGACTATTTGAATAATTATCTATTTCAAATTATTATGACTTTTCATTTTGTCAAAAAATAATTGTTTCTATTCATACGCGCTTGTTTGAAATAAAATAATATTAATTTATTAATATTTCAAAAATTAGTAAGAAAAAAATTTAAAAAATAAATTTGTTTACTGAACAAGTTCAAAAGTTATGATTACTTGAACAATTATCTAATTAAAAAAATTATGACTTTTTGTTTTGTCACAAAACAATTATTTCAGTTCATGCAAGCTTATTAGGAATAAAATAATATTAATTTATTAAAATTTCAAAAATTAATAAGAAAAAAATTTAAAAGATAAATTTGTTTACCGAATATGTTGAACTAGTTATGACTAACTAAACAATTATCTATTTCACATAATTATGACTTTTCGTTTTCTATAAAACAATTGTTTATGTTCATGTAAGTTTATTCGAAATAAGATAGTATTAATTTATTAATGTTTAAAAAATTAATTAGTAAATTATTTAAATATAAATTTATTTATCGAAAAAGTTCAAATAGCTATATATGACTAATCGAATAATTATCTATTTCAAATAATTATGATATTTTCTTTTGTCATAGAACTATTGTTTTTGTTCATGTAGGCTTATTCAAAATGAAATAATATTAATTTATTAATATTTCAAGAATTAATATGTAAAAGATTTAAAAATATAAATGTGTTTATTAAAAAAGTTCAAATAGTTATGACTATTTGATTAATTATTTAATTCAAATAATTATAACCTTTTGATTTGACATAGAACAATTGTTTTTATTCATGCAATCTTATACAAAACAAAATAATAGTAATTTATTAATATTCTAAAAATTAATAAGTAAAAGATTTAAAAGATAAATCTGTTTATCAGATAAGTTTAAATCATTATGATTATTTGAACAATTATCAATTTCAAATAATTCTTAACTTTTTTTTTTCTCTGCCAAAGAAGTTTTATTGATTAGAGAAAGTTGTTACACCTATTTATCCACCATTAAACATTGATTTCCAGCATCTGCATTTTCTATACTAAAATCTCATCCTATTACAGCTAGGCATGAAATAAAGTAGGACTATCAACACCCATCCTTGTCAAGGAATTTGCAAAGCAGTTGGCCTCTCTATATGTATGAACAAATTCCACCTCTCCATTCATCTCCACCAGTTTATCTATTTCTGCAAAAATCTGCCATTGCTTCCAAGTTCTGATGTTTATGTTACTAACCCAACTAACACCTACTTTAGAATCTGACTCCATAATTAGACCACCCTTTGTCAGCCACGGTGAAGAAGAAAAAAAATGAAGTGTAGTTTTAATGGCTAATATCTCAGCCATATTGGATTCCTGTTCTCCAAGTGGACCGTAAAATAATCCTATAATATTTCGCTCATGATCTCTTAGAACTCCGCCGCACTCTACTTTTCCTAGCTTACCTCAGCAAATCCATCCATATTGAATTTTAAGAAGCTTTCACCTGGACACCTCCATTTAACTCCTTCTCTATTGTTTTGGTTATGCAATATTTCCTCCAACTCTTTTGGGCTCAGCTACCATACTGCTTCATTCACTACCGTAGCACCTTCTTTTGCCTAGAAATGAGACCTTAGCTTGATAAAAAATAAAATTGTTTGGCCATCCCAAATAATACTTTTGAAGACTGATTCATTTCTTGCTTGCCATAACCCCTAAAATGTAGCCTCACACACCGAAAGCCATATCTTTTTGGCTTCTCTATATATCGGCACCGCTTCACACTGACATAGCAAATCCTTCACTTTATTCGAAACCACCCAGTTCAATCTCGACCAATTAAATATAGGACACCATACAACCCAAGAGAAATGGCAAGTAATTAGAATGTGAACACAATCTTTATCAATACATTTGCACCACTAACACAAACACTGGTTATCGACCAATTGTTGTGTCATAGAACAAACTTATTAAAAATTCAATAATATTAATTTATTAATATTCTAAAAATGAATAAGTAAAAGATTTAATAAATAAGTCTATTTATTAAACAAGTTCAAATAATTATAACTATTCGATCAATTATCTATTTTAGCTAACAAAGACATTTTATTTTGTCATACAATAATTGTTTCTGTTCATACAAGTTTATTTGAAACAAAACAATATTAATTATTAATGTTTCAAAACTTTATAAGTAAAAGATTTAAATGATAAATCATTTTACCAAACTAGTTCAAATAAGTATAACTATTTGAATAATTATCTATTTCAAATAATTACAATATTTTGTTTTGTCATAAAATAATTATTTTTGTTCATGCAAGCTTATTTAGAATAAAGTAATATTAATTTAGTAATATTTTAAAAATTAATAAATAAAAAAATTAAAATATAAATTTGTTTATCATAGAAGTCTAAATAGTTATGACTATTTTAATAATTATTTATTCCAAATAATTATGATTTTTTTTTGTCATAAAACAATTATTTCCATTCATGCAAGATTTTTGTAATAAAATAATATCAATTTATTAATATTCTAAAAATTAATAAGTAAAAGATTTAAAAGATAAATATGTTTACCAAACATGTTCAAGTAGTTATGACTTTTTGAATAATTATCTATTTCAAATAATAATGGTTTTTTGTTTTATCATATAACAATTGTTTCTGTTGATGCAAGCTTATTTAAAATAAAATAATATTAATTTATTAATATTTTAAAAATTAATAAGTAAGAGATTTAAAAGATAAATCTATTAATAGGTTGAAATAGTTATATTTATTTGAATAATTATATATTTCAGCTAATAATGTTTCGTCATCAAACAATTGTTTCAATTCTTGCAAACTTATTTGAAATAAAATAATATTAATTTATTAATATTTCAAAAATTAATAAGTAAAAGATTTAAATGATACATCATTTTACCAAACAAGTTTAAATAGTTATGACTATTTTAATAATTATATATTTCAAATAATTATGAACTTTTATTTTGTAATAAAACAATTGATTCTGTTCATGCAAGCTTATTAAGAACAAAATATTATTAATTTATTAATGTTTCAAAAATTAATAAGTAAAAGATTTAAAAACATAAATATGTTTACTAAATAAGTTCATACGATGATGACTAAATTAAAAAATTACATATTTGAAATAATTTTGACATTTTTTTTTGTTATAGAATAATTGTTTTTATTCATACAAGTTTATTCGGAATAAAATAATATTAATTTATTAATATTTCAAAAATTAAAATGTAAAAGATTTAAAAATAAAATTCTATTTACCAAACAAATTTAAATAGTGATGACTATTTGATTAATTATCTATTTCAAATAATTATAACATTTTGTTTTGTCATAGAACAATTTTTTTTATTCATACAAACTTATACAAAATAAAATAATATTAATATTTCAAAAATTAATAAATAAAAGATTTAAAATAAATCTATTTACTGAATAAGTTCAAATCGTTAGTATTACTTGAACAATTATCTATTTCAAATAATCATAACCCTTTTGTTTTGTTATTGAACAATTGTTTCTATTCATGCAAACTTATTCAAAATTAAATAATATTAATTTATTATTATTCTGAAAATAAAGAAGTAAATGATTGATTTATTTATTAGTAATCCCAAAATTAATAAATAAATGATTTAAAAGATAAATATGCTAACTGAATAAATTCAAATAGTTATGACTATTTGAACAATTATCTATTTCAATTAATTATGACCTTTTATTTTGTTATAAAATAATTATTTTTGTTTAGACAAGCTTATTTAGAATAAAATAATACTGATTTATTAATATTTCAAAAAATAATAAGTAAAGGATTCGAATGATGGAAAAGAGCAAGAAGTGAGGTATTCTCTTGATATTGTAAGGGTAGAGGTTGCTATCTAAGCCTTGAGAAAAAGATAGAGATTTAGTATAAGATAGGTTTGCATCTTGTAAGAATTTTTCTTCAATTAGTGGATTGAAGCCTTGGTGTGGACAACTAAGTGAGAGGATATAGGTGCCTTGTAGAGAAGGATCGAACCTCTATAAATCATTGTGTTCCTTACAATTTATTATTGTTTATATTTGATTTTAGTTCATTAATTGTTATTGTTTGCATTATATTTTCATCAAAAGTGCTTATTGTTTTAATTTTCATTCAACTATATTGAAATCATTATTTGGGAAGAATTTGGAGAAATCCAATTCACACCCCTCTTGGATCACTATCTCACCTAAAAAGCTAATAATTGGTATCAGAGCTTTGGTTTCTTTTTGTATGTTTAACCTTGAGTAAAGATCCTATGGCTCAATTTTGGTTCCAAGATGGTGAGGAAGTCCTCAAAGTTTCTATGGTTGATAAATTTGAATTTTGTGAATGGAAAATGAAGATAAAGGTGCTCATTATGGGTCAAGATTTTGGAGTATGAAATGTGATGGAAAAAGGGCTTAATACTCATTCCAAAGATGCAAAATATATGAAGTAAATAATAGATGATGCAAAGGTCAAGTGCATTCTCTATGAAGCTTTAGATGATTACAACTTCAACTTGGTCTCAAAATGCTCAACCTCAAATGAGATATGGAGAAAGTTGGATGAGCTGCATGAAAAAAAAATTTCTAACCAACATCCATCATGTCTTATGGCCATTGAAGAACCAAAGGTAACCTCTAACTCTTGTGATTTAAACTCTTACACTTTTGATGAGTTACAAGATGCTTACAATGATTTAGTAATTGAGTTTGAAAATATGCATTTGAAACATAAGAAAATGATTTCAAAATTGAAAGTTGAAAATGAATTTTTAATGAATTCAAAAAATGATTTGGAAAAGGAAAATGATAAATTGAAAATGAATTTTGAAGCTTGTCAAAAGAGAAATGAAATGCTAGAAAAAGAGAATTTAGAATTGAGAAAGAAATTTGAAGTTTTGATGAATGAAAACAAGAGCTTTTAAACAAGAGTTTAAGTAGTAAAATGATTAAATGCAATTTTTGTAATTTTCATGGTCATACTATACATACTTGTCCTATTAGGAGAAAAGTTTCATTTAGAATTAGGCAAGTATGGGTTCCAAAAGGAATAAGAGACTTGGTGACTAACTTTCAAGGACCCAAAGCAATTTGGGTACCAAAAATCAAATGAGATTGTCACTTGTAGGTGTGCTAGAGCAAAGAGCTACAATATGAGATTGAAGATTGAATATTCTAGACACATAATAGAGATGGGTAACTTCTAAACTTTTATTTGAAGAGTATTTGAATTTGGTTACCTATTCTTGATGAAATTTGTGAATGCTTGATTGATTATACAAAATTTAGTTGACATTGATTGCAAGACATATGTTGCATAATATTGAGAAAATGTGAGCTTAAATTGAATATGCATTTATTTTGCACTTAAATATGTTTGAGATGCTTGTTGAAATTGATTATGGTGTTAAATTGCTTGAGCATAATTTTGTTGATGAATATGGGTATTAAGAGTTGACTTGACTAGTTATGAGATTTATTAGGGCCTTTTTCAAGCAAAAATGAGCTTCACAATATCAAAAACAAAAATTTTGGAAATATTAAGCTTTGAATGATTTATCATATTGTATTTTGTATAAATATATTTGTTTGAATGATTTTGGCATGATGGAAATGATTTTGTGATTTTTATGCATATTGATTTGTAATTATTGAACATGCTTATATGACCATGTTGATTAAAATTACTCAATTTGTTCTCAATGCTTGTATAGTGTGAAATATTTCTTTTAAACTTGATTGTTATAATTTAAATTGTTATAACTCTTGATTTGTGAATTGATGAACATCTTGTGCTTAAGTGATATATATATTGATTATTTGTTCATTTATGTCTTTGGTCAAGATATACGCTCAATGATGATTGGTTCAACTTGACCTTAATACTTGTAATTTGAAAGTGCTTCAATTTTTTATCTCTTGACTTTTAAAATGTTTTTAAATATACTTGCTCTTGTGCTAAATTGATTCATTAATTTTGTGAAATATATTGAAACTTGTGCTTAATTGACTTATCATTTGGTTTGGAATTAAGTATTGATGCACTAATTATGTTTAATGATATGTGTTGATTAATTCATCTATTGTTCTTGTCAAGTGTGTGCTTATATGAATATGATTGAGCTTTACTTGATATGCTTTCAATATGACTCAAGTAAATGATTGTCTTATGATGCTTATTTTTAGCCTAAGTCATTGTTGCTTATGACTTATAATTTGTGTAGACATATTTATGCTTTTGTGCTAAAATTTTTCTTTGAATATGTTTTTGATGATAAATATGTCTTCTTTGAGTTTTTAGTTTCATATGGTTTAAAATTTATTTTGACATATTCCTTGGTGATTTATTGAATATATATGAATATTGAATATGTCTATCTTATGTTCATGAATGATCTAAAAGGTTTGATTTTTGCACATTACATGAGAACTTTTGCTTTAGTGCCATTCTTGTGCTATTTGATGTTTAAATTGATATATGGCCTCTAGCTTAAGTATATATCTCCCTTGCAAACAACAACTTGTGCTTAGTGAATAAATTTTCTTTTGCCTATAATGATTTAGAATATGGAATTATTTTCTAACAATTGGTATAATTTTTATCAATTGATTTTCTTGATGCTTCTAATGAAAATCTTTTGTCAAGAATATTTTCTAAGTCTATGCTAGGAGAACTTGAAATGAGCATGAATGAGCCTACATTTTTGGAATTTCAAGTATGGCAAGCAAAACATGTCATCCTCATCAATCAAGCCCTAGTACATCAAAGATAGCTCTAATGATGTGGAATGGATGATTTAAAGCCTCACTCAACTACAATGAGTACAACAACATAGCTTGACATGGATGGAGGTAATTGTGTTAAATCTATGCTATGTGCTTATGATTTATAATGTTTAATGCATGATTTCATAAATGCTTGCTTTGATATGTGCAAAAATGAGATATTATGTTTGAATTTGTGAATACTTTACACAAATTAATCACCAAGCTACTTGATAAGATTTGTCTTAACTTTGTTAAATGCTTGGATTGATTAATATTCATGTTTAGTTCTTAAATGCTTTGATTACTAGTTTTTATTGCATGAATATTTGTTTGAATTCTTGAACATGAATATGAGTTAAATTTATTGATTTCTTTGAATATGTTCATTGATTAAGGATATTGAAATAGCATATACCATATTATGTCTAAATGTTTGTATCTTTATTGGTACATTGCTATATGTGATTTCAAATGTTTTGGCATATGCTTGTATGATTTTGATTGAAATATATATTTAGATACTTGCATATGTTTAGATTAAGTTCATTGCTATGCATTGAAATAATTTGCAATATATTTGAATAATTATACTTTTATTATTTCTTTGCTATAGCTTATATGTTCATCATGTTTGGAAAATGCTTGAATAATTTTTGTTATGACATGATGATAATTGGACCTTATTACTCATTAGTATTCATGTTTTATTAAATTCATATGAGCTGTTGGTTCTTGTTTGGATAGGATAGCTTATGAAAGATTACTTTTATCATTTATGCATGTATTGATTGAATCTTTCATTTGCTTGAAGTATGTGTGCTCTATGAAAGTTGTTGAATAAAATTGCTAACAATTGGTAACAATTGGTATCAAAATTGCTAAAGATTTTTGAACTTTCACTGATGCTTATTTATGTACCTGTCCTTGATATAGTTTATACCTTTCATGCAAAATTATGTGTGCCTTAAATTGATTAATCCTTATTTTGAAAAGGAGGAGAAATCTTAGAATACAATTTTGTTTGATTTGTTTTGTGATAACAATTAGTATGCTTTGTTATAACATATCTTTAATAATTGCTATTCTTAACAATTGGTATGAGCTTGTCTGCATGTGCTTGAATTTATGCTTAATTGCTATTGATGTTTTAGGTTCTAAGCACATCTTATCCTAACATGATTTATGAGTAGATTGCATATCATTCATTATCCTTTGCTCATAAATGTCATGTAGTAAATTTGATGACTTGTGCTAAATGGCTAAAATTGGATAAACTTATGCTTTTGTGCTTGAATACATGTGTGCGAACTTCATTGTGCATATTACACTTGATTACATGCATTCAAAATACTCTTGATATTATTGGTATCAAGCACTTTATCCCATGCCTTGAATTGATCTCTCTTTCTTTTGAAATGACAAAAAGGGGGGAGAGAGTTTAGAGATATTTCTTCTTGTATGCTTATAGCAATTGATATAAGAGCTTAAACATTTGGTATAAAGAACATAAACAAAAGGGAGGAGAAATGTTTCATGAATATATTTGTTAATGATGTCTCTTTGTGTTTATTTGTTTATTAATATGCTCATGCCTTTTTGCTATGACAAAAATAAGGAGGAATATCATATGGACAAATTTGTTTGTGCTTGACATGCATATGTTTAATTATGCTTATTTTATATATATACTCTAACATATGTTCGGTGAGTTATGCTGGATTAGGATGCATAAATTAAGGGGGAGTTTTGCCATGCATTGTTTAAGGGGAAGTTTTCCAAAATGTCTTTCAAAATTTTAAATGTTTCAAAGAAAGTTTTTCATCAAGCAAATTTATCTTTAAGTTTTGTCATATCAAAAAGGGGGAGATTGTTAGCCTTGAATTGATCCTTATTTTAAAATGACAAAACATTAAGCTAAATAAGCTTGATCAAGATTTTGAAAAAGATTTATTTAGTACATGTTCTTAAGTTTTATATTTTGGTACTAAATAAATAATATGATTTTCAAAGCTTAAACAAACCTTTCTTTGTTTTCATATTTCTCAAACCAAATCTACCTTTTAAAGATTATTTATTTGAGCTTAAATGAAAGTCCAATTGTTGTTTTTAAAGTGAACTTATTTATTTTGGACTTAATACAATTTTGATAATATTGGTTTTGAGAAATAGATTAACTTAAGAAAGTTGTTTTACAAGAACAAAGTTTTCCAACATTGAACTTATTTTATTTTTTTTGTATTAATTCACAAAGTTTTTAATATTTGAATTTTATATGGTTGGAAAGCTCTTTGACTCTACTTTCTAATGGATCAAACAAAATCAAAATCAAAATTTTCTAAGAAAAGATTTTGAATTTTTACTAGACACTTTGTAGTTGTTAGAAAAACTGCATAAGGGGTAAATTTGAAAATTCACTATAAGTTGTACTCAATGAATTTTTATATGGATAGAAAGCCCTTTAAGTCTATTTCTAAATATTCAAACGGCTTATGATTTGGATTTATATAACTCAAGATATGATCAAATTAATGAGTGGAGTACAAAACAGGAGACAACCACCCAACCATTGACAGGATTGATCCCTTCATGGAAGGGATCGATCAGGTCATGTCTTTTAAGCATTATATGGCATAAAATTTGAACCGATCGATCCCTTCAAGGAAGGGATTGATCGGGTCTTGGCAGAATCACACCAACGATTATTTTCTTCTCCCAAGCATCCCCAATGGCTACTTCTTCAATTTTTCTATAAATTGGTACTCTAACACACCAAGAAGTTTGATGAATCAAGAGCGCAAGAGCCAACAAGCTATATTTTTATTCTCTTAAAGAAACATGAGTGTTTAGAGCTTTAAAGTCCATATCTTTGTGTTTATTGTGTCCAAATTATATTTGTTGTTCTTTCACCATTTTCTTGTACTTAAACTTAGCAAACACTTAGCCTTAGAAAGGTTGTTCTATTGTTTGCAAAATTATCTTTGATATAAAAAGTTGGAGGAGAACAAGAGGGGAGGTATTCTCTTGGTATTGTAAGGGTAGAAGTTGCTATCTAAGCCTTGAGAAAAAGATAGAGATTTAGTATAAGATAGGTTTGTATCTTGTAAGAGTTTTTCTTCAATTAGTGGATTAAAGCCTTGGTGTGAACAACCAAGAGAGAGGATGTAGGTGCCTTGTGGAGAAGGATGGAACCTCTATAAATCATTGTGTTTGATTTCTCTATCCCTATCTCCTTACAATTTATTGTTGTTTATATTTGATTTTAGTTCATTAATTGTTATTGTTTGCATTATATTTTCATCAAAAGTGCTCATTGTTTTAATTTCCATTCAACTATATTGAAATCATTATTTGGAAAGAATTTGGAGAAATCCAATTCACCCCCCTCTTAGATCACTATCTCACTTAAAAAGCTAACATAATTTTTAAAATATTATTAAATTAGTATTATTTTTAACCGAATAAGCTTTTATAATTAGAAATAATTGTTTTATGACAAAACAAAAATTTTAATGATTTGAGATTAATGATTGTTCAAATAATCATAATTACTTGAACTGGTTTGATAAACAAATTTATTGTTTAAATTTATTACTTATTAATTTTTGAAATATTAATCAATTAATATTATTTTACTTTGAATAAGCTTGTATGATTAAAGACAATTATTTTATGAGAATAAAAAAGGTCATAATAATTTGAAATAGATAATCATTCAAATAGTCATATTTATTTTAACTTATTTGATAAATGGGTTCATTTTTAAAATTTTTTACTTATTAATTTAGGAAATCTTAATAAATTAGTATTGTTTTATTTCGTCTAAAATTGTATTAACTGAAAAAATTATTTTATGACAAATAGAAAGGTTACAACGATTTTAACTAGACAATTGTTAAAATAATAATAATTATTTGAACTTGTTCAGTAAACAGATTTATTTTTTAAATCCCTTATTAGTTTTTTGAATATTAGTAAATTATTATTAATTTATTCCAAATAAGCTTGTATGAATTGAAACAATTGTTTTATGACTCAAAAAAAGGCCAAAAACAATCTCTTACTTATTAATTTTTGAAATATTATTGAATTAGTATTACTTTAATCTAAATAAGTTTGTACGAACAAAACAATTATTTTACGACAAAAGAAAAGGTCATAATGATTTGAAATATATAATTGTTCATATAGTTTAACTATTTTGAACTGGTAGGACAATTAGATTTATTTTTTTAATTTTCTTGTTTATTAAGTTCTGGAATATTATTAAATTAATATTATTATATTCCAAATAAAATAGTATTAACAGAACCAATTGTTTGATGACAAAATAGAAGGTTATAATGATTTGAAATAGATAATTATTCAAATAGTCAAAACTATTTGAAATAGTTTGGTAAGCATATTTGCTTTCTAAATCTCTTATCGATTAATTTTTTTAAATATTAATAAATTAGTAGTATTTTATTTTGAACAAACTTATATTAACAAAATTGTTTTGTCATAAAACAAAAAATAATAACAATTTGAAATAGATAATTGTTCAAATAGTTATAATTATTTGAATTAGTTCGGTAAATAAAATTATTTTCAAAATCTCTTACTTATAAATTTTTGAAATATTAATAAATTTATTTTATTTTATTTCAAATAAGCTAGTATGAACTGAAATAATTATTTTATGACAAAACAAAAGGTCATAATAATTTGAAATAAATAATTGTTCATATAGTCTTAACTATTTGAATTGGTTTGGCAAACAGACTCATTTTTTAAATCTTAGTTATTAATTTTTAGAATATTACTAAATTTATATTATTTAATTCTGAAAAGCTTGTATGAATAGAAACGATTTTTTATGATAGAACAAAAGGGTTATAATAATTTGAAATAGATAATTATTCAAATAGTCATAACTATTTAAATTGGTTTAGCAAACAGATTTATTTTTTAAATGTCTTGTTAATTCTTTAAATATTAATAAGTTAATATTATTTTATTTCGAATTAGCTTGCATGTTGAAAAACAATTATTTTATAATAGAACAAAAAGTCATAACGATTTAAAATAAATAATTGCTCAAATAGTCATAATTATTTGAGCTAGTTTAATAAATAGATTTATTTTTTAAATCACTTATTAAATTTTGAAATATTAATAGATTACTATTACTTTATTCTAAATAAACCTATATGAACAGAAACATTTATTTTATGATAAAACAAAATGTTATAATGATTTGAAATAGATAATTGTTCAAATAGTCATAATTATTTGAACTGGTTAGGTAAACTGAATTATTTTTTTAAATCTCTTACTTATTAATTTTTGAAATAGTAATAAATTTATTTTATTTTATTCCAAATAAGCTAGCATAAATTCAAAAAAACTTATTTTATTACAAAACAAAAAGTCATAATGATTTGAAATAGATAATTGTTCATATAGTCTTAAATATTTGAACTGGTTTGCCAATGAAATTTATTTTTTAATTCTCTTAGTTATTAATTTTTGGAATATTATTAGATTAATGTTATTTTATTCCAAATAAACTTGTATGATAAAAAATAATTGTTTTGTTACAGAATAAAATGTTGTAATGATTTTAAGTTTACAATTGTTCAAATAGTCATAACTATTTAAGCTAATTCGGTAAGCAGATTTATTTTTTAAATCTCTTATTCATTTTTGAAAGACTAATAAATTAGTATAATTTTATTCTGAATAAGCTTGAATGCTCAAATACAATTGTTATATGATGAAGCAAAAAGTAATAATGATTTGAAATAGATAATTATTGACATGGCCATAATTATTTGAATTAATTCAATAAACAGATTTAGTTTTAAATCACTTATTAAATTTCAGAATATTAATAAATTAGTTTTATTTTATTTCGAATAAGTTTGTATAAACTGAAACAATTGTTCTATGACAAAACAACAAGTCATAACGATTTGAAATAGATAATTGTTTATATAGTTTTAACTATTTGAACTGCTTTGGCAAACAAATTTATTTTTTTAAATCTTTTAGTTATCAATTTTTGGAATATTATTAAATTAGCATTGTTTTATTCTGAATAAGCTTATATGAACTGAAACAATTATTTTATAATAGAACAATAGGTTATAAGAATTTGAAATAGATAATTGTTCAAATAGGAACTGATTTGGTAAATAGATTTCTTTTTAAAATCTCCTACTTATTAATTTTTGAAATATTAATAAATTAGTATTATTTTATTCCCAATAAGCTTATATGATGAAAAACGATTGTTTTATGACAAAACAAAAGTTCATAATAATTTGAAATAGATAGTTATTCAAATGGCCATAGTTATTTGAACCGATTCGATAAATTGTCTTATTTTTTAAATCTCTAACATTTTAATTTTTGAAATATTAATAAAGTAATATTATTTTATTTTGAATAAGCTTTTATGAATCGAAACAATTGTTTTATGATAAAACAAAAAGGTCATATTTATTTTAAATAAATAATTGTTTAAATCATCATAACTATTTGAACTTGTTTGATAAACAGATTTATATTTTTAAATTTCTTGTGTATTAATTTTTTGAATGTTACTAAATTAGTATTATTTTATTTCAAATAAGCACGTATGAACTAAAAAAATTAATTTATGACTAAACAAAAAGGTCAGAATAATTTGAAATAGATAATTATTCTAATAGTCTTAGCTATTTGAATAGGTTCGGCAAACACATTTATTTTTTAAATGTCTTACTTATTAATTTAGTAATATTTTTCTTTGAATAAGCTTGTATGAATAGAACCAATTGTTTTATGACAAAATAAAGATCATAACGATTTGAGATAGATAATTGTTCAAATACTCATAATCATTTGAATAGGTTCGATAAATAGATTTTGTTTTTAAATCTCTTATTAATTTTCAAAATATTAATAAATTAGTATTATTTTATTTTGAATAGTTTTGTATGAAAAGAAACAATTATTTTAAGATATAACAAATTGTCATAACTATTTAAAATAGATAATATTTCAAATGGACATAACTATTTGAGCTTGTTCGGTGCACAAATTTATTTTTTAAATGTCTAACTTATTAATTTTTAGAATATTAATAAATTAGTATTATTTTATTTCGAATAAACTTGTATGAATAGAAACAATTATTTTATGACAAAACAAATGATCATAATGATTTGAAATATATAATTATTCAAATAGTCATAACTATTTGAACATATTTGAACTTATTCAGTAAACAAATTTATTTTTTTTAATTTTTTACTTTTTAATTTTTGAAATTTTAATAAATTTGTATTATTTTTATCTAAATAAGCTTTTATGAATAGAAACAATTGGTTTATGACAAAACAAAAGGACATAACAATTTAAAATAGATAATTGTTCAAATAGTTATAACTATTTGAACATGTTTAGAAAACATATTTATTTTTTAAATTTTAACTTATTAATTTTTGAAATATTAATAAATTTATATTATTTTATTCGAAATAAGCTTGCATGAATAGAACCAATTGTTTTGTAACAATACAAAAGGCCAAAATAATTTGAAATAGATAATTGTTCAGATAATCATGACTATTTGAACATGTTTGGTAATCAAATTCATTTTTAATTCTCTTACTCATTAATTTTTGGAATATTAATAAAATAATATTATTTTATTTTAGATAAGTTTATATGAACTGAAACAATTCTTTTATTACAAAATAAAAGGTCACAATGATTTGAGATAGATAATTATTTAAATAATCATGATTATTGGAACTTGTTCGAAAAAATATATTTATTTTTTAAATCTTTTACTTATTGATTGTCAAAATATTAGTAAATTAATATTATTTTAATCCAAATAAGCTTGTATAAACAGTAACAATTGTTTTATGACAAAACAAAAAGTCATAGCAATTTGAAATAAATAATTGTTCAAATAGTGATAAAGATTTGAACTTGTTCAGTGAATAGATTTATTTTTTAAATCTTTTATTTATTAATTTTCTTTATACTAATAAATTTGTATTATTTTATTAGAAATAAGCTTGTATGAATAGAAAAAATCATTTTATGACAAACAAAATGTTATAACGATTTCAAATAGATAATATTAAAATAGTCATAATTATTTAAACTTATTCGGTAAATAAATTCATTTTTTAAATCTCTTAATTATTAATTTTTAGAATATTAATAACTTAGCATTATTTTATTTTGAATAAGCTTATATGAACTGAAATAATTTTTTTATAATAAAACAAAAAGGTCATAATGATTTGAAATAGATATTTATTCAAATAGTCATGACTATTTGATCTAGTTTGATAAACATATTTACTTTTAAAAATTTTTACTTATTAATTGTTGAAATATTAATAAATTAGTATTATTTTAATCTGAATAAGCTTGTATGAACATAAACTATTATTTTATAACATAACAAAAAGTCACAACAATTTGAAATAAATAATTGCTCAAATAATCATAACTATTTGAATTGGTTTGGTAAACAAATTTGCTTTTTAAATCTCTTATTAAGTTTTGAAATATTAATAGAATAGTATTTTTTTTATTCCAAACAAACTTATATGAACAAAAACATTTGTTTTATGATAGAACAAAAACTTTTGTTTTGCAGGTTATAATGATTTAAAATAGATAATTATTCAAATAGTCATAATTATTTGAACTAGTTAGATAAACAAAATTATTTTTTAAATCTCTTACATATTAATTTTTGAAATATTAATAAATTCATTTTACTTGATTTTGAATATGCTAGTATGAATTGAAAAAATTGTTTACAACAAAACAAAAACAATTTGAAATAGATAATTGTTAATATAGTCTTAATTATTAGAACTAGTTTGACAAACAAATTTGTTTTTTAAATTTTTTAGTTATTAATTTTTGTAATATTATTATATTAGTATTATTTTATTTCAAATAAGCTTGTATGAACAAAAATAATTGTTTTATGACAAAACAAAAGATTATAACAATTTGAAGTATACAATTGTCCAAATAGTCATAACTATTTAAATTAGATTGATAAACATCTCTTACTTATTAATTTTTGAAGGATTAATAAATTAGTATTATTTTATTATGAATAAACTTGTATGATCAAAAACAAATATTATATGATCCAAACAAAAGTTAATAACTATGTGAAATAGATAATTGTTGAAATGGCCATAATTATTTGAACTAACTTAGTAAACAGATTCACTTTTTAAATCACTTATTAATTTTTGAAATATTAATAAATTAGTATCATTTGATTTTAAATAAACTTGTATGAACTAAAACAATTGTTTTGTAACAAAACAAAAAAGTCATAATGACTTTAGATAGTCAGATCGATTGTTTAAATAGTCATATCTATTTGAACTTATTTGATTTATTTTTTAAAATCTCTTGCTCATTAATTTTTCAAATATTAATGAATTAGTATTATTTTATTCTAAATAAGCTTGCATGAATTGAAATAATTATTTTATGACTAAACAAAAGTTTAGAACGATTTGAAATACACAATTGTTTTAATAGTCTTAACTATTTGAATTAGTTCGACAAGGATATTTATATTTTAAATCTCTTATTAACTTTTGGAATATTATTAAATTAGTATTATTTTAATTCCAATAAACTTGTATGAAAAGAAACAATTGTTTTATAACAAAATAAAGACCATAACAATTTTAGATAGATAATTGTTCAAATAGTCATAACTATTTGAACTGGTTTTGAAAAGCAAATTTAGTTTTTAAATCTCTTATTAATTTTCAAAATATTAACAGATAAACATTATTTTATTTTGACTAATTTTGCATGAATAAAAACAATTATTTTATGACAAAACCAAAGGTCATAACAATTTGAAATAGATAATTGTTTAAACGACATGACTATTTGAACTTGTTTGGTAAACAAATTTATTTTTTAAATCCCCTACCTATTAATTTTTAGAATATTAATAAATTAGTATTATTTTATTTCGAATAAACTTGTATGAATAAAAACAATTGTTTTACGACAAAACAATTGATCATAACTATTTGAAATAAATAATTATTCAACCAATCATAATTGTTTAACTTGCTCAATAAACAGATTTAGTTTTTAAATCTTTTACTTATTAATTTTTGGAATATGAATGAATCAATATTATTTTATTTCAAATATGCATGTATGAACAGAAATAATTAGTTTATGACAAAACAAAATGTCATAACTATTTGGAATAAATAATTGTTTATATAGTCATAACTATTTTAATGTGTTTTATGACAAAATAGTCTTAATTATCTATCTCAAATAGTCATGACCTTTTATTTTATCATAAACCAATTGCTTCTGTTCACACAAGCATATTCAAAATAAAATAATACTAGTTTATTAATATTAAAAAAATTAATAAGTAAAAGATTTAAAAAATATATCTGTTTATTGAGCAAGTTCAAATAGTTATGAATGTTTGAACAATTATTTATTTCAAAATAGTTATAATCTTTTGTTTCATCATAAAACAATTGTTTCTATTCAAACAAGTTTATTTGAAATAAAATAATACTAATTTATTAAAATTTTGGAAATTAATAGGTAAAAGATTTAAAAAATAAATCTGTTTACTGAACAAGTTCAAATAATCACATCCATTTGAACAATTTTCTATTTCAAATCATTATGACTTTTTGTTTTGTCATAAAACAATTGTTTTTGTTCATGCAAAATTATTCAGAATAAAATAATACTAATTTGTGAATATTCTGAAAATTAATAAGAGATTTAAAAACTAAATCTGTTTACAGAAACAATTCAAATAGTTATGACTATTTGAACCATTATCTATCGCAAATCATTATGATCATTATTTTGTCATAAAACAATTGTTTTTGTTAATATAAGTTTGTTTGAAATAAAATAATACTAATATATTAATATTTAGAAAATTAGTCAATAGGAGATTTAAAAAGTAAATCTGCTTACCAAATCATTTTAAATAGTTTTGACTATTTGAATAATTATCTATTTCAAATCGTTATAACATTTTATTTTGTCATCAAATAATTGGTTCCGTTCATACTATTTTATTCGAAATAACATAATACTAAATTAATAATATTTCAAAACCTAATAACCAAGAAAATTAAAAAATAAATCTAATTGCTGAACCAATTCAAATAGTTAAGACTATATCTATGATTTTCTATTTTAAATCATTATGACCTTCTCTTTTGTCGTAAAACAATTGTTTTGGTCATACAAGTGTATTTGGATTAAAATAATACTAATTTAATAATATTTCAAAAATTAATAAGTAAGAGATTTAAAAAATAAATTTGTTTACTAAATTAGTTCAAATGGTTAAGACTATTAGAATAATTTTTTATTTCAAATCGTTCTAACCTTTTGTCTAGTTGTAAAATAATTGTTTCAGTTCATACAAGCTTATTCAAAATAAATTAATACTAATTTATTAACATTCAAAAAATTAATAAGAAAGAGATTTAAAAAAATAAATCTATTTACCAAACAAGTTGAAATAGTTATTATTTGAATAATAGTCTAATTAAAATCATTATAACCTTTTTATTTGTCATAAAACAATTATTTTAGTTAATACAAGCCTAGACAAAATAAAATATTATTGATTTATTAATATTTCCTAAATTAATAAGTAAAAAATTTACAAAATAAACTTGTTTACCGAATCAATTAAAATAATTATGACCATTCGAATGACTATTTGTTTCAAATTGTTATGACATTTTGTTTTGTCATAAAATAATTCTTTTTGATCATACAAGCTTATTTAAAATAAAATAATACTTATATATTAATATTTCAAAAAGTAATAAGTGACATATTTAAAAATAAATCTGTTTACTAAACTATTTAAATAGCTATGACTATTTGATCAATTATCATCTCAAATTGTTAAAATCTTTTTTTTGTCATAAAACAATTGTTTTTGATTATAGAAGTTTATTCGGTTAAAATTAATACTAATTTAATAATATTCCAAAAATTAATAAGTAAGAGATTTAAAAAAAATATGTTCATCGAACGAATTCAAATAGTTAAAACTATTAGAATAATTATCTATTTCAAATTGTTTTGACCTTTTGTTTAGTCATAAAATATTTGCTTCATATCTTACAAGCTTATTCGTAATAAAATAATCCAAATTTATTAACATTCAAAAAATTAATAAGCAAAAGATTTGAAAAAAATAAATTTGTTTATCGAACAAGTTCAAATAGTTATGACTATTTGAGCAATTATTTATTTAAAATCATTATGACCTTTTGTTTTAACATAAAATAATTATTTTAGTACATTAAAGCTCATTGAAAATAAAATAATACTAATTTCTTAATATTTCAAAAATTAATAAGCAAGAGTTTAAAAAAATAAAATTATTTACCAAACAAATTCAAATACTTATGACTATTTGAACAATAGTCTATTTAAAATTATTATGACCTTTTGTTTTGTCATAAATAAATTGTTTCAGTTCATACAAGCTTATTTCAAATAAAATAATACTAATTTATTAATATTTCAAAAATTAAAAAGTGAATTTGTTTACCAAATCAGCTCAAAAAATTATGACCATTTTAATAATTATCTATTTGAGATCATTATTACCTTTTGTTTGGATGTATAATAGTTGTTTTTTATTATACAAGCTTATTCGAAATAAAATAATATTAATATATTAATCTTTCAAAAATTAATAAGTAAGTGATTAAAAAGTAAATCTGTTTAGCAAACCAGTTCAAATAGTTATGACTATCTGAACAATTATATACTTCAAATCGTTATAACCTTTTGTTCTATCATCAAACAATTATTTTTATTCATACAACTCTATTCGAAATAAAATAATACTAATATAATAAAATTGTAAAAATTAATAACTAAGAGATTTAAAAAAATAAATTTGTTTGTCGAACCATTTCAAATAGTTAAGACTATATTGAACAATTATTTATTTCAAATCATTATCACTTTTTGTTTTGTCTTAAAAATTTTTTTCAATCATACTAACCTATTCGAAATAAAATAAAAGGACTTTATTAATATTTCAAAAATTAATAAGTCAGAGATTTAAAAAATAATTTTGTTTACCTAATCAGTTCAAATAATTATGACTATTTGAACAATTATCTCTTTCAAATTGTTATAACTTTTTGTTTTGTTATGAAACAAATGTTTTTGTTCATATAAATTTGTTCAAAATAAAATAATACTATTCTATTAATATTTCAAAACTTAATAAGAGATTTAGAAAATAAATCATTTATCAAACCAGTTTAAATAGTTATGACTATTTAAGTAATTATTTATTTTAAATCATTATGACTTTTTGTTCAGTTATAAAACAATAGTTTTCTGTTCATATAAGCTTATTTGGATTAAAATAATACTAATTTATTAATATTTTGATAATTAATAAGTAAAGAATTTAAAAATAAATATGTTTATTGAACTAGATCAAATAGTCATGACTATTTGAATAATTATCTATTTCAAACCATTATGACCTTTTGTTTTGTCAAAAAAATAAGTTGATATAAGCTTATTTGAAATAAAATAATACCAAGTTATTAATATTCTGAAAATTAATAATTAAATGATATAAAAAATGAATCTGTTTATCGAACAAGTTTAAATAATTATGACTATATGAACAATTATTAATTTGAAATCACTCTAAATTTTTTGACATAAAATAATTTTTTCTATTCATACATGCTTATTTCGAATAAAAATATTATAAATTTATTAACATTAAGACAATTAGTTAGTAAAAGATTTAAAAAATAAAGCTGTTAATCAAACAAGTTCAAATCGTTATGACTATTTGAAGAATTATTTATTTCAAATTGTTATGACTTTTTGTTTTGTCACAAAATAATTGTTTCTATTCATGCAAGCTTATTTAGATTAAAATAATATTAATTTATTAATATTTGGATAATTAATAAGTAAAAGATTTAAAAAATAAATATGTTTATCGAACAAGTTCAAATAGTCATAACTATTTGAATAATTATCTATTTCAAATCATTGTGACCTTTTGTTTTGTAATAAAACAATTGTTTTAGTTCATATAAGCTTCTTTGAAATAAAATAATACTAGTTTATTAATATTTCAAAAATTAAAGAGTAAGAGAATTAAAAAAATGACTCTATTTATTGAACAAATTTAAATAGTTATGAGTATTTGAAAAATAATCTATTTTAAAACATTACGACATTTTGTTTTGTCATAAAATAATTGGTACTATTGATGCAAGCTTATTTTGAATAAAATAATATAAATCTATTAATATTCCAAAAATTAATAAGTAAAAATTTAAAAAATAAATCTATTTTCTAAATAGGTTCAAATAGTTATGAATATTTCAACAATTATCTATTTCAAATTGTTATGACCATTTTGCTTTGTCATAAACCAATTTGTTCTATTCAAACAAGCTTATTCAAAATAAAATAATACTAATTTATTAATATTCCAAAATTAATAAGTAAAAGATTTAAAAAAATAAATCTATCTATCAAACAAGTTCAAATAGTTATGACTATTCGAATAGTTATTTAATTCAAGTCATTATAACATTTTATTTTGTCATAAAACAATTGTTTCTATTCATACAAGTTTATTCATAATAAAATAATTCTAATTTATTAATATTCTAAAAATTAATAAGTTGAAGATTTAAAAAATTAATCTATTTACCAAACAAGTTCAAACAGTCATGTACATTTGAACTATTATCTATTTTAAATTATTATGACATTTTGTTTTGTCATAAAACAATTGTTTCTATTCATACAAAATTATTCAAAATAAAATAATACTAATTTATTACTATTTCAAAAATTAATAAGACATTTAAAAACTAAATCTCTTTATTGAATCAATTCAAATAGTTATAACTATTTGAACAATTATCTATCTCAAATCGTTATCATCTTTGTTTTGTCTTAAAACATTTGTTTATCTTCAAACAAGCTTATTCGGAGTAAAATATTGCTAAATTAATAATATTCTAAAAATTAACAAGTATGGATTTAAAAAATAAATGTATTTGTCGAACTAGTTCAAATGGTTAAGACTATTAGAACAATTATTTATTTCGAGTCATTCTGGCATTTTGTTTAGTCATAAAATAATTGTTTCAGTTCCTAAATGCTTATTCAAAATAAAATAATACTAATTTATTAACATTTAAAAAATTAATAAGAGAGAAAATAAAAGTAAATAGATAAATATGTTTACCAAACAAGTTCAAATAGTTATGAATATTTGAACAATTATCTATTTAAAATCATTATGACCTTTTATTTTATCATAAAATAATTGTTTAAGTTCATAAAAGCTTATACAAAAAAATTACTTTATTAATATTTCAAAAATTGATAAGTTAGAGATTTAAAATATCAATTAGTTTATCGAATCAATTCAAATAATTATGGCCATTTGAACAATTATCTATTTCTAATCATTATGAACTTTTGTTTTGTCATAAAGCAATTGTTTTTCATCATACAAGCCTATTTGGAATAAAATAATATTAATTTATTAATATTTAAATAATTAATAAGTAGGAGATTTAAAAAATATCTTTGTTTATTGAATAGGTTCAAATAGTTATGACTATTTGAACAATTATATATTTTAAATTGTTATAACCTTTTTATTCTACCACAAAACAATTATTTCTACTCATACAATTTCATTTGGAATAAAATAGTACTAATGTAATAATATTCTAAAAATTAACAACTAAAAGATTTAAAAAATAAATTTGTTTGCCAAACTACTTCAAATAGTTAAGGTTTTATGGACAATTCTCTATTTCAAATCGTTATGACCTTTTGTTTTGTTGTAAAATAATTTTTTTGGTTCTTACTAACTTATTTGGAATAAAATAAAACAAATTTATTAATATTTCAAAAATTAATTAGTAGGAGATTTAAAAAATAATTTTGTTTGCCGAACTAGTTCAAATAATTATGACTATTTGAACAATTATCTACTTCAAATCATTATGACCTTTTCTTTTATTTTTTTGTTCAAAATAAGTTTGTTTGAAATAAAATAATATTAATTTATAAATATTTTGCAAATTAATAAGTAAGAGAACTAAAAAATAAATATGTTTACTAAACCAGTTCAATTAGTTATAATTATTTAAACAATTATTTATTTCAAATTGCTATGACTATTTGTTTTGTCATAACACAATTGTTTCTATTCATAGAATCTTATTTGAAATAAAGTAATGCTAATTTATTAATATTCTAAAAATTAATAAGTAACAGACTTAACAAATAAATTTGTTAGCTTGACCAATGCAAATAGTTATGACTGTTTCAACAATTATCTATATCAAATCATTATAACCTTTTGCCTAATCACAAAAAAAATTGTTTTTGTTTGTAAAAGCTTATTCGAAATAATATAATTCTAATTTATTAAAATTTTGAAAGTTAATAAGTAATAGATTTAAAAAAACAAATATGTTTATTGAAATAGTTATGACTATTTGAACAATTATCTATTTCAAATCACTATAACCTTTTGTTTTGTCATAAAACAATTTTTTCTATTTGTACAAGCTTATTTCAAATAAAATAATACAAATTTATTGATATTAAAACAATTAAAAAGTAAACGATTTAAAAAATAAATATATTTACCACATAAATTCAAATAGTTATAACTATTTGAACAATTATTTATTTTAAATCATTATGACTTTTTGTTTTATGACTTTTTGTTTTGTAAAAAAACAATTATTTTTGTTTATACAAGCTTATTCAGATTGAAATAATATTAATTTATTAATATTTCAACAATTAATAAGTAAAAGATTTAAAAAATAAATATGTTTATTGAATAAGTTCAAATAGTCATAACTAATTGAACAATATTCTTTATTAACATTCGAAAAATTAATAAGCAAGAGTTTTAAAAAAATAAATATGTTTATTGAACAAGTTCAATTAGATATGACTATTTGAACAATTATCTATTTAGAATCATTTGACCTTTTTTTCGGCATAAAACAACTATTTTAGTTCATAAAAACTAATCCAAAATAAAACAATACTACTTTATTAATATTTCAAAAATTATTAAGCAAAAGATCTCAAAACTAAAGCTTTTTTTTGAACCAGTTTAAATAGTTGCAACTATTTAAACAAATATCAATCTCAAATTATTATGATCTTTGTTTTGTCATAAAACAATTATTTTTGACCATACAAGCTGATTCGAATAAAAATAATACTAATTTAATAATATTTCAAAAATTAATAAGAGATTTTAAAAAAATATGTTTGCCAAATTAGTTTAAATAGTTAAGACTATTAGAATAATTATCTATTTCAAATCATTCTAAACTTTTGTTTAGTTATAAAATAATTGTTTCAATTCATACAAGCTTATTTGAAAGAAAATGATACTAATTTATTAACTTTCAAAAAATTAATAAGTAAGAGATTTGAACAAATAAAAATATTTACCGAATAAGCTCAAATAGTTATGACTATTTTAACAATTATCTATTTAAAATTGTTATGAATTTTTGTTTTGTCATAAAACAATTATTTTAGTTCATAAAAGTTTATCCAAAATAAAATAATACTACTTTATTAATATTTTGAAAATTAATAAGTAAGAGAATTAAAAAATAAATTAGTTTACCAAATAGTTCAAATAAGTATGGCCATTTGAACAATTATCTATTTCAAATCATTATTACCTTTTGTTATGTCATAGAAGAATTGTTTTCAACGTACAAGCTTATTCGAAATAAAATCATTAGTACCTTTCCTTTTGTCATAAAATAATTATTTCAAGAATTAGTATGAGATTCAAAAAATAAATATGTTTATCGAACCAATTCAAATAGTTATGACTATTTCAACAATTATCTATTTCAAATTGTTATAACATTTTGTTCTATCATAAAACAATTATTTCTATTGATATAAGTTTATTCGAAATAAAATAATATTAAATTAATAATATTCTAAAAATTCATAATTAAAAGATTTAAAAAATAAATCTATTTATCAAGTTAGTTCAAATAGTTAAGATAATATGAAGAATTATCTTTTCAAATCATTATGACCTTTTGTTTTGTTATAAAACAATTATTTTAACTCATCCAACTTTATTCACAATAAAGTAAAATTAATTTATTAATATTTCAAAAATTTATAAGTGAGAGATTTTAAAAAATAATTCTATTTATCAAACCAATTCAAATAATTATAACTATTTGAACAATTATATATTTCAAATCGTTATAACTTTTTGTTCTATCATAAAACAATTATTTTTTTTCTTACAAGCTTATTTGAAATAAAATAATACTAATCTAACAATATTTTGACAATTAGTAACTAAGAGATTCAAAAAACAAATTTGTTTGCCAAACCACTACAAATAGTTAAGGCTATGTCAACAATTATCTATTTCAAATCGTTATGACATTTTATTTTGTTGTAAAACAATTTTTTCAACTCTTACTAACTTATTTAGAATAAAATAAATCAAAGTTATTAATATTTCAAAAATTAATAACTAAGAGATTTAAAAAATGATTTTATTTGCCAAACCAGTTCAAATAATTATTACTATTTGAACAGTTATCTATTTCAAATCATTATTACCTTTTGTTAGTTGTTTTATTATAAAACAAATGTTTTTGTTTATATAAGTTTGTTCGAAATAAAATAATATTAATTTAATAATATTTTGAAAATTAATAAGAAAGATATTTAAAAGATAAATATGTTTTGCTAAACCAACTCAATTAATTATAACTATTTGAACATTTATTTATTTCAAATCGTTATGACCATTGGTTTTATCATAAAATAATTGTTTGTGCTCATACAGTCTTATTTGGAATAAAATAATGCTAATTTATTAATATTCTTAAAATTAATAAGTAATGGATTTAGAAAATATATCTGTTGACCTGACTAGTGAAAACAGTTATGACTGTTTGAACAATTATCTATTTCAAATCGTTATGACCCATTGTTTGTCACAAAATAATTATTTCTATTCGTATAAACTTATATGGGATAACATAATTCTAATTTATTAATATTAAAAAATTTAATAAGTAAAAGATTTAAAGAATGAATCTATTTACCGAATAAGTTCAAATAATTATGGCTATTTGAACAATTATCTATTTTAAATTGCTATAACCTTTTGTTTTGTCATAAAACAAAATTTTCTATTCATACAAACTTATTTCAAATCTGTTTACCAAATAAGTTCAAATAGTTATGAGTATTTGAACAATTATTTATTTCAAATTGTTATGACTTTTTGTTTTGTCATAAAACAATTATTTTTGTTCATACAACCTTATTTGGATTAAGATAATATTAATTTATTAATATTTCGACAATTAATAAGTAAAAGATTTAAAAATAAATATGTTTACCTAACAAGTTCAAATAATAATAACTATTTGAATAATTATCTATTTCAAATCATTATGACCTTTTGTTTTGCTATAAAATAATTGTATCAATTCATATAGGTTTATTTGAAATAAAATAATACTAACTTATTAATTTTTAAAAATTAATGAGTAAGAGATTTAAAAAAGGAATTTGTTTACCAAACATGTTCTAATAGTTATGACTATTTGAACAATTATCTATTTCAAATCATTATGACCTTTTGTTTTGTCATAAACAATTTTTTCTATTCATACAAGCTTATTTCAAATAAAATAATATAAAATTGCTAATATTCCAAGGATTAATAAGTAAAAATTTTAAAAATAAATCTATTTTCTGAACACGTTCAAGTACTTTTGACTATTTGAATAATTATCTATTTTAAATCATTATGGCTTTTTATTTTGTCATAAACAATTGTTTCTGTTCACAAAAGCTTATTTGAAATAAAATAATACTAATTTATTAAAATTTTAAAAATTAATAAGTAAAAGATTTAAAAAATAAATCTAGTTATTGAGTGAGTTCAAATAGTTATTACTATTTAAATAATTATTTATTTCAAATCGTTATGATTATATGTTTAGTCATAAAACAATTGTTTTTAATCATATTTATTCAGATAAAAATAATACTAATTTAATAATATTTCAAAAATTAATAAGAGATTTAAAAAAATGTGTTTATCGAACTAGTTCAAATAGTTAAGACTATTAGAATAATTATCTATTTAAAATCATTTTGATCTTTTGTTTGGTCATGTAATAATTGTTTCAGTTCATACAAGCTTATTCGGAATAAAATAATATTAATTTATTAACTTTCAAAAAATTAATAAGTAAGAGATTTGAAAAAATAAATCTATTTACCGAATAAGTTCACAAAACTATGACTATTTGAACAATTATTTATTTAAAATTTTTATGACCTTTTGTTTTGTCATAAAATAATTATT
Source organism: Durio zibethinus (assembly GCF_002303985.1). Next base: position 222,954 of record NW_019168026.1, on the reverse strand, counting down.
TTAGTTCATAAAAGCTTATCCGAAATTAAATAATACTACTTTATTAATATTTCAAAAACGAATAAGTAAGATATTTAAAAAATAAATCAATTTGCTAAATCATTTCAAATAATTATGGCCATTTGAACAACTATCTATTTCAAATCATTATTACCTTATGTTTCATCATAAAACATTTGTTTTCAACATACAGGTTTATTTGAAATAAAATAATGCTAATTATTAATATTTCAAGAATTAATAAAAGATTTAAAAAATAAATTTATTTACTGAACTAATTCAAATAATTATGAATATTTGAATAATTATCTATTTCAAATTGTTTTAACCTTTTGTCATATCATAAAACACTTGTTTTAGTTTATACAAGCTTATTCAGATTAAAATAATACGAATTTAGTAACATTCTAAAATTTAATAACTAAAAGATTTAAAAAATAAATTCGTTTACCAAACTAGTTCGAATAGTTATGACTATATGAACAATTGTTTATTTCAAATTGTTATGAGCTTTTGTTTGTCATAAAACAATTATTTTAGCTAATAAAAGTTTATTTAGGAAAGAATAAAGCTAATTTATTAATATTTCAAAATTTTATAAGTAAGAGATTTAAAAAATAATTCTATTTACCAAATCAATTCAAAAAATTATAACTATTTTGAATCATTAGGACCTTTTCTTTTGTCAAAAAACAATCGTTTCAGTTTGTATAAACTTATTTGAGCTAAAATAATACTAATTTATTAATATTCTGACAATAAATGAGTAAGAGAATTAAAATAAGAATCTATCACAAAAAAGAATCTTTTGTTATGACTATCTGAATAATTATCTATTTCAAAATATTATGACAATTTATTTTGTCATAAAATAATTGGTTCTGATCATGCAAGCTTATTTCAAATAAAATAATATAAATTATTAATATTTCAGCAATTAGAAAGTTAAAATTTAAAAGATAAATCTGTTTTCTAAACATGTTCAAATACTTATGACTATTTGAATAGTTATCTATTTCAAATCTTTATGACCTTTTGTTTTGTCATAAACCAATTGTTTCTGTTCAAACAATCTTATTCGGAATAAAATAATACTGATTTATTTATTCCAAAAATTAATAAGTAAAAGATTTAAAAAATAAATCTATTTAATTAGCGAGTTCAAATAGTTATGACTATTTGAAAAAAAAATTATTTCAAATCATTATGATCTTTTGTTTTGTCATAAAACAATTGTTTCTATTCATACAAGTTTATTTAGAATAAAATAATACTAATTTATTAATATTATAAAATTAATGAATTAAAGATTTACTGAATAAGTTAAATAGTCATGTCCATTTGAACTATTATCTACTTTAAATCATTATGACATTTTGTTTTGTCATAAAATAATTGTTTTTGTTCATACAAAATTATTCAAAATAAAATAATACTAATTTATTAATATTTCAAAATTAATAAGATATTTAAAATCTAAATATGTTTATTGATCCTGTTTAAATAGTTATGACTATTTGAATAATTATTTATTTTAAATCATTATGACCTTTTATTTTGTCGTAAAGCAAATATTTTGTTCATATAAGTTTGTTTGGAATAAAATAATGTTAATTATTAATATTTTGAAAATCAATAAGATATTTGAAAAATAAATTTGTTTACTAAACTAGTTCAATTAATTTTAATAATTTGAACAATTATTTATTTCAAATCGTTATGACCATTTGTTTTGTCATAAACAATTGTTTGTATTGATATAGTCTTATTCAAAATAAAAATAATGTCAATTTACTAATATTTTAAAAATTAATGTGTAACGGATTTAAAAAATGAATCAATTGGCCTAACTAGCGCAAATAGTTATAACTATTTGAATAATTATCTATTTTAAATCGTTATGACCTTTTATTTTGTCACATAACAATTATTTTTGTTTGTACAAGCTTATTAGGAATAACATAATTCTCATTTATTAATATTTCAAAAATTAATAGGTAAGAGATTTAAATACTGAATTTGTTTATTATACAAATTCAAATAGTTATGACTATTTGAACAATTACCTATTTTTCTGCTGGAGAACTTGTTCATCCTCATTAACTTCTTGAATCTTTTTACAAATATGGCCATCTCTTCATCTTCATCATCTTTCTCTTGTTTAAAATTTTCTTCATCTTCTTAAAAGATAGATTTGAGAACAATGCCACTTTTCTTGATTGGTTCTTGTCCCCTTTTAATCTTCATTTCATAGGTGAGGAGAGAGTTCATTAGTTCATCCAAAGAGAGTATGTGAGGGTCTTTGGACTCTTCAATGGCTTTCACTTTGGCTTCCCAGCTCTTTGGTAGACTGTTGAAAATTTTTTTTGCCATTTCCACATTTGAGTAAGTTTTTCCAAAAGCCTTTAAACCATTAATGATGTCAGTGAAGTGGTTTGACATCTCACTAATGGTTTCATCTGGTTTCATCTTAAATAGCTCATAATCGTAAGTGAGCATGCCAATTTTCATCTCTTTCACTTGGTTGGTACCTTCATGAGTAACAGCTAGCTTATCATAAATTTATTTTGCATTTTCACACAAAGAAACTCTATTGTACTCACTTGACCCCAATGCACAAAAGAGTGTATGCATTGCTTTGGCATTGAGTTGAGCCATATTCATGGCATTGACATCCCATTCACTCTCTAGCTTGATCACCTCTGTACCATCCACCATCTTTATTGGAATTTGAGGACTATTTACAATGACCCTCCAGACTTCATAATCATTAGCTTGAATAAACAACCTCATCCTAGTCTTTCAATATGAATAGTTATCACCAGCAAAGAGAGAGGGTCTAACAATTGAATGCCCTTCACTTTCAAGAGATGTCACAACTATTTCATTTCCCATGAGACACACTTCTTGTTGGCCAGTATAGCTATTGTAGCTTGAGGATGGTTCTTCCACATTGATTACCATATTTCTTTGAGCCATTTTCAAGATCACTCTTGGGTTGTTAAACCTACAAAAAAATAGTACTAACTCTGATACCAATTGTTAGCTTAAAGATTTGGATTAAACCAAGAGGGGGTGAATTGGTTTTTAATAAATTTTTGAAGTACAATATTCAATAAGCACAAATTTTGCTAAACAATTAAACATAATAATTGAAAGTGAATGAGAGATAGGGATAGAGAATATAGCATCGAGATTCATAGAGGTTCAGTCCTTTCTTAGGCACCTATATCCTATCCCTTAACCTTTCTTACCAAGGAATTCAATCCACTATAAGTGTTGAAGATTACAACCAAGCTTCTTTAAGCTTTATAAATTGAACACACTATACACTTAAAGGTTATCCTCCCCCTTAAGCTTACAAACTCACAATACAAAAATATGAAGTGTTTTGCAAACTCTAAGAACCTCTCAAAGGTTGGATGTTTGCTAATTTGAAGTACATAGTGGTATAGACAACAAAATAGAGAAAGACTGATTCAATTTTGCACTTTTCTAACTTGGAACAACTTTGAATGCTTGAGCAGATTGGTAGGTGAATGGCAATAAGTTTCCTTGGCTCTTATTTTTCTTGGTCTGTAGTGGAATGCTTGATTTATAGTTAAGAAGCAGTTGAGAATCGTTGGATTGCATTTAATGCTTCAAACCTACAAAAAAAAGGCCATTAGGAGTTGTTAGCCTTTAGGGGATCGATCCCTTGTCATAAGGGATCGATTGGTTCATGTTGGAGAAGGCTCGATTTTGTGCCTGATTTGCCTTACCCGATTGATCCCTTTAAGAGGGGATCAATCCTTTTTTTTGGGTTTTCGAACTGGGGAACATTCTGTCTGAGCAATCGATCGATCCCTTTTAAGAGGGGATCGACCCCCTTTTTTAGGTTTTTAAACTTGGGAAACATTCTGTCTGAGCAATCAATCGATCCCTTTAAGAGGGGATCGATCCCTTGCCTTAGGTGATCGATCCTCTATGTGATGGGATCGATCCGTTTTCTAGAAAATTGCACAATACAAACATTCTCTATTAAAAAGTGATCGATCCTTTAAATGAAGGGATCAATCCGTTCAGCTTGAAACCCCAACCAATCGATCTTTATAGGGAGGGGATCGATTAATTTTTGCCAAATCTTGAGAACTTTCAATTCTGGTTGAAAATAGGATCGATCTCTTTTGCTAGGGGATTGAACCCTTCTATCGAAACATGCATAAAATCATATTTTGTTCAGAGAATTTGAGTTGTTTTGGTTCTCAAATGAATTTTGGCAAGATAGAAGGGTGGAAAAGTGTTCAATTTAAGCTTAGACAAGATTGAAACAAGTTTGGCAAATTTTTCATTTTGTCAAATCAAAACTCTTAATCAAGTCAAGGCCAACAATTTTGACCTTTTCTTTTGTAATAAAATAATCATTTTAGTTCCTATAAGCTTATTTGAAGTAAAATTATACAAATTTATTAATATTCCAAGATAAGAGAATTAAAAAAAGAATTTGTTTATTGAATAAGTTCAAATAGTTATGACTATCTGAATAATTATCTATTTCAAAATATTATGACCTTTCATTTTGTCATAAAATAATTTATTCTATTCGTGCAAGTTTATTTCGAATAAAATAATATAAATTTATTAATGTTCCAAAAATTAATAAGTAAAAATTTAAAAGATAAATCTATTTTCTGAACACATTCAAATAGTTATGACTACTTGAACAATTATCTATTTCAAAGCATTATATTTTGTCATAAACCAATTGTTTCTATTCATACAAACTTACTCAACATAAAATAATACAAATTTATTTATTTCAAAAATTAATAAGTGAAAGATTTAAAATTTAAATCTGTTTATTGGCGAGTTCAAATGGTTATGACTATTTGAATAATTATTTATGTCAAATCATTATTATCTTTTGTTTTATCATAGAGCAATTGTTCCTATTCATACAAGTTTATTCAGAATAAAATAATATTAATTTATTAATATTATAAAATTGATGAGTCTGAGATTTAAAAAATAAAGTTCTTTACTAAACAAGTTCAAATAGTCATGTCCATTTGAGCTCTTATCTATTTCAAATCATTATGAAATTTTGTTTTGTCATAAACATTTGTTTTTATTCATACAAAATTGTTCATAATAAAATAATACTAGTTTATTAATATTTCTAAAATTAATAAGAGATTTAAAAACTAAATTTGTTTACCGAACTAATTCAAATAGTTATGACTATTTGAACAATAAGCTATCTCAAATTGTTGTGATCTTGTTTTGTCATAAATTAATTGTTTCTATTCATACAAGCTTATTTGGAGTAAATTATTGCTAAACTAATAATATTCTAAAAATTAATAAGAGATTTAAAAAAATAAATGTGTTTGTTTAACTAGTTCAAATAGTTAAGACTATTAGAACAATTATTTATTTCAAATCATTTTGACCTTTTATTTAGTCATAAAATAATTGTTTTGGTTCATACATGCTTTTTTGAAATAAAAGAATATTATTTTATTAACATTTATAAAATTAATAAGTAAGAAATTTTAAAAAATAAATCTGTTTATCAAACAAGTTTAAATAGTTATGAATATTTGAACAATTTTTTATTTAAAATCATTATGACCTTGTGTTTTATCAATATAAAATTGTTCCAAAATAAAAAAAAATATTACTTTATTAATATTTCGAAAATTGAGAAGTTAGAGATTTAAAAGATAAATCAGTTTATCAAATCAATTCAAATAATTATGTCCATTCGAACAATTATATATTTCAAATCATTATGAACTTTTTTGGTCATAAAACAATTGTTTTTCATCATACAAACCTACTCAAAATAAAATAATACTAATTTATTAATGTTTCAAATTTTAATAAGTAGGAGATTTAAAAAATAAATTTGTTTACCAAACCAATTCAAATAAGTATGATTATTTAAACAATTATATATTTCAAATCTCTATAGCCTTTTATTTTTTCATAAAACAATTATTTATATTCATACAAGCTTATTCAGAATAAAAAAATTATTAATCTAATAATATTATGAAAATTAATAACTAAGAGATTTAAAAAATAAATTTGTTTACTGAACTAGTTCAAATAAATGAGATTATATGAATAATTATCTATTTCAAATCATTATGACCCTTTTGTTTTGTAGTAAAACAAATGCTTTTGTTCATATAAATTTGTTTGGAATAAAATAATATTAATTTATTAATATTTTGAACATTAATAAGACATTTAAAAAATAAATATGTTTACTAAACTAGTTCAAATAGATAAGATTATATGAATAATTATCTATTTCAAATCATTATGACCCTTTGTTTTGTCATAAAACAAATGTTTTTGTTCATATAAATTTGTTTGGAATAAAATAATATTAATTTATTAATATTTTGAACATTAATAAGACATTTAAAAAATAAATCTGTTTATCAAACTAGTTTAATTAGTTATAACAATTTGAATAATTATTTATTTCAAATCATTATGACCATTTATTTTGTCATAAGACAATTGTTTCTATTGATACATTCTTATTCAGAATAAAGTAATCCTAATTTATTAATATTTTGACAATTAATAAGTAATGGATTTAAAAAATGAATCTATTGGCTTAACCAGTGCAAATAGTTATGACCATTTGAACAATTGTCTATTTGAAATAGTTATGACATTTTGTTTTGTCATAAAATAATTGTTTTCTCTTCATACAAGCTTATTTTAAATAAAATTATAGAAATTTATTAATATTCAAACACTTAATTAGTAAAAGATTTCAAAAATAAATTTTTTTACTGAATAAGTTCAAATAGTTGTAATAGTTGTGACTATTTGAGTAATTATCTATTTCAAATCATTATGACCTTTGTGTTATCATAAAAAATTATTTTAGTTCATTTAAGCTTATTCAAAATAAAATAATTCTAATTTATTAATATTCCAAAAATTAATAACTAAAAGATTTAAAAAAAATGAATCTGTTTACCAAATAAGTTCAAATAGTTATGACTATTTGAACAACTATCTATTTCAAATTGCTAGAACCTTTTGTTTTGTCCTAAAACAATTTTTTCTATTCATACAAGCTTATTTCAAATAAAATAATATAAATTTATTAATATTCAAATAATTAATAAATAAAAGATTTAAAAAATGAATCTATTTACTAAATAGTTCAAATAATTATGATTATTTTAACATTTATCTATTTCAAATCATTATGACTTTTTTTTGTCATAAAACTATTGTTCCTATTCATACAAGCTTATTTTGAATAAAATAATATAAATTTATTAATATTCCAAAATTAATAAGTAAAAAGTTAAAAAATAAATTTGTCTATAAAACATGATCAAATAGTTATGACTATTTGAACAATTATCTATTTCAAATAGTTAGACCTTTTGTTTTGTCATAAACCAATTGTTTCTAGTCATACAAGCTTATTCAAAATAAAATATTACTAATTTATTAATATTCTAAAATTAATAAGTAAAAGATTTAAAAAGTAAATTTGTTTACCGAGCAAGCTTAAATAGTTATGACCATTTGAATAATTGTTTAGTTCAAATAGTTATAGTCTTTTGTTTTATCATAAAACAATTGTTTATATTCATACAAGCTTATTCATAATAAAATAGTACTAGTTTATTAATATTCAAAATATTAATAGGTAGGAGATTTAAAAATAAATCTGCTTACCAAACAAGTTCAAATAGTCATGTCCATTTGAAGAATTATCTATTTCAAATGAATATAACCTTTTATTTTGTCGTAAAACAATTATTTTTGTTCATCCAAAATTATTCAAAATTAAAATAATATTGATTTATTAATATTTTTGAAATTAATAAGAGATTTAAAAACTAAATTTGTTTACCGAGCCAGCTCAAATAGTTATGAGTATTTGAACAGTTATTATCTCAAATCGTTTTAATCTTTATTTTTTCATAGAACAATTGTTTCTTTTCATGCAAGCTTATTTAGATTAAAATAATACTAATTTAATAATATTCCAAAAATCAATTCATAAGAGATTTAAAAAATAAATGTGTTCACCCAATCAGTTCAAATAGTTAAGACTAATAAAACAATTATATATTTCAAATCATTTTGATATTTTGTTTAGTCATAAAATAATTATTTTAATTCATACAAACTTATTCAGAATAAAATAATGTTAATTTATTAACATTCAAAAAAATTAATAAGGAAACGATTTGAAAAAAAAAATCTATTTATCGAATAAGTTCAAATAGATATGAATATTTAACAATTATCTATTTAAAATCATTTTGACCATTTGTCTTGTCATAAAACACTTGTTTCAGTTCATAAAAACTTATCTGAAATAAAATAATACTATTTTATTAATATTTAAAAATTATTAAGCAAGAGATTTAAAAACTAAAGCTATTTTTTGAACCAGTTAAAATAGTTACGACTATTTGAACAAATTTTAAGCTTAAATCATTATGATCTTTGGTTTGACATAAAACAATTGTTTTTGATCATACAAGCTTATTCGGATAAAAATAATACTCATTTAATAATATTTAAAAAATTAATAAGTAAAAAGTTTTAAAAAAATGTGATTGCCAAATTAGTTCAAATAGTTAAGACTATTAGAGTAATTTTCTATTTCAAATCGTTTTGACCTTTTGTTTAGTTATAAAATAATTGTTTCAATTCATATGAGCTTATTTGAAATAAAATAATACTAATGTATTAACATTCAAAAAATTAATAAGCAAGAGATTTTAAAAAAATTAAAATGTTTACTGAACAAGTTAAAATAGTTATGATTATTTGAACAATTATCTATTTAAAATCATTATGAACTTTTGTTTTTTGAAAAAATAATTGTTTTAGTTAATAAAAGCTTATCCAAAATAAAATAGCACTACTTTATTAATATTTCAAAAATTAATAAGTAAAAGGTTAAAAAAATAAATTAGTTTACTAAATCAATTCAACTAATTATGGCCATTTGAACAGTTATCTATTTCAAATCATAACTACTTTATTTTTGTCATAAAACAACTGTTTTTTAGCATACAAACTTCTTTAAAATAAAATCGTTATTACATTTTGTTTTGTCATAAAATAATTGTTTTTCAACTTACAAACTTATTTGAAATAAAATAATACTAATTTATTAATATTTCTAGAATTAGCAAGAAATTTAAAAAATAAATTTGTTTATCGAATTAGTTTAAAGAGTTATGACTATTTGAACAATTATCTATTTCAAATTGTTATAACCTTTTGTTCTGTCATAAAGCAATTATTATTGTTCATACAAGTTTATTCGAAATAAAATAAACTAATTTATTAATATTATAAAAATTTATATGTAAGGGATTTAAAAAATAATTCTTTTTATGGAACCAGTTCAAATAATTATAACTATTTAAGCAATTATTTATTTCAGGTCACTATTACTTTCTATTTTGTCATAAAATAATTATTTTTGTTCATATAAGTTTGTTTGAAATAAAATAATACTAATTTATTAATATTTAAAAAATTACTCAGTAAAAGATTTAAAAATTAAATTTGTTGATAAAACCATTTTAAATAGTTTTGACTATTTGAATAATTATCTATTTCAAATCATTATAACCTTTTGTTTTATCATCAAATAATTGGTTCTATTCATATTATTTTATTCGAAATAAAATAATACTAATTTAATAACCAAGAAAATAAAAAAAATGAATCTAATTGACAAACCAGTTCAAAAGTTAAGACTATATGAATGATTATCAATTTCAAATTATTATGACATTTTGTTTTGTCATAAAAAAATTATTTTGTTTACACAAGCTTATTCGGATTAAAATAATACAAATTTAATAATATTTGAAAATTAATAAGTAAGAGATTTAAAAAAATAAATTCATTTATCAAACAAGTTCAAATGGTCAAAACTATTAGAATAATTTTCTACTTCAAATCGTTATGACCTTTTGTATAGTCATAAAATAATTGTTTCAGTTCATACAAGCTTATTCGAAATAAATTAATACTAATTTATTAACATTTGAAAAATTAATAAGAAAGAGATTTTTAAAAAATCTATTTACTAAACAAATACAAATAGTTGTTACTATTCAAACAATTGTCTATTTAAAATCGTTTTGACATTTTGTTTTATCATAAAACAATTATTTTAGTCAATACAAGTATATACAAAATAAAATAATAATAATTTATTAATATTTCTAAAATTAACAAGTAAGAGATTTAAAAATAAATTTGTTTATCGAATTAGTTAAAATAATTATGGCAATTTGAACAATTATCTATTTCAAATCATTTTGACTTTTTGTTTTGTTATAAAATAACTGTTTTTGATCATACAAGTTTATTTGAAATAAAATAATACTAATTTATTATTATTTTGACAATTAATAAGTAAGTGATCTAAAAAATAAATCCATTTATCGAACCGGTTCGAATAGTTATGACTATTTAAACAATTATCAATCTCAAATCGTTATGATCTTTATTTTGTCATATAACAATTGTTTCTAATTGTAGAAGCTTATGTGGTTAAAAATAATACTAATTTAATAATATTTTAAAAATTAATAAGAGATTTAAAAAATAAAAGTATTTGTCTAACTAATTCAAATAGTTAAAACTATTAGATTAATTATCTATTTTAAATCATTATGACTAGTCATAAAATATTTGTTTCATATCATACAAGTTATTCAAAATAAAATAATCCTAATATATTAACATTAAAAAAATTCATAAGCAAGAGATTTGAAAAAATAAATCTGTTTACTGAATAAGTTCAAATAGTTATGACTATTTGTATAATTACTTATTTAAAATCATTATGACCTTTTATTTTGACATAAAACAAATGTTTCAATTCATAAAAGCTTATCCAAATAAAAAAAAATGCTAAGTTATTAATATTCCAAAATTAATAACCAATAAATTTAAAAAAGTAAATATATTTTCTAAATAAATTCAAATAGTTACAATTATTAGAACAATTATATATTTAAAATCATTATGATATTTTGTTTTATTCTAGAACAATTATTTCAATTCATGCAAGCTTATTCAAAATAAAAAAAATAATTTATTATTATTCAAAAAAATTAATAAGTACGTTAAAAAGTGAATTTGTTTGCTGAATCAGCTCAAATAATTATGGTCATTTCAACAATTATCTATTTCAAATCATTATGAACTTTTATTTTGTCATAAAATAATTGTTTTTTTATCATACAAGCCTATTTGAAATAACTGAAAAAATTATTATGACAAATCAAAAAGTTATAACAATTTTAAATAGACAATTGTTCAAATAATAATAACTATTTGAACTTGTTCAGTAAATAAATTTATTTTTTAAAATCTTTTTCTTATAATTTTTCAAATGTTAATAAATTAGTATTAATTTATTCTAAATAAGCTTGTATGAACTAAAATAATTGTTTTATGACTAAACAAAATGTCAGAATGATTTGAAATAGATAATTATTTTAATAGTTTAAACCATTTGAACTGATTCGGTAAACAAATTTTTTTAAAATCTCTTATTAATTTTCAAAATATTACTAAATTAATATTATTTTAATCTAAATAAGCTTGTACAAACAAAATAATTGTTTTACAATAAAAGAAAAGGTCAAAGCGATTTGAAATAGATAATCATTCATATAGTCTTAGCTATTTGAACTAGTTTAGTAATTAGATTTATTTTTTAATTTTCTTGGCTATTAAGTTTGGGAATATTATTAAATTAGTATTGTTTTATTTTGAATAAAATAGTATGAATAGAACCAATTGTTTGATGACAAAATAAAAGGTTATAATGATTTGAAATAGATAATTATTCCAATAGTCAAAACTATTTGAAATGGTTTGATAAGTAGATTTACCTTTTAAATCTCTTATTGATTAAGTCTTGAAATATTAATAAATTAGTATTATTTTTTTTTAAATAGGATGTATGTTGAAAAGCAATTGTTTTATGACAAAACAATAGGTAATAATTTGAAATAGATAGTTGTTTAAATGGCCATAAATATTTGAATTAATTCCGTAAACTAATTTTTTTTTAAATCTCTTATTAATTTTCAAAATATTAATAAAGTAGTATTATTTTATTTTGGATAGGCTTTTATGAGATAAAAGAATTGTTTGATGACAAAACAAATGGTCATAATAATTTTTAAAAGATAATTGTTTAAATAGTCATAACTGTTTAAACTTGTTCGGTAAATAGATTTATTTTTTCAAATCTCATGCTTATTAGTTTTTTGAATGTTAATAAATTAGAATTATTTTATTCCAAATAAGCATGTATGAATTGAAATAATTATTATATGACTAAACAAGAGGTCAAAACAATTTGAAACAAATAATGATTCTAATAGTCTTAACTATTTGAATAGATTCGACAAACATATTTATTTTTTAAAACTCTTATTAATTTTTAAAATATTAGTAAATTAGTATTATTTTTATCTGAATAAGCTTGTATGACTAGAAACAATTGTTTTATGAGAAAACAAAGATCACAACGATTTGAGATTGATATTTATTCAAATAAGTATAACTATTTGAACTGGTTTAAAAAATAGCTTTAGTTTTTAAATCTCTTTCTTACTAATTTTTAAAATATTAATAAAGTAGTATTATTTTATTTTGGATAAATTTTTATCAACTGAAACAATTGTTTTATGATAAACAAAATGTCATAATGACTTTAAATAGATAATTGTTCAAATAGTCAAATGTATTTGAACTTGTTCGGTAAAGAGATTTATCTTTTTAAATCTGTTACTAATTAATTTTTTGAATATTAACAGATTAGTATTATTTTATTCAGAATAAGTTTATATGAATTGAAATAATTGTTTTATGACTGAACAAAATGTCAGAATGATTTGAAATATATAATTGTTCTAATAGTCTTAACAATTTGAATTGTTTTTCTTAAACACATTTTTTTAAAAATCTCTTACTTATTATTTTTTGAAATATTATTAAATTAGTATTATTTTAATTTGAATAAGCTTGTATGAAAAGAAACAAATGTTTTATGACAAAAAAGGGTCATAATGATTTGAGATAGATAATTGTTTAAATAGTCATAACTATTTGAACTGTTTCGGTAAACAAATTTAGTTTTTAAATCTCTTATAGTTTTCAAAATATTAATGGATCATTACTTTTTATTCTGAATAATTTTGCATGAAAAAAAACAATTGTTTTATGACAAAATAAAATATCATAATGATATGAAATAAATAGTTCTTCAACTGGACATGACTATTTGAACTTATTCGGTAAACAGATTTACTTTTTAAATCTCCTTCCTATTTATTTTCATAATATTAATAAATTAGTATTATTTTATTCCAAAATAAACTTGTATGAGTAGAAACAATTATTTTATGACAAAACAAAAGATCATAACTGTTAGATATAAATAATTGTTCAAACAATCATAACTATTTGAATTTGCTTAGTAAATAGATTGACTTTTTAAATTTTTTACTTATTAGTTTTTAGAATATTAATAAATTAGTATTATTTTATTTTGAATATATTTGTATGAATAGAAACAATTGGCTTTTGACAAAACAAAAGGTCATAACTGTTTGAAATATATAATTGTTCAAATAGTCATAACTATTTGAATGTGTTCAGAAAACATATTTTATTTTTTAAATTTTTATTTATTAATTTTTGGAATATTAATAAATTTATATTATTTTATTTGAAATAAGCTTATATGAATAGAAACAATTACTTTATGACAAAACAAAAGGTTATAATAATTTGAACTTGTTTGGTAAACAAATTCATATTTTAAATCTCTTACTCATTAATTTTTGGGATATTAATAAATTAGTATTATTTTATTTTGAATAAGCCTATAAGAACTGATAAAATTGTTTTATGATGAAACAAAATGTCATAACGATTTGACATAGATAATTATTCATGTAGTTATGACTATTTGAACTTGTTCAGTAAACATATTTATTTTTAAAATTTTTTATTTATTAATTATTGAAATATTAATAAATTAATATTATTTTAATATGAATAAGCTTATATGAATAAAAACAATCGTCTTATGACAAAACAAAAAGTCATAACGATTTGAAATAAATAATTATTCAAATAGTCGTAACTATTTGAACTTATTTGGTAAATAGATTTATTTTTAAATCCTTTACTTATTAGTTATTTGAATATTAATAAATTTGTATTATTTTAATTCAAAAAAGCTTGTATGAATAGAAAAATATATTCTACGACAAAACAAAAGGTAATAATGATTTGAAATAGATAATTGTTCAAATAGTCATAACTATTTCAACTTGTTTGATAAATAAATGCAATTTGTAAATCTTTTACTTATTAATTTTTAAAATATTAATCAATTAGAGTTATGTTATTCTAAGTCAGCTTGTACGAACAAAAACAATTATTTTGTAATAAAACGAAAGGTCATAATGCTTTAAAATAGATAATTGTTCAAACAATTATAACTATTTGTACTCAGGCCAACAAAATTCATTTTTTAAATCCATTGCTTATTAATTTTTAGAATATCAATAAATTAGCTTTACTTTATTCTGAATAAGACTGTATCAATAGAAACAATTATTTTATGACAAAATAAATGGTTATAATGATTTGAAATAAATAATTGTTCAAATTGTTATAACTATTTGAATTGGTTTGGCAAATAGATTTATTTATTAAATCTCTTTCAAAATATTAATAAATTAATATTATTTTAATTCATAATAGACTTATATGAACAAAAACATTTGTTTTACGACAAAACAAAGGGTCATAATGATTTGAATATATAATTATTCATATAGCCTTAACTATTTGAGTTGGTTTAGGAAACAAAATTTTTTTCAAATCTCTTAGTTATTAATTTTCATAATATATTATATTAGTATTATTTTATTTCGAATAAACTTGTATGAATATAAATAATTGTTTCATTACAAAACAAAAAGGTTATAACAATTTGAAATATATAATTATCAAATAGTACTAACTATTTAAACTGGTTCGGTAAGCATATTTATTTTTTAATTCTCCTACTTATTACTTTTTGAAATATTAATAAATTAGTATTATTTTATTTTGAATAGTCTTGTATGATGAAAAAAAATTGTTTTATGAGAAAAAAAAAGTTCATAACAATTTAAAATAGATAATTGTTCAAATTACCATAATTATTTGAATTAATTCAATAAACTGATTTATTTTTTAAATTTCTAACTTCTCAATTTTTGAAATATTAATAAAGTAATATTATTTTATTTTGGATAATCTTTTTTGAACTAAAACAATTGTTTTATGATAAAACGAAGGTCATAATGATTTTAAATAGATAATTGTTCAAATAGTCATAACTATTTAAACTTGTTTAGTAAACAAATTTATTTTTTAAAATTTCTTGCTTATTAACTTTTTGAATGTTAATAATTGTATTGTTTTATTTTGAATTAGCTTGTAAGAACCAAAAGAATTTTTTTTATGACAAAACAAAGGGTCAGAACAATTTGAGATAGATAATTGTTTTAATAGTCTTAACTAATAATTTTTAAAATACATTTTTTTAAAATCTCTTACTTATTAACTTTTAGAATTTTATTAGTTTAGCAATATTTTACATCGAATAAGCTTGCATAAATAGAAACAATTGTTTTATGACAAAACAAAAATCAACTAATTTGAGATAGATAATTATTAAAATAGTCATAATTATTTAAACTGGTTTGATAAATATATTTAGTTATGAAATCTCTTCTTAAATTTTAAAATATTAATAAATTATTATTATTATATTTTGAATATTTTTGTATGAATAAAAATAATTGTTTAACTACAAAATAAAATGTTATAACAATTTGAAATAGATAATAGTTCAAATGGACATGACTATTTGAACTTATTTGGTAAATAGATTTATTTTTTAAATCTCTAACTTTTTAATTTTTACAATATTAATAAATTAGTATTATTTTATTTCGAATAAAC
Organism: Durio zibethinus; assembly: GCF_002303985.1. The sequence goes on along the minus strand of NW_019168026.1, from coordinate 206,898 downwards.
TTGTATGAAAAACAACAATTGTTTTATGACAAAACAAAAGATCATAACAATTTGAAATAAATAATTATTCAAATAGTCAAAACTATTTGAATTCGCTTGTTAAACAGATTTATTTTTTAAATCTTTTAATTATTAATTTTTAGTATTTTAATAAAAGTAGTATTATTTTTTTTTTTGAATAAGCTTTTATGAATATAAATAATTGGTTTATGACAAAACAAAATGTCATAACAATTTGAAGTAGATAATTGTTTATATAGTCATAACTAATTGAACATGTTCAGAAGATTTTTTTTTCTTATTAATTTTTAGAATATTAATAAATTTAAATTATTTTATTCAAAATAAGCTTGCATGAACAAAACCAATTGTTTTATGACAAAACAAAAGGTCATAATACTTTGAAATAAATAATTGTTCAGATAGTCATAACTATTTGAATTTATTCGATAACCAGATTCTTTTTTAATTCTCTTACTCATTAATTTTTGGAATATTAATATATTAGTATTATTTTACTTTAAAAAAACTTATATGAACTAAAAGAATTGTTTTATTATAAAAGAAAATGACACAATGATTTGAAATAGATAATTATTCAAATAAACAGGACCATTTGAACTTTTCAGTAAATATATTTATTTTTTAAAATATTTTTCTTATTAATTGTCAAAATATTAATAAATTAATATTATTTTAATATGAATAAACATGTATGAACATAAAAAATTGTTTTATGATAAAACAAAAAGTCATAACAAGTTGAAATAAATAATTGCATAAGTAGTCATAATGATTTGAACTTGTTCGATAAACATATTTATTTTTTAAATCTTTTACTTATTAATTTTCTTAATATTAATAAATTTGTATTATATTATTTGAAATAAGATTGTATAAATAGAAAATATTCTTTTATGACAAAACGAAAGGTTATAGTGATTTCAAATAGATAATTGTTCAAACAGTCATAATTATTTAAACTTATTTAGTAAACAGATTCATTTTTTAAATCTCTTTATTATTAAGTTTTGGATTAATAATAAATTAGTATTATTTTATTTCAAATAAGTCCATATGAATTGAAACAATTCTTTTATGACAAAACAAAAGGTCTTAACAATTTGAAATAGATAATTATTCAAAAAGTCATAATTATTTAATCTAGTTTGGTAAAAATATTCATTTTTAAAATTTTTTACTTAATAATTGTTGAAATATTAATAAATTAGTATTATTTTAATCCCAATAAACATGTATGAATAGAAACAATTATTTTATAATAGAACAAAAAGTTATAATGATTTGAAATAAATAATTACTTAAATAGTCATAACTATTTGAACTAGTTTGATAAATACATTTATTTCTTAAATCTCTTATTAATATTTGAAATATTGATATATTAGTATTATTTTATTCCAAACAAACTTATATGAACAAAAACATTTGTTGTATGACAAAACGAAAGGTCATAATATTTGAAATAGATAATTGTTCAAATAATCATAATTATTTGAACTGGTTAGGTAAACTGAATTATTTTTTGAATCTCATACTTATTAATTTTTGAAATATTAATAAATTTGTTTTATTTTATTCCAAATAAGCTAGTATAAATTAAAAGAAAAACTTATTTTATGACAAAACAAAAGGTCATAACAATTTGAAATAGATAATTATTCATATAGTCTTAAATATTTGAATTAGTTCAGCAAACAAGTTTATTTTTTAATTATCTTAGTTATTAATTTTTAGAATATTATTAAATTAGTATTATTTAATTTCAAATAAGCTTGTATGAACAAAAATAATTGTTTTACGACAAAACAAAAGGTTAAAATAATTTGAAGTTTATAATTGTTCAAATAGTCATAACTATTTAAACTAGTTTGGTAAACAGATTTATTTTTTAAATCTCTTACATATTATTTTTTGAATGATTAATAAATTAGTATTATTTTAATCTGAATAATCTTTAATGTTCAAATACAATTGCTATGTGACAAAACAAAAGGTAATAATGATTTGAAATAGATAATTGTTGACATGGCCATAATTATTTGAACTGATTCAATAAACAGATTCAGTTTTATATCACTTATTAATTTTTAAAATATTAATAAGTTAGTATTATTTTATTTTGAATAAACTTCTATGAGTTGAAACAATTGTTTTATGACAAAATAAAAATGTCATAATGATGTGAAATAGATAATTATTCTTATAGTTTAACCGTTTGAACTACTTCAGCAAACAAAATTATTTTTTAAATCTCTTAGTTAATAATTTTTTGAATATTATTAAATTAGTATTATTTTATTCTGAATAAGCTTATATAAACTAAAACAATTTTTTTATAACAAAACAAAAGGTTATAACAATTTGAAATAAAACAATTGTTCAAATAGAAACTTGTTCAATAAGTAGATTTATTTTTTAAATCTCCTACTTATTAATTTTTGAAATATTAATAAAATAGTATTATTTTATTCCAAATAAGCTTTTATGATGAAAAACAATTGTTTTATGAAAAAACAAAAGTTTGTATTGATTTGAAGTAGATAATTATTCAAATGGCCATAACTATTTGAACTAATTCGATAAATTAACTTATTTTTTAAATCTCTAACATATCAATTTTTGAAGCATTAATAAAGTAAATTATTTTATTTCTAATAAGCTTTTATGAACTAAAACAATTGTTTTATGATCAAACAAAAGGTTATATTTATTTTAAATAGATAATTGTTCAAATAGTCATAACTATTTAAACTTGTTTGGTAAATAAATTTATTTTTTAAAATTTGTTGTTCATTAATTCTCTAAATGTTAATAAATTAGTATTATTTTATTTTGAATAAGCATCTACAAACTAAAAAAATTATTTTATGATTAAGCAAAACGTAGAATGATTTGAAATAGATAATTGTTCTAATAGTCTTAACTATTTGAACTAGTTTGGCAAACACATTTATTTTTTAAATCTCTTATTAATTTTTAGAATATTATTAATTTAGCAATATTTTACTCTAAATAAGCTTGTATAAACAGAAACAATTATTTTATGACAAAACAAAGATCATAACAATTTGAGATAGATAATTATTCAAAAAATCATAACTATTTGAACTAGTTTGACATACAAATTTAGTTTTTAAATCTCTTATTAATTTTTGAAATACTAATAAATTAGTGTTATTTTATTCTAAATAATTTTGTATGAATAGAAACAATTGTTTTATGATAAAATAGAATATCATAATGATTTGGAATAGATAATAATTAAAATGGACATGACTATTTTAGCTTGTTCGATGAACAAATTTATTTTTTAAATCTCCAACTTATTAATTTTTAGAATATTAATAAATTGGTATTATTTTATTTTGAATAAACTTGTATGAATAGAAACAATTATTTTATGACAAAATAAAAGATCATAATAATTTGAAATAAATAATTGTTCAAATAGTTATAGCTGTTTGAACTCACTCAGTAAATATATTTATTTTTTAAATCTTTTACTTATTAATTTTTGGAATTTTAATAAATTACTATTATTTTATTTCAAATAAGCTTTTATAAACAGAAACAATTGGTTTATGGCAAAATAAAAAGTCATAATGATTTGAAATAGACAATTGTTCAAATTATTTGAAAGTGTTCAAAATATATATTTATTTTTAAATTTTTACTTATTAATTTTTGAAATGTTAACAAATTTATATTATTTTATTCAAAATAAGCTTGCAAGAACAAAATGTCATAATGTTTTGAATAAAATAATATAACAGAACCAAATATTTTATGACAAAACAAAATGTCATAATGTTTTGAAATAGACAATTGTTCAAATAGTCATAATTATTTGAATTTGTTCGGTAAACGTATTCATTTTTTAATTCGCTTACTCATTAATTTTTGAAATATTAATAACATTGATATTATTTTATTTTGAATAAGCTTATACGAATTGAAATAATTGTTTTATTACAAAATAAAAGGTCACAATGATTTCAAATAGATAATTATTCAAATAGTTATGCCTAATTGAAATTGTTCAAAAAACATATTTATTTTTTAAATCTTCTACTTATTAATTATCAAAATATTAATAAATTAATATTGTTATAATCTAAATAAGCATGTATGGCAAAAACAATTGTTTTATGACTAAATAAAAAGTCAAAACAATTTGAAATAAATAATTTTTCAAATAGTCATAAAGATTTGAGTTTGTTCGGCAAATATATTTAATTTTTAAATCTTTTACCTATTAATTATCTTAATATTAATAAATTTGTATTATTTTATTCAAAATAAGCTTCTATGAACTTAAAAAAATCATTTTATGACAAAAGAATAGTGATTCAAATAGATAATTGTTGAAATTGTCAAAATTATTTAAACTTGTTCAAACAACAGATTCATTTTTTAAATCTCTTAATTATTAATTTTCATAATATTAATAACTTAATATTATTTTATTTTGAATAAGCTTATATGAATTGAAATACTTTTTTTATGACAAACCAAAGTGTCATAACGATTTGAAATAGATAATTATTCAAATAGTCAAGACTTTTTTATTTAGTTTGAAAAACATATTTACATCTTAAATTTTTTACTTATTAATTGTCAAAATATTAATAAATTAGTATTATTTTAACTTGAATAAGCTTGTATGAATAAAAACAATTATTTTATAATAGAACAAAAAGTTATAACAATTTGAAATAAATAATTACTCAAATAGTCATAACTATTGGAACTTTTTTGATAAATAGATTTATTTTTTAAATCTCTTATTAATTTTTGAAATATTAATAGATTAGTATTGCTTTATTTCGAACAAATTTATATGAACAAAATGTTTTATGACAAAACAAAAGGTCATAATGATTTGAAATAGATAATTATTCAAATAATCATAATTATTTGAACTGGTTAGATAAACAAAATTATTTGATGACAAAATGAAAGGTAATAATGATTTTATTTCAAATACGCTTATATGTTGAAAAATAATTGTTTTATGATAAAACAAAAGGTAATAACAATTTGAAATAGATAATAGTTCAAATAGCCATAATTATTTGAACTGATTTTGTAAACGATTTATTTTCTATATCTTTTACTTATTAATTTTTGAAATATTAACAAAGTAGTATTATTTTAGTTTGGATAAGCTTTTATGAATTGAAACAATTGTTTTATGACAAAACAAAAGTTTATAACAATTTTAAATAAATAATTGTTCAAATAATCATAATTATTTAAACTTGTTTGATAAACAAATTTATTTTTTTGAAATCTCTTGCCTATTAATTTTTTTGAATGTTAATAAATTGGTATTAATTTATTCCAACTTAGCTTGTATGAACTAAAACAATTATTTTATGACTAAACAAAAGGTTAAAATGATTTGAAATAGAAAATTATTCTAATAGTCTTAACCATTTGAACTGATTCGACAAATGCATTTATTTTTTAAATCTCTTACTTATTAATTTTTGAAATATTATTAAATTAGTATTTTTTTAACTAAATAAGGCTTTACAATCATAAACAATTTTTTTATGACAAAACAAAGTTCGTAACAATTTGAGATTGATATTTGTTCAAATGGTTGTAAGTATTTGAACTAGTACAGAAAATAGCTTTAATTTTTAAATCTCTTGCTTCATAGTTTCTGAAATATTAATAAAGTAGTATTATTTTATTTCAGATCAGTTTTGATGAATTGAAAAAATTAGTTTATGACAAAACAAAAGGTCATAATGATTTTAAATAGATAATTGTTCAAATAGTCATATCTATTTGAGCTTGTTTGGTAAACATATTTATTTTTTAAAATCTCTTGCTTATTAATTTTTCAAATATTAATAAATTAGTATTATTTTATTCTAAATAAGCTTATATGAGCTGAAATAATTGTTTTATGACTAAACAAAAGGTTGAAATGATTTGAAATAGATAATTATTCTAATAGTCTTAATTATCTGAACTGGTTTAGCAAAACACATTTATTTTTTATTATTAAATTAGTATTATCTTAATCCAAGTAAGCTTATATGAAAAGAAACAATTGTTCTATGATAAAATAAAGATCTTAAGGATTTGAGATAGATAATTGTTCAAATAGTCATAACTATTTAAACTGGTTTGGTAAACAAATTTAGTTTTTAAATCTCTTATTAATTTTCAAAATATTAATAAATCAGTATTATTTTATTTTGAATAATTTTGTGTGATTAGAAACAATTATTTTATGACAAAACAAAAGGTTATAACTATTTGAAATAGATAGTTGCCTAAATAAGCATGACTATTTAACTTGTTTAGTAAATAGATTTATTTTTTAAATCTCTTACCTATTAATTTTTAGAATATTCATAAATTAGTATTATTTTATTTTGAATAAATATGTATGAATAGAAATAATTGTTTTATGATAAAACAAAAGATCATAACTATTTGAAATAAATAATTGTTCACACAATCATAACTATTAGAGCTTATTTAGTAAATAGATTTATTTTTAAATCTTTTACTTATTAATTTTGGAATATTAATAAATTACTATTATTTTATTTTGAATAAGCTTGTATGAATAGAAACAATTGTTTATTAAATCACTTTCTTACTAATTTTTGAAATATTAATAAATTTGTATTATTTTATTTCAAATAAGATTGTACGAATCGAAACGATTGTTTTATGATAAAACAAAAGTTCATAATGATTTGAAATAGATAATTATTCATGTAGTCTTAACTGTTTGAACTGCTTCAACAAATAGATTTATTTTTTAAATCTCTTAGTTATTAATTTTTGGAATATTATTAAATTAGTATCATTTTATTTTGAATAACCTTGTATGAACTAAAACAATTGTTTTGTAACAAAACAACAGGTCATAATGATTTTCAATAGACAATTGTTCAAACAATCATAACTATTTGAATTTTTTTGACAAAAAAATTTATCTTTTTTTACTCTTGCTTATTAATTTTTGAAATATGAATAAATTAGTATTATTTTATTTTGGATAAGCTTTTATGAACTGAAATAATTGTTTTCTGTCAAAACAAAAGGTCATAATGATTTTAAATAAATAATTGTTCAAATAGTCATAACTATTTAAACTTGTTCAGTAAACAAATTTATTTTTTCAAATCTTTTGTTTATAAATTTTCTAAATGTTAATAAAATTAGATTATTCTATTTTGAATGAGCTTGTAAGATATGAAACAAATATTTTATGACTAAACAAAAGGTTAGAATGATTTGAAATAGATAATTATTCTAATAGTTTTAGCTATTTGAATTGGTTTGGCAAATACATTTATATTTTAACTCTCTTATATATTAATTTTTAGAATATTATTAAATTAGTACTATTTTTAGCCAAATAACCTTTTATGATAAAAAACAATTATTTTATGACAAAACAAAGATCTTAACGATTTGAGATTGATAATTGTTCAAATAGTTATAACTATTTGAACTAGTTCGGTAAACAAATTTATTTTTTAAATCTCTTATTAAATTTTGAAATATTAATAAATTAGTATTATTTGATTCCATCTAAGCTTGTATTAGCTAAAACAAATATTTTATGATAAATCAAAAGGCTATAATGATTTTAAATAGAGAATTGTTCAAATAGTAATAATTATTTGAATTTGTTTAGCAAATAGATTTATTTTTTTAAATCTCTTTCTTATTAATTTTTTGAATGTTAATAAATTAGTATTGATTTATTTTTAATAAGCTTGTACGGACTAAAACAATTGTTTTATGACTAAACAAAAGGTCAAAACAATTTCATACAGATAATTGTTCTAATAGTCTTAACTATTTGAACTTTATTTGGTAAACAAATTTATTTTTTAAATCTCTTACTTATTAATTTTCAAAATATTATTAAATTAATATTTTTTAATCAAAATAAGCTTGTACAAACAAAACAATTATTTTACGACAAAAGAAAATGTCATAACAATTTGAAATAGATAATCACTCATATAATCTTAACTATTTGAACTGGTTCAGCAATTGGATTTATTTTTTAATTTTCTTACTTATAGGTTTTTTAATATTATTAAATTAGTATTATTTTATTCCAAATAAAATAGTATGAACATAACCTGTTGTTTGATGACAAAATAAAAGGTTTTAACGATTTGAAATAAATAATTATTCAAATAATCAAAACTATTTGAAAAATGGTTTGGTAAACAGATTCATTTTTTAAATCTCTTACTGATTAATTTTCTAAATATTAATAAATTAGTATTATTTTATTTCAAGCAAACTTATTAACAAAAACAATTGTTTTATGACAAAACAAAAGTAATAATGATTTAAAATAGATAATTGTTCAAATAATTATAATAATTTGTACTGGTAAGGTAAATAGAATTATTTTTTTAGATCTTTTAGTTATAATTTTTGAAATATTAATAAATTAGTTTTATTCCATTCTGAATGCTCTTGTATGAGATGAAACAATTATTTTATGAGAAAACACATAATGATTTGATATTGATATTTGTTCAAATAGTCAACCATTTGAAATGGCTCAAAAAACAATTTTAGATTTTAAATCTCTTTTTTATTAATCTTTACAATATTAGTAAAGTAGTATTATTTTATTTTAGTTAAGTTTTTATGAACTGAAACAGTTGTTTTATAACAAAACAAAAGGTTATAATGACTTTAAATAGTCAAATCGATTGTTTAAATAGTCAAATCTATTTGAATGTATTTGGTAAATAGATTTATTTTTTTTAAATCTCATGCTCATTAATTTTTAAATTTTAATTAATTAGTATTATTTTATTCTAATTGAGCTTGTATGAATTGAAATAATTATTTTCTGATTAAACAAAAGGTTTGAACAATTTGAAATAAATAATTTTTCAAATAGTTTTAACTTTTTGAATTGGTTAGGCAAACACATTTATTTTTTAAATCTCTTACTTATTAATTTTTGGAATATTATTAAATTAGTTTTACTTTAATCCAAATAAGCTTGTATGAAAAGCAACAATTGTTTTATAACAAATAAAGATCATAATAATTTGAGATAGATAGTTGTTTAAATAGTCATAACTATTTGAGCTGTTTCAAAAAATAGATATAGTTTTTAAATCTCTTATTAGTTTTCAAAATATTAATAAGTAAATATTATTTTATTCTAAATAATTTTGCATGAACAGAAACGATTGTTTTATGACAAAACAAAAGGTCATAACAATTTGAAATAGATAATTGTTCAAATGGACATGATTGTTTGAAATTGTTTAGTAAACAGATTTATTTTTTAAATCTCCTATCTACTAATTTTTAGAATATTAATAAATTATTGTTATTTTATTTCAAATAAACTTGTATGAATAGAACAATTGTTTTATGACCAAACAAAATATTATAACTATTTGAATAAATAATTGTTTAACCAATCATAACTATTAGAATATTATTAAATTAGTATTATTTTAATCTGAATAAGCTTGTATGAAAAGAAACAATTGCTTTATGACAAAATAAAGATCATAACGATTTAAGATAGATGATTATTCAAATAGTCATAACTATTTGAATTGTTTCAATAAATAGATTTAATTTTTAAATCTCTTATTAATAGATCAGTATTATTTTATTTTGAATAATTTTGCATGAATAGAAACAATTATTTTATGATAAAACAAAAGGTCATAATGATTTGAAATAGATAATTATTCAAATGGATATGACTATTTAAGCTTGTTTGGTAAGCAGATTTATTTTTTAAATCTCCTACCTATTAATTTTAAGAATATTAATAAATTAGTATTATTTTATTCTAAATAAACTTGTGTGAATAGAAACAATTGCTTTATGATAAAACAAAAGATCATAACTATTTGAAATAAATAATTGTTCAAACAGTTATAACTTTTGAACTTACTAGGTAAACAGATTTATTTTTTTAAATCTTTTACTTATTAATTTTTGGAATATTAATAAAATGGTATTATTTTATTTTGAATATGCTTGTTTGAACAAAAATAATTGGTTTATAACAAAACCAAATGTCATAATTAGTTGAAATAGATAATTGTTCATATAGTCCTAACTATTTGAATATGTTCATAAAACATATTTATTTTTTAAATTCTTACTTATTAATTTTTGGAATATTAATAAATTTATATTGTTTTATTCAAAATAAGCTTGTATGAACAGAAACAATTATTTTATGGGAAAACAAAAGGTCATAATGATTTGAAATAGATAATTGTTCAAATAGTCATAACTATTTAAACTTGTTTGGTAAATAGATTCATTTTTTAAATCTCTTACTCGTTAGAATATTAATAAATTAGTATTATTTTATTTTAAATAAGCCTATATGAACTGATACAATTGTTTTATGATAAAAAAAGGTCATAACAATTTGAAATTGATAATTCTTCAAATAGTTATGACTATTTGAACTTGTTCAGTAAACATATTTATTTTTAAAATCTTCTACTTATTAACTATTAGAATATTAATGAACTAATATTATTTTATTTCAAATAAGCTTGTATAAACAAAAGCAATTGTTTTATGAAAAAATAAAAAGTCATCAAATTTGAAATAAATATTTATTTAAATAGTCATAACTATTTAAATTTATTCGATAAACAGATTTATTTTTTTAATCTTTTACTTATTAATTGTGTGAATGATAATAAATTTGTATTATTTTAATTGAAATAAGCTTGTAGGAATATAAAAATTTATTTGATGACAAAACAGAAGGTTATGGCAATTTGGAATAGGTAATTGTTCAAAAAGTTATAACTATTTGAACTTGTTTGATAAACATATTAAGTTTGTAAATCCCTTATTTATTACTTTTGGAATAGTAGTAAATTAGAATTATCTTATTCTGAATAAGCTTGTATGAACAGAAACAATTATTTTCTGACAAAATAAAAGGTCATAATGATTTGAAATAGATAATTGTTCAAATAGTCATAACTATTTGTACTGGTCAGGCCAATAGATTCATTTTCTAAATCTATTACTTATTAATTTTTAAAATATTAATAAATTGCTTTACTTTATTCTGAATAAGACTACATCAATAGAAATAATTGTTTTATGACAAAAAAAGGTCATAAAGATATGAAATAAATAATTGTTTAAATTGTTACAATTAATTAAATTGGTTTGGTAAACAAATTTATTTTTTAGATCCCTTATTAATTTTGAAAATATTAATAAATTAATATTATTTTATTTCGAACAAACTTATATGAACAAAAATATTTTTTTTATGACAAAACAAAAAGACATAATGAATTGAAATAGATAATTATTCATATAGCCTTAACTATTTGAACTGGTTCAACAAACAAATTTATTTTTCAAATATCTTAGTTATTAATTTTCATAATATTATTAGATTAGTATTATTTTATTTCGAATAAGCTTGCATGAACATAAATAATTGTTTTATGACAAAACAAAATGTTATAACGACTTAAAATATATAATTGTTTAAATAGTCATAATTATTTGAATTGATTTGGTAAACAAATAATCTCTTACTTATTAATTTTTGAAATATTAATAAATTAGTATTATTTTATTCTAAATAGGTTTGTATGATGAAAAGCAATTGTTTTATGTCAAAACAAATGTTCAAAATGATTTGAAGTAGATAATTGTTCAAATAGCCATAACTATTTGAATTAATACGATAACTTGATATATTTTTTCAATCTCCAACTTCTCAATTTTTGAAATATTAATAAAGTAATATTATTTTATTTTGGATAAGCTTTTACAAAATGAAACAATCACTTTATGATAAAACAAAAGGTTATAACAATTTTAAATAGATAATTATTCAAATAGTCATAAGTATTTGAACTTGTTTGGTAAATAGATTTATTTTTTAAAACTTTTTTGCTTATTAATTTTCTAAATGTTAATAAAATAGTATTATTTTATTTCAAATAAGCATTTATGAATTGAAACAATTATTTTATGACTAAATAAAAGGTTAGAATGACTTGAAAGAGATAATTATTCTAATAATTTTAACTATTTGAATTGATTTAATAAATACACTTATTTTTTAAATCTCCTACTTATAATTTTTTAGAATATTACTAGCTTAGTAATATTTTACTCTAAATAAGTTTGTATGGACAGAAACAATTATTTTATGACAAAACAAAGATCATATCGATTTGAGATAAATAATTGTTCAAATAATCATAACTATTTAAACTGGTTCGATAAATAGATTTAGTTTTTAAATCTCTTACTGATTTTCAAAATATTAATAAATTATTATTATTTTATTCTAAATAATTTTGCATGAATAGAAACAATTATTTTATGCAAAAAGAAGATCATAACGATTTTAAAATAAATAATTATTTAAATACTCATAGCTGTTTGAACTCGTTCAATAAACAAATTTATTTTTCAAAATCTCTTACTTATTAATTTTTAGAATTTTAATAAATTAGTATTATTTTTATTTCGAATAAGCTTTTGTGAATAGAAACAATTGGTTTGTGCAAAACAAAAAGTCATAACATTTGAAATAAATAATTATTTAAATACTCATAACTGTTTGAACTCGCTCAATAAATAAATTTATTTTTCAAAACCACTTACTTATTAATTTTTAGAATTTTAATAAATTAGTATTATTTTATTTTGAATAAGCGTTTGTGAATAGAAATAATTGGTTTATGACAAAACAAAAGGTCATAATGATTTGAAATAAATAATTATTCAAATAGTCATAACTATTTGAATGTGTTCCAAAAAAAGATTTATTGTTTAAATTTTTACTTATTAATCTTTGGAATATTAGTAAATTTATATTATTTTATTCGAAATAAGCTTGATTGAATAGAAACAATTGTTTTATGGCAAAACAAAAGGTCATAATAATTTGAAATAGACAATTGTTCAAATAGTCATAACTATTTGAACTTGTTCAAGAAACATATTCATTTTGTAAATCTCTTACTCATTAATTTTTGGAATAGTAATAAGTTAGTATTATTTTATTTCGAATAAGCCTATATGAATTCATACAATTGTTTTATAATCAAACAAATAGTCATAACAATTTGAAATAGATAATTATTCAAATAGATATTACTATTTGAACTTGTTCGAAAAACATATTTATTTTTTAAATCTTTCACTTATTAGTTCTCAAAATATTAATAAATTAATATTATTTTGAATTGTTTTATAATGAATTAAAAGGTCATAACGATTTGAAATAGATAATTATTCAAATAGTTATGACTATCTGAACTTGTTCAGTAAACATATTTATTTTCAGAATCTTTTACTTATTAATTATTGAAATATTAATAAATTAGTATTATTTTAATCCAAATAAGCTTGTATGAATAAAAACAATTGTTTTGTGTCAAAACAAAAAGTCATAACGATTTAAAATAAATAATTGTTCAAATAGTCATAACTATGTAAACTTATTTGGTAAACAGATTTATTTTTTAAATCTTTTATTTATTAATTGTCTGAATATTAATAAATTTTTACTATTTTATTTGAAATAAGCTTGTATTGATAGAAAAAATTGTTTTATCACAAAATAAAGGGTTATAGCAATTTGAAATAGTTAATTGTTCAAATAGTCTTAACTATTTAAACTTCTTCAGTAAACAAATTCATGTTTTAAATCTTTTACTTATTAAGTTTCAGAATATCAATAAGTTAGAATTATGTTATTTTGAATAAGCTTGTATAAATAGAAATAATTTTTTTATGATAAAAAAAAATATTATAACAATTTGAAGTACAAAATTGTTTAAACAATCATAATTATTGCACTAGTTAGGCCAACAGATTTTTTTTTATATCCATTACTTATTAATTTTTAAAAATTAATAAATAAGCATTACTTTATTCCGAATAAGACTATATGAATAGAAACAATTGCTTTATAACAAGACAAATGGTCATAACAATTTTAAATAAATAATTGTTCAAATAGTTAAACTAATTGAACTCGTTTAGTAAACAAATTTATTTTTTAATTCTCTTACTTATTAATTTTCAAAATACTAACAAATTAATATTATTTTATTCCAAACACACTTATTTGAAGAAAAACATTTGTTTATGACAAAACAAAATGGTCGTAATGATTTGAAATAGATAATTGCTCAAAGTCATAATTATTTGCAATAGTTTGGCAAACAAAATTATTTTTTAAATCTCTTACTGATTAATTTTTTAAATATTAATAAATTTATTTTATTTTATTCCAAATAAGTTAGTAAGAAGTAAAAAAAAATTTTATGATAAAATAAAAATGTCATAATGATTTGAAATACAAAATTGTTGATATAGCCTTAACTATTTGAATTGGTTCCGCAAACAATTTTATTTTTTAAATCTCTTAGTTCTTAATTTTTAGAATATTATTACATTAGTATAATTTTATTCCAAATATGCTTGTATAAATAGAAATAATTGTTTTATGATAAAACAAAAGATTATAACAAATTGAAATATATAATTACTCAAATAGTCAAAACTATTTGAACTACTTTAGTAAACAGATTTATTTTTTAAATCTCCTATATATTAATTTTGAAATATTAATAAATTAGTATTATTTTATTCTGAATAGGCTTGTATGATGAAAACAATGGTTCTATGACAAAACAAAAGTTCATAACAATTTGAAGTAGATAATTGTTCGAGCTTTTATGAACTGAAACAATTGTTTTATGAATAAATAAAATGTCACAACAATTTTATATAGATAATTGTTCAAATAGTCATAACTATTTGAACTTGTTCAGTAAACAATTTTTTTTAATTTCTTACCTATTAATTAATTAGTATTATTTTAATATATATAATTAGTATAACAATTTGAAATATATAATTATTCAAATAGTAATAACTATTTGAATTGGTTCGATAAGCATATTTGTTTTTTAATTCTCCTACTTATTAATTTTTGAAATATTGATAAATTGATATTATTTTATTCTAAATAGGCATGTATGATGAAAAACAATTGTTGTAAGACAAAACAAAAGTTCATAATGATCTGAATTAGATAACTGTTCAAATGGCCATAATTATTTGAGCTAATTTGATAAACTAATTTATTTTTTAAATCTCCAACTTTTCAATTTTTGAAATATTAATAAAGTAATATTATTTTATTTTAGATAAGCTTTTATGAATTGAAACAATGTTTTATAATAAAACAAAAGGTTATAATGATTTTAAATTGATATTTGTTCAAACAGTCATAACTATTTGAATTTGTTCAATAAACAGCTTTATTTTTTAAAATTTCTTGCTTACTATTTTTTTGAATGTTAAGAAAATTGCATTATTTTATTTCAAATTAGATTGTATGAACTAAAAAAAAATTTTTATGACAAAATAAAAGGTCAGATCGATTTGAAATAGATAATTGTTTAATAATCTTAATTATTATAACTAGTTTGGCAAACACATTTATTTTTTAAATCTCTTACTTATTAACTTTTGAAATATTATTAGTTTAGCAATATTTTACTCTAAATAAGCTTGTATGAACAGAAATAATTATTTTATGACAAAACAAAGATCATATTGATTTGAGATATGTAATTGTTCAAATAGTCATAACTATATAAATTGGTTCGGTAAATAGATTTAGTTTTTAAATGTCTTACTAATTTTTAAAATATTAATAAGTATTATTTTAGTTTGAATAATTTTGTATGAATAAAAGCAATTGTTTTACTACAAAAAAATGTCATAATAATTTGAAATAGATAATTGTTCAAATGGACTTGACTATTTGAATTTGTTCGATAAACAATTTATTTTTTAAATCTCTAGCTTATTAATTTTTAGAATATTAACAAATTAGTATTATTTTATTTCTAATAAACTTGTATGAATAGAAACAATTGTTTTATGGCAAAGGAAAATATCATAACAATTTGAAATAAATAAATTTTATAACTATTTGAACTTGATTGTTAAATAGATTTATTTTTTAAATCTTTTACTTATTAATTTTCAGAATTTTAATTATTTTTATTTTGAATAAGCTTTTATGAGTAGAAATAATTGGTTTATGACAAAACAAAAGGTCATAACTATTTGAAGTAGATAATTGTTCAAATAGTCATAACTATTTGAACGTGCTTAGAAAACATTTTTTTTCTTATTAATTTTTGAAATATTAATAAATTAAATTTTTTTTGTTCAAATTAAGCTTGCTTAAAGAAAGCCAATTGTTTTGTGACAAAAATAAAAGTCATAATGTTTTGAAATAGATAATTGTTCAGATAGTCATAACTATTTGAACTTATTCAGTAAACATATTCTTTTTTAATTCTCTTACTCGTTAATATTTGGAATATTAATAAATTAGTATTATTTTACTTCAAATAAACTTATATGAATTGAAAAAATTATTGTATTACAAAAGAAAAGGTCATAGTGATTTGAAATACATAATTATCCAAATAGTCATGACTATTTGAACTTATTTGATAAACATATTTATTTTTTTTAAATCTCTTACTTATTAATTGTCAAAATATTAATAAATTAATATTATTTTAATCTGAATAGACTCATATGAATAGAACAATTGTTTTATGAGAAAACAAAAAGTCATAACAAGTTGAAATAAATAATTACACAAATAGTCATAATGATTTGAACTTGTTCAAAAAGCATATTTATTTTTTAAATTTTTTACTTATTAATTGTCTTAATATTAATGAATTTGAATTATATTATTTGAAATAAGATTGTATAAACAAGAAAATTTCTTTTATGACAAAATGAAAAGTTATAGCGATTTCAAATAGATAATTGTTCAAACAATCATAATTATTTAAACTTGTTCAGTAAACAGATTTATTTTTTAAATCTTTTTATTATTAATTTTTGGATTACTAATAAATTAGAATTATTTTATTTCAAATAAGCTTATATGAACTGAAACAATTCTTTTATGACAAAGCCAAAGGTCATAACAATTTGAAATAGATAATTATTCAAAAAATCATGATTATTGATCTAGTTCGACAAACATATTTATTTTTAAAATTTTTTACTTATTAATTGCCAAAATTTTAATAAATTAGTATTATTTTAATCCAAATAAGTATTTATGAATAGAAACAATTGTTTTATAACAGAAAAAAAAGTCATAACAATTTGAAATAAATAATTGCTTAAATAGTCATAACTATTTGAACTAGTTTGATAAATAGATTTGTTTTTTAAATATATTATTAATATTTGAAATATTAATAGATTAGTATTAATTTATTCTGAACAAACTTATATGAACAAAAATATTTATTTTATGACAGAACAAACAGTCATAATGATTTGAAATAGATAATTGTTCAAATAATCGTAATTATTTGAACTAGTTAGGTAAACAAAATTATTTTTTAAATCTCTTACTTATTAATTTTTAAAATATTAATAAATTCATTTTATTTTATTCCAAATAAGCTAGTATAAATTCAAAAAAACTTATTTTATGACAAAACAAAATGTCATAACAATTTGAAATAGGTAATTAATCATATAGTCTTAAATATTGAACTGGTTTGGCAAGCAAATTTATTTTTATAAATCTCTTAGTTATTAATTTTTGGAATATTATTAGATTAGTATTATTTTGTTCCAAATAAGCTTATAGAAACAAAAATAATTGTTTTATGGCAAAACAAAAGGTTATAACAATTTAAAGTTTACAATTATTCAAATAGTCATAATAGATTGTTATCTGACAAAACAAAAAATAGAATTATTTTTTAAATCTCTTACTTATTAATTTTTGAAAGATTAATAAATAAGTATTATTTTATTCCACATAAGCTTGAATGTTTAAATACAATTGTAATAACAATTTAAAATAGATAATTGTTGACATGGCTATAATTATTTGAACTGATTCTATAAACAGATTCACCTTTTAAATCACTTACTTATTAATTTTTGAAATATTAATAAATTAGTATTATTTTATTTTGAACAAGCTCCAATGAACTAAAAGAATTTTTTTTATGACAAAACAAAATGTCATAATGATTTGAAATAAATAATTGTTCATATAGTCTTAACTATTTGAACTGCTTCAGCAAATAGATTTATTTTTTAAATCTCTTAGTTATTAATTTTTGGAATATTATTAAATTAGTATTATTTTATTTTGAATAAGCTTACATGAACTTAAATAATTATTTTATAACAGAACAAAAGGTTATAATAATTTGAAATAGATCATTATTCAAATAGAAACTGGTTCAGTAAATAGATTTATTTTTTAAATCTCCTACGTGTAAATTTTTGAAATATTAATAAATTAATATTATTTTTATTTCAAATGGGCTTGTATGTGAAAAACAATTATTTTATTAAAAAAAAGTTTGTAATGATTTGAAATAGATAATGGTTCAAATGGACATAATTATTTGAACTAATTCAATAAATTGACTTATTTTTTAAATCTCTAACATATCAATTTTTAAGTATTAATAACGTAATATTATTTTATTTTGGATAAGCTTTTATGAACTAAAACAATTGTTTTATGATAAAATAAAAGATCATATTTATTTTAAATAGATAATTATTCAAATAGTCATAACTATTTAAACTTGTTCAGTAAACAAATTTATTTTTTAAAATTTATTGTTTATTAATTTTTGAATAAGCATGCAAGAACTGAAAAAAATTTTATGACTAAATAAATGTCAAAAAGATTTGAAATAGATAATTATTTTAATATTCTTAACTATTTGAACTAGTTTGGAAACACATTTATTTTTAAACTCTTCTAAATTTTTAGAATATTATTAATTTAGCAATATTTTGCTCCAAATAAGCTTGTATGAACAAATATAATCATTTTATGACAAAACAAAGATCATAACAATTTGAGATAGATAATTGTTCAAATAGTCAAATCTATTTTAACTTGCTTGGTAAACAAATTTGTTTTATTTAAATATCTTGCTCATTAGTTTTTTGAATGTTAATAAATTACTATTATTTTATTCTAAATAAGCTTGAATGAACTAAAATAATTGTTTTATGACTAAACAAAAGGTCAGAATGATTTGAAATAGATAATTATTCTAATAGTCTTAACTATTTGAGCTAGTTCAACGAACTCTAATAATCTTAACTAATTGAATTGGTTTAGCAAATACATTTATATTTTAAATCTCTTATAAATTTTTGGAATATATTTAAATTAGTATTATTTTAATCCAAATAAACTTGTATGAAAAGAAACAATTGTTTTATGATGAAATAAAGATCATAACGACTTGAGATAATAATTGTTCAAATATTCACAACTATTTAAACTATTTTGGTAAACAGATTTAGTTTTTAAATCTTTTATTAATTTTCAAAATATTAATAAAAAAATATTATTTTATTTTGAATAATTTGGCATGAATAGAAACAATTGTTTTATGACAAAACAAAAGCTCATAACAATTTGAAATAGATAATTGTTCACATGGACATGACTATTTGAACTTGTTCGCTAAACAGATTTATTTTTTAAATCTCCTACCTATTAATTTTCAAAATATTAATGAATTAGTATTATTTTATTTGAAATAAACTAGTATAAATAGAAATAAATGTTTTACAACAAAACAAATTATTATAACTATTTGAAATAAAAATTTGTTCAAACAAGCATAACTATTTGAACTTGCTCGTTAAGTAGATTTATTTTTTAAATGTCTTACCTATTAATTTTTGGAATATTAATAAACTAGTATTATTTATTTGGAAAACACTTGTATGAAGAGAAACAATTGGTTTTTGACAAAACAAAAGGTCATAACTATTTGAAATAGATAACTGTTCAAAAAGTCATAACTATTTTAACATGTTTAGAAAATAAAAGTATTTTTGAAAATTTTACTTATTAATTTTTGAAATATTAATAAATTTATATTATTTTATTTGGAATAAGCTTGTATGAACAGAAACAATTATGTTATGACAAAACAAAATGTCATAACGATTTGATACAAAAATTGTTTAAATAGTCGTAACTATTTGAACTTGTTTAGTAAATTGATTCATTTTTTAAATCTCTTACTCATTAATTTTCAAAATATTAATAAATTAGTATTATTTTATTTTGCATAATCCTATATGAACTAATATAATTGTTTTATGATGAAACAAAAGATCATAACGATTTGAAATAAATAATTATTCAAATACTTTTGACTATTTAAACTTTTTGGTAAACATATTTATTTTAAAAATCTTTTACTTATTAATTGTCAAAATATTAATAAATTAATATTATTTTAATTCAAATAAGCTTCTATAAACAAAAATAATTATTTTATGATAAAACAAAAAAGTCGTAATGATTTGAAATAAATAATTGTTCAAATAGTCATAACTATTTGAATTTATTCAGTAAACAGAGTTATTTTTTAAATCTTTTACTAATGAATTATCTGAATATTAATAAATTTATATTATTTTAATTGAAAAAAGCTTGTATGAATAGAAAAAATTATTTTATGGCAAAACAAAAGGTTATAGCAATTTGAAATAGGTAATTATTCAAATAGTCATAACTATTTAAACTTATTTGGTAAACATATTTAGTTTTTAAATCTCTTATTTCTTAATTTTTGAAATATTAATAAATTAGAATTATGCTATTCTGAATAAATTATTTTATGACAAAACAAGTTGTCATAATGGTATGAAATAAATAATTATTCAAATAGTTATAACTTATTGAATTGGTTTGGTAAACAGATTTATTTATTAAATCTCTTAGTAATTTTTTAAATATTAATAAATTAATATTGTTTTATTTCAAACAAACTTATATAAATAAAAACATTTATTTTGCGATAAAACAAAAGGTCAAAATGATTTGAAATAGCTAATTATCCCTATCATCTTAACTATTTAAATTAGTTCGGTAAATAAATTTATTTTTTAAATCTCTTAGTTATTAGTTTTTATAATATTATTTGATTAGTACTATTTTATTTCTAATAAGCTTGTATGAAGATAAATAATTATTTTGTGATAAAACAAAAGATTATAATGATTTGAAATATATAATTGTTCAAATAGTTATGACTATTTGAATTAGTTCGAAAAACATATTTATTTTTTAAATCTCGTACTTATTAATTTTTGAAATATTATTAAGTTAGTATTATTTTATTCCAAATAGGCTTGCATGCTGAAAAACAATTATTTTACGACAAAATAAAAAGTTCATAACAATTTAAAATAGATAATAGTTTAAATGGCCATAATTATTTAAACTGATTCGATAAACTAATTTATTTTTTAAATCTCCAACTTCTCAATTTTTGAAATATTAATAAAGTAATATTATTTTATTTTGGATAAGGTTTTATGAGCTAAAACAATTGTTTTATGATAAAACAAAATGTCATAATGATTTTAAATAGATAATTATTCAAATAGTCATAACTGTTTG
The DNA here is from genome assembly GCF_002303985.1 of Durio zibethinus. Next base: position 185,348 of record NW_019168026.1, on the reverse strand, counting down.
AACTTGTTCAGTAAATAGACTTATTTTTTAAAATTTCTTGCTTATTAATTTTTTGAATGTTAATAAAATAGTGTTATTTTATTTCGAATAAGCATGTATAAATTGAAACAATTATTTTATGACTAAACAAAAGGTTACAATGATTTGAAATAGATAATTATCCTAATAGTCTTCACTATTTGAATTGGTTCGACAAACACATTTATTTTTTAAATCTCTTGCTTATTAATTTTTAGAATATTATTAGTTTAGCAATATTTTACTCCAAATAAGCTTGTACGAACAGAAACAATTGTTTTATGACAAAATAAAGATCATAATGATTTGAGATAGACAATTGTTTAAATAGTCATAACTATTTAAACTGGTTTGGTAAACAGATTTAGTTTTTAAATGTCTTATTAGTTTTTGAAATATTAATAAATTAATATTATTTTATTCTAAATAATTTTGTATGAATAAAAACAATTATTTTACAACAAACAAAATGTCATATTGATTTGAAATAGATAATAGTTTAAGTGGACATGAGCATTTGAACTTATTCGATGAATAGATTTATTTTTTAAATTTCCAACTTATTAATTTTTAGAATATTAATAAATTAATATTATTTTATTTCAAATAAACTTGTATGAATAGAAACAATTGTTTTATGACAAAACACATGATCATAATGATTTGATTAAATAAATAATTATTTAAATAATCATAACTATTTGAACTCACTCGATAAATAAATTTATTTTTTTAAATCTTTTACTTATTAATTTTTGGAATTTTCATAAATTAGTATTATTTTATTTTGATTAAGCTTTTATAAACAGAAACAATCAGTCTATGACAAAACAAAAGGTCATAATGATTTGAAATAGATAATTGTTCTAATAATCATAACTATTTGAACGTGTTCAGAAAACAAATTTATTTTTAAATTTTTACTTCTTAATTTTTGGCATATTAATAAATTTAAATTATTTTATTCGAAATAAGCTTGCATGAAAAAGACCAATTATTTTATGACAAAACATACGGTCATAATGTTTTGAAAGAGATAATTCTTTAGATAGTCATAACTATTTAAACTATTCAGTAAATAGGTTTTTTTTTTTTTAATTCTCTTACTTATTAATTTTTGAAATATTAATAAATTAATATTATTTGACTTCAAATAAGCTTATATGAACTAAAACAATTGTTTTATTACAAAAGAAAAGGTTATAATGATTTGAAATAGATAATTTTTCAAATAGTCATGACTATTTGAACTTGTTTGGTAAACATATTTATTTTTAAATTTTTTACTTATTAATTGTAAAAATCTAATAAATTAATATTATTTTAATCCAAATAAACTTGTATAAACAAAAAAATTTGTTTTATGACAAAGTAAAAAGTCAAAACAATTTGAAATAAATAATTGCTTAAATAATCATAACGATTTATTCAATAAATAGCTGAAATATTTGTTTTATGACAAAATGTCATAATGATTTGAAAAAGATAATTATTCATATAGTCTTAATTGTTTAAACAGCTTTGGCACACAGATATATTTTTTAAATATGTTAATTATTAATTTTTGAAGTATATTGGTATTATTTTATTTCGAATAAGCTTATATGAATTGAAACAATTATTTTATAATAGAACAAAAGGTTATAATAATTTGGAATAGATAATTTTCAAATAAGAATTGGTTCAATAAATAATTTTATTTTTTAAATTTTCTACTTATTAATTTTTGAAATACTAATAAATTAGTATTATTATATTTCGAATAGGCTTGTATGATGAAAAAAAATTGTTTTATGACAAAACAAAAGTCCATAACTATTTGAAATAGATCATTGTTCAATGGCTATAATTATTTGAATTGATTCAATAAACTGATTTACTTTTTAAGATCTCTAACTTTTCAATTTTTGAAATTTTAATAAAGTATTATTATTTTATTTTGGATAAGATTTTATGCACTATAACAATTATTTTATGATAAAACAAAAGGTCATAATGATTTTAAATAAATAATTATTTAAATAATCATAACTATTTGAACTTGTTCGGTAAACTTATTTTTTAAAATTTCTTATTAAGTTTTTCAATGTTAATAAAATAGCATTATTTTATTTCAAATAAGCATGTATAAATTAAAATAATTATTTTATGACTAACCAAAAGTTCAGAAGATTTGAAATGGCTAATTGTTCTGATAGTCTTAACTATTTGAATTGGTTCAGCAAATACACTTATTTTTTAAATCTCTAACTTATTAATTTTTAGAATATTATTAATTTAGCAATATTTTACTCTGAATAAACTTCTATAAACAGAAACAATTATTTTATAACAAAACAAAGATCGTAACAATTTTAGATAGATAATTGTTCAAATAATCATAACTATTTAAACTAGTTTGATAAACAAATTTAGTTTGTAAATCTCTTATTAATTTTTGGAATATTAATAAATTAATATTATTTTATTTCCAAGAAACTTGTATGAATAGAAATAATTGTTTTATGACAAGATAAAAGATCACAATGATTTGAAATAAATAATTGTTTAAATAGTCATAACTATTTGAACTCACTTAGGAAACATATTTATTTTTTAAATCTTTAACTCATTATTTTTTGGAATTTTAATAAATTAGTATTATTTTATTTCGAATAAGCTTTTATAAACAAAAATAATTGGTTTATGAGAAAACAAATTATCATAATGATTTGAAATGGATAATTGATCAAATAGTTATAACTATTTGAATGTGTTTAGAAAACAGATTTATTTTTTAAATTTTTAATTATCAATTTTTGCAATATTAATCAATTTATATTATTTTATTCAAAATAAGCTTGCATGAACAAAATCAATTGGTTAATGACAAAAAAAAGATCATAATGATTTGAAATGGATAATTGTTCAAATAGTTATAACTATTTAAAAGTGTTAAAAAATAGATTTATTTTTTAAATTTTTACTTATTAATTTTTGTAATATTAATTAATTTATATTATATTTTTCAAAATAAGCTTGCATGAACAAAATCAATTATTTTATGACAAAACAAAAAGGTCATAATGTTTTGAAATAGATAATTTCTCAAATAGTCATAACTATTATAGCTTGTTCGATAAACATATTCATTTTTTAATTCTCTTACTCATTAATATTTGAAATATTAGTAAATTAGTATTATTTTATTTCAAATAAGCTTATTTGAATTGAAACAGTTGCTTTATTACAAAACAAAAGGTCATAATGATTTGAAATAGTTAATTATTCAAATAACCATGACTATTTTAACTTGTTTGGTAAATATATTATTTTTTAAGTCTTTTACTTATTAATTGTCAAAATATTCATAATTAATATTATTTTAATTTGAATAACCTTGTATGACTGGAAACAATTGTTTTATGACAAAATAAAAAGTCATAACAATTTGAAATAAATAATTGTTCAAATAGTCATAACATTTGAACTTGTTCGATTAACATATTTATTTTTTAAATCTTTTACTTATTAATTGTCTTAGTATTAGTAAATTTGTATTATTCTATTTGAAATAAGCTTGTATGAATAAAAAAAATTATTTTATGTCACAACAAAAGGTTATAGCAATTTCAAATAGATAACTGTCGAAATAGTTATAATTATTTAAACTTGTTTGGTAAACGTATTCTTTTTTTAAATCTCTTAATTATTAATTTTTGGAATGTTAATAAATTAGTATTATTTTGTTTCGAATAAACTTATATGAATTAAAACAAATCTTTCATGACAAAAGAAAATGTCATAACGATTTGAAATAGATAATTATTCATATAGTTATGACTATTTGATCTAGTTCAGTAAACATATTTATTTTTTAAAATTTTTACTTATTAATTTTTGAAATATTAATAAATTAGAATTATTTTACTCTAAATAAGCTTGTATGAATAGAAACAATAGTTTTATAATATGACAAAGAGTCATAACAAATTGAAATAAATAATTTGTCAAATTGTTATAACTATTTGAACTAGTTTGAGAAATAGATATAGTTTTTAAATCTCTTATTAATTTTTGAAATATTAATAGATTAGTATTACTTTATTCCGAACAAACTTATATGAACAAAAATATGTGTTTTATGATAAAATAAAATGTCATAACAATTTGAAATAGATTGTTCAAATAGTCATAATTATTTGAATTTGTTAGGTGAACAGAAATATTTTTTTAACTCTCTTACTTATTAATTTTTGAAATATTAATAAATTAATTTTATTTTATTCCAAAAAAGCTAGTATGAATTGAAATTTTGTTTTATGACAAAACAAAGGTCAAAACAGTTTGAAAGAGATAATTTTTCATATAGTTTTAAATATTTGAACTAGTTTGGCAAACAAATTTATTTTTTATTATCTTACTTATTAATCTTCATAATATTATTAGATTAGTACTATTTTATTTCGAATAATCTTGTATAAACAGAAATACTTGTTTTGTGACAAAACAAAAGGTTATAATAATTTGAAGTATACAATTGCTTAAATAGTCATAATTATTTGAATCGGTCTAATAAATAGATTTATTTTTTAAATCATTTACTTATTAATTTTTGAAAGATTAATAAATTAGTATTATTTTATTCCGAATAAGCTCGAATGATCAAAACATTTGTTATATGACCAAACAAAAGGTAATAGTGGTTTGAAATAGATAATTGTTGAAATGGCCATAATTATTAGAACGATTAAGTAAACAGATTCACTTTTTAAATCACTTATTAACTTTTGGAATATTAATAAATTTATATTATTTTATTTCAAATAAGCTTGTATGAACTGAAACATTATTTTATGACAAAACAAAAGTTCAAAATGATTTGAAATAGATAATTGCTCATATAGTCTTAGCTATTTAAACTACTTCAACAAACAGATTTATTTTTTAAATCTCTTAGTTATTAATTTTTGGAATATTATTAAATTAGTATTATTTTATTTTGAATATGCTTGAATGAATTGAAACAATTATTTTATACTAGAACAAAAGGTTATAATGATTTGAAATAGGTAATTATTCAAATGGGAATTGCTTTGGTAAACAAATTTATTTTTTAAATTTCTTACTTATTAAATTTTCAAATATTAATAAATTAGTATTATTTTTATTTCGAATAGGCTTGTATGATGAAAAATAATTATTTTTTGACAAAACAAAAGTTCATAATGATTTGAAATAGATAATTATTGAAATAGCCATAATATTTGAACTGATTCGACAAATAGATTCACTTTTTAAATCATTTATTTATTAATTTTTGGAATATTAATAGATTATTATTGTTTTATTTCAAATTAGTTTTTATGAACTGAAACAATTGTTTTATGACAAAACAAAACATCATAATGATTTTAAATATACAATTGTTCAAATAATTGCAACTATTTAAATTTGTTCAAAAAACACATTTATTTTTTTTTAATTTCTTGCTTATTAATTTTTGAAATATTAATAAATTAGTATTATTTTATTTTGGATAAGCCTTTATGAATTGAAGCAATTGTTTTATGACAAAATAAAAGGTCATAATGGTTTTAGATAATTAATTATTAAAATAGTCATAACTATTTGAGCTTATTCAATAAACAGATTTATTTTTTCAAATCTCTTGCTTATTATTTTATTGAATGTTAACATATTAGGATTATTTTATTCAAAATAAGCTTGTATGATATGAAACAAATATTTTATGACTAAAAAAGGTTAGAACGATTTGAAATAGATAATTATTCTTATATTTTTAACTATTTGAACTGGTTCGATAAATATAATTTTTTTAAAATCTCTTACTTATTAATTTTTGAAATATTAATAAATTAGTATTATTTTATTTCGAATAAGCTTGTATGATAAAAAAAACAATTGTTTTATAACGAAATAAAAGGTCATAATGATTTGAAATATATAATTATTCAAATGGCCATAATTATTTAACTGATTTGGTAAACAAATTTATTTTTTAAATCTCTTACTTATTAATTTTAGAAATATTAATAAATTAGTATTATTTTATTTCATATAAACTTGTATTAACTGAAACAATTGTTTTATGAAAAGACAAAAGGTCATAGTGATTTTAATAAGTGTTTTATGAACACTTATCTATTTTCAAATTGTTATAAACTTTTGCTTTGTCATAAAATAATTATTTTTCATCATACAAGCCTATTCAGAATAAAATAATACTAATTTACTAATATTTCAAAAATTAATAAGTAAGAGATTTAAAAAATTAATTTGTTTATTAAACAAGTTAAAATAGTTATGACTATTTGAACAATTATATATTTCAAATTGTTATAACCTTTTGTTATCTCATAAACAATTATTTCTCTTCACACAAGTCTATTCAAAATAAAATAATATAATGTAATAATATTTTGAAAATTAATATCTAAAAGACTTAAAAAATAAATTTGTTTGCCAAACTAATTCAAATAGCTAAGGTTATATGAATAATTCTTTATGTCAAATAGTTATCACCTTTTGTTGTTGTAAAACAATTTTTTTAGTTCTTAGTAACTTATTCGAAATAAAATAAAACAAAATTATTAATATTTCAAAAATTAATAAGAAATTAAAAAAATAATTCTGTTTGTCAAATCAGTTCAAATAATTATGACTATTTGAATAATTATCTATTTCAAACTATTATGACCTTTTGTTTTGTCATAAACAAATGTTTTTGTTCACATAAGTTTGTTTGGAATAAAATAATATTAATTTATTAATATTTTGAAAATTAAGAAGTAAGAAATTCAAAATATAAATTTGTATACTAAACTGGTTTAATTAGTTATAACTATTTCAACAATTCTTTATTTCAAATCGTTATGATCATTTTTTTGTCATAAAAAAATTATTTATGTTCATACAATTTTATTTGAAATAAAGTAATGATAATTTATTAATATTCTAAAAATTAATAAGTAACAGATTTAAAAAATGAATCTATTGGCCTGACTAGTGCAAATAGTTATGACTATTTGAATAATTATCTATTTGAAATCGTTATGATCTTTTGTTTTATCACAAAACAATTGTTTCTGTTAATACAAAGCTTATTTGAAATAATATAATTCTAATTTATTAATATTCTAAAAATTAATAACTAAGAGATTTAAAAAATGAATCTATTTACTGAATAAGTACAAATGGTTATGACAATTTGAATAATTATCTATTTCAAAATGCTATAACCTTTTATTTTGTCATAAAACAATTTATTCTATTCATGCAAGCTTATTTCAAATAAAATTATACAAATTTATTAATATTCAAACAATTAATAAGTAAAAGATTTAAAAAATAAATCCGTTTACCAAATAAGTTCAAATAGTTATGACTATTTGAACAATTTGTTATTTCTAATCATTATGACTTTTTGTTTTGTCATAAAACAATTGTTTTTGTTCATATAAGCCTATCCATATTAAAATAAATATGTTTACTGAACAAGTTTAAATAGTTATAACTATTTGAATAATTATCTTTTCAAATTGTTATGACCTTTTATTTTGTCATACGATTATATCAATTCATATAGGCTTATTCAAAATAAAATATCACTAATTTATTAATATTTTCAAAATTAATTAGTAAGAAATTTTAAAAAAATGAATTTATTTACTATAGAAGTTCAAATAGTTATGATAATCTGAATAATTATCTATTTCAAATCATTATGACATTTTGTTTTATCATAAAACAATTGCTTTTGCTCATACAAGCTTATTTCGAATAAAAAAATAAATTTATTAATATTCTAGAATTTAATAAGTGAAAATTTTAAAAATAAATCTGTTTTCTGAATATGTTCAAATAATTATGACTATTTAAACAATTATCTATTTGAAATAGTTATGTTTTGTGATATTCCAATTATTTCTATTCATAAAATTTTATTTAAAATAAAATAATACTAATTTATTAATATTTCAAAAATTAATAAGTAAAAAATTTAAAAAATAAATCTATTCATAGAGTAAGCTCAAATAGTTATGATTGTTTGAATAATTTTTTATTTCAAATAGTTATGATCTTTTGTTTTGTCATAAAACAATTGTTTCTATTCATACAAATTTATTCGAAATAAAATAATACTAATTTATTAATTTTTTGCAAATTAATAGGTAGGAGACTTAAAAAATAAATTTGTTTACCAAACAAGTTCAAATAATCATGTCCATTTAAACAATCATCTATTTCACATCATTATAACCTTTTGTTTTGTTGTAAAACAATTGTTTCTGTTTATGCAAAATTATTCAAAATAAAATAATACTATTTTATTAATATTTTAAAAATTAATAAGTGATTTAAAAACTAAATCCGTTTGCCGAACCAATTCAAATAGTTATGATTATTTGAACAATTATCTATCTCAAATCGTTATAATTTTTATTTTGCCATACAACATTTGTTTCTTTTTATACAAGCGTATTGGGATTAAACTACTACTTTTTTAATAATATTCTAAAAAATAAATAAGTAATAAATTTAAAAAATAATTTTTTTCTAAATCAGTTCAAATAGTTAAAACTATTAGAACAATTATCTATTTCAAATTGTTTTGACCTTTTCTTTAGTCATAAAATAATTATTTCAGTTCATACAAGCTTATTTGGAATAAAATAATACTAAGTTATTAACATCCAAAAAATTAATAAGCTAGAGATTTAAAAAAATAAATCTGTTTACTAAACAAGTTCAATTAAATATGACTATTTGAATAATTATCTATTTAAAATCATTTTGACCTTTTTTTTTCATAAAAAAATTATTTCAATTAATAAAAACTTATCCAAAATAGAAGAACAATACTTTATTAATATTTCAAAAATTATTAGGCAAGAGATTTAAAAAGTAAAATTATTTTCTAAACCAGTTCAAATAGTTATGACTATTTGAACAAATATCAATCTCAAATCATTATGATCTTTGTTTTGTCATAAAAAAATTGTTTTGGATCATACAAGTTGATTCGGATTAAAATAATACTAATTTAATAATATTTCAAAAATTAATAAGATATTTTTAAAAAAATGCATTTGCCGAATTAGTTCAAATAGTTAAGACTATTAGAATAATTATCTATTTCAAATAATTCTAACCTTGTCTTTAGTTGTAAAATAATTGTTTTAGTTCATACAAGCTTATTTGAAAGAAAATAATAATAATTTATTAACTTTCAAAAAATTAATAAGCGATTTGAAAAAATAAATCTATTTACTAAACAAGTTCAAATAGTTATTACTATTTAAACAATTATTTATTTAAAATCGTTACAAACTTTTGTTTAGTCATAAAACAATTGTTTTAGTTCATAAAAGTTTATCCAAAATAAAATAATAATACTTTATTAAGATTTTGAAAATTAATAAGAGATTTAAAAAATAAATTAGTTTATCAAATCAGTTCAAATAATTATGGCCATTTGAGCAATTTTCTATTTCAAATCGTAATTACCTTTCATTTTGTCATGGAAGAATTTTTTTGTTTAACATACAAGCTTATTTGAAATAAAATCGTTATTACCTTTCGTTTTTTCATAAAACAATTGTTTCAAGAATTAGTACAAGATTCAAAAATTAAATCTGTTCACTGAACCACTTCAAATAGTTATGACTATTTGAACAATTATCTATTTCAAATTGTTATAACTTTTTGTTTTGTCATACAATAATTATTTCTGTTCATATAGTTTATTTGAAATAAAATAATACTAAATTAATAATATTATGAAAATTCATACCTAAAAGATTTAAAAAACAAATCCATTTGTCAAACCAGTTTAAACAATTAAGACTATATGAAGAATTATCTATTTCAAATCATTATGACTTTTTGTTTTGTTATAAAACAATTGTTTTAACTCATCCAAGTTTATTTATAATAAAATAAAACTAATTTATTAATATTTCAAAAAATTTATAAGTAAGAGATTTAAAAAATAATTCTATTTATCAAACCAATTCATATAATTATAATTATTTGAATAATTATACATTTCAAATTGTTATAACCTTTTGTTCTGTCATAAAACAATTATTTTTGTTCTTACAAGCTTATTTGCAATAAAATAATACTAATCTAACAGTATTTTGACAATTAATAACTAAGAGATTTATAAAATAAATTTGTTTGCCAAACTACTGCAAATAGTTAAGGCTATATGAACAATTATCTATTTCAAAATGTTAAGACATTTTATTTTGTTGTAAAACAATTTTTATCAACTCTTACTAACTTATTTGAAATAAAATAAATCAAATTTATTAATATTTCAAAAATTAATAAGTAAGATATTTAAAAAATGATTCTGTTTACCAAACCAGTTCAAATAATTATGGCATTTTGAACAATTATCTATTTCAAATCATTATTACCTTATGTTTTTTGTTTTATCATAAAACAAATGTTTTTGTTCATGTAAGTTTGTTTAGAATAAAATAATATTAATTTTTTAATTTTTTAAAAATTAATAAGTAAGAGATTTAAAAAATAAATTAGTTTGCCAAACCAGTTCAATTAGTTATAACTATTTGAACATTTATTTACTTCAAATCGTTATGACCATTGGTTTTATCATAAAATAATTGTTTATGCTCATACAGTCTTATTTTGAATAATGTAATGCTAATTTATTAATATTCTTAAAATTAATAAGTAACGGATTTCAAAAATGTATTTGTTGGGTTGACCGGTGTAAATAGTTATGACTATTTGAATAGTTATCTATTTCAAATTGTTATGACCCTTTTTTTGTCACAAAACAATTGTTTCTATTCGTACAAACGTATTTGGAATAACATAATTTTAATTTATTAATGTTTCAAAAATTAATAAGTAAGAGATTTAGAAAATGAATCTATTTACCGAACAAGTTCAAATAGTTATGGCTATTTGAACATTTATCTATTTTAAATTGCTATAATCTTTTGTTTTGTCATAAAATAATTTTTTCTATTCATACAAGCTGATTTCAAATCTGTTTATTGAATAAGTTCAAATAGTTATGACTATTTGAACAATTATTTATTTCAAATTGTTATGACTTTTTGTTTTGTCATAAAGCAATTATTTTTGTTCATGCAATCTTATTCGGATTAAAATAGTATTAATTTATTAATATTTCAAGAATTAATAAGTAAAAGATTTAAAAATAAATATGTTTGCCTAACAAGTTCAAATAATAATAACTATTGGAATAATTATCTACTTCAAATCGTTGTGACCTTTATGTTTCATCATAAAACAATTGTATCAATTCAAATAAGTTTATTTGAAATAAAATAATACTAACTTATTAATATTCTAAAAATTATGAGTAAGAGAATTAAAAAAAAATTATTTACTGAACATGTTCAAATAGTTATGACTATTTGAACAATAATCTATTTCAAATCATTATGACATTTTGTTTTGTCATAAAACAATTGTTTCTATTATACAAGCTTATTTTGAATAAAATAATTAAATTTACTAATATTCCAAGGATTAATAAGTAAATATTTAAAAAATAATTTTATTTTTTGAACACATTCAAATAGTTATGATTATTTGAACAATTATCTATTTCAAATCATTATGACCATTTGTTATGTCTTAAACAATTGTTTCTATTCATAAAAGCTTATTCAAAATAAAATAATATTAATTTATTAAAATTCCAAAAATTAATAAGTAAAAGTTTACAAAATAAATCTATTTACGGAGTGAGTTCAAATAATTATGACTATTTAAATAATTATTTATTTCAAATCATTATGATCATATGTTTTATTATAAAACAATAGTTTTTATTTGTACAAGTTTACTGTGAAATAAAATAATACTAATTTATTAATATTTAGACAATTAATAAGTAAAAGATTTAAAAAATAAATCTGTTTACCGAATAAGTTCAAATAGTTATGATTATTTGAACAATTATTTATTTTAAATCATTATGACTTTTTGTTTTGTCGTAAAATAATTATTTTTGTTCATACAAGCTTATTCAAATTAAAATAATATTAATTTATTAATATTTTGATAGTTAATAAATAAAAGATTTTAAAAATAAGTATGTTTACCGAAAAGTTCAAATTGTCATAACTATTTAAATAATTATCTATTTCAAATCGTTATGATCTTTTATTTCATTATAAAACAATTGTATCAGTTCATATAAGCTTATTCAAAATAAAATAATACTAATTTATAAATATTTTGAAAACTAATGAGTAAGAGATCTAAAAAAAATCTATTTACCAAATAAGTTTAAATAGTTATGACTATTTGAACAATTATCTATTTGAAATCATTATGACCTTTTGTTTTGCTATAAAACAATTGTTTTTGTTCATACAAGCTTATTCTAAATAAAATAATATAAAATTATTAATATTTCAAAAATTAATAAGTAAAAAATTTTAAAAATAAATTTGTTTAACGAGGAAGTTGAGATAGTTATTACTAATTGAACAATTATTTATTTTAAATAGCTATGATCTTTTGTTTTGTCATAAAGAAATTGTTTCTATTCATACAAATTTATTCAAAATAAAATAATACTAATTTATTAATATTCTAAAAATTACTAGGTAGGAGATTTAAGAAATAAATTTGTTTATCGAATAAGTTCAAATAGTCATGTCCATTTGAAAAATTTTTTATTTCAAATTGTTATGCCCTTCTGTTTTGTCCTAAAAAATTGTTTCTGTTCATGCAAAATTATTCAAGATAAAATAATACTAATCTATTAATATTTTGAAAATTAATAAAAGATTTAAAAACTAAATTTGTTTTACGAAATTGTTCAAATAGTTATGACTATTTGAACAATTATCTATCTTAAATTGTTATGATCTTTATTTTGTCACAAAACAATTTCTTCTTTTCATAGAAGCTTATTTGGATTAAAATAATATTAATTTACTAATATTCCTAAAATTAATAAGTAAGAGATTTAAAAAATAAATGTGTTTGTTGAACTAGTTCAAATAATTAAAACTATTAGAATAATTATCTATTTCAAATCATTCTAACCTTTTGTTTAGTCATAAAACAATTATTTAAATTCATAAAAGCTTATTCAAAATAAAATAATACTAATTTATTAACATTTAAAAAATTAATGAGTAAGAGATTTAAAAAATAAACATGTTTACTAAACAAGTTCAAATAGATTTTACTATTTCAAGTTATTATGACCTTTTGTTTTGTCACAAAACAATTGCTTCAAATCATTAAAACTTATGCAAAATAAAATAATACCATTTTATTAATATTTTAAAAATTAATAAGTAAGAGATTTAAAAACTAAAGACATTTTTAAAACCAATTCAAATAACTATACTATCTAAACAACTATAAATCTCAAATTATTATGATTTTCATTTTCTCAAAAAAAAATTATTTTTGATCATATAAACTTATTTAGATAAAAATAATACTAATTTAATAATATTTTAAAAATTAATGAGAGATTTAAAAAATAAATGTGTTTGTTGAACCAGTTTAAACAGCTAAAACTATTAGAATAATTATCTATTTAAAATCATTTTGATCTTTGTTTGGTCATATAATAATTGTTTCAGTTCATACAAGCTTATTTGGAATAAAATAATAAGTAAGAGATTTGAAGAAATAAATCTGTTTACCAAACAAGTTCAACTAGTTATGACATTTGAACAATTATCTATTTAAAATCTTTATGACCTTTTGTTTTGTCATAAAATAATTATTTTAGTTCATAAAAGTTTAACAAAATAAAATAATGCTACTTGATTAATATTTCAAAAATTAATAAGTAAGATATTTCAAAAATAAATTAATTTGCTAAATCAGTTCAAATAATTATGGCCATTTGAACAACTATCTATTTCAAATCGTTATTGCCTTGTGTTTTGTCATAAAACATTTATTTTTCAACATACAAGTTTATTTAAAATAAAATAATACTAATTTATTAATATTTCAAGAATTAATAAGAGATTTAAAAGATAAATTTCTTTACTGAACCAATTCAAATAGCTATGACTATTTGAACAATTATTTATTTCAAATTGTTTTAACCTTTTGTTCTATCATAAAACAATTGTTTCAACTTATACAAGCTTATTTGGATTAAAATAATACTTATTTAGTAAACATTCTAAAAATTAATTATTAAGAGATTTAAAAAATAAATCCATTTACTAAACTAGTTCAAATAGTTAAGACTATATGAACAATTATTTATTTCAAATTGTTATGATCTTTTATTTTGTCATAAAACAATTATTTCAGCTCATACAATTTTATTCAAGAAAGAATAAAACATATTTCAAAAATTAATAAGTTTGAGATTTAAAAAATAAGTCATTTATCAAATCGGTTCAAATAATTATGGCCATTCAAATAATTATCTATATCAAATCATTAGGAATTTTTGTTTTGGCATAAAACAATTATTTTTCATCATACAAGCCTATTTAGAACAAAATAATACTAATTTATTAATATTAAAAAATTAATAAGTAGGAGATTTAAAAAATAAATCTATTTACCAAACTAGTTCCTATTTAAATAATTATCTATTACAAATTGTTATAACCTTTTGTTCTATTATAAACCAATTGTTTCTATGCATAAAAACTTATTTGAACAATTATCTAATTCAAATCGTTATTACCTTTTGTTTTATCATAAACCAATTGTTTCTATGCATAAAAACTTATTCGAAATAAAATAATACTAATTTATTAAAATTCTAAAAAATAATAAGTAAAAGATTTAAAAAATAAATTTGTTTATCGAGCAAGTTCCAATAGTTATAACTAATTAAATAATTATTTATTTCAAACGTTATGATATTTTTTTGTCATAAAACATATGTTCCTATTCATACAAGTTTATTTGAAATAAAATAATACTAATAAATTAATATTCTAAAAATTAATAAGTTGGAGATTTAAAAAATAAAATTGTTTACTGAACAAGTTTAAATAGTCATGTCCATTAAAACTATTATCTATTTCAAATCATTATAATATTTTGTTTTGTCATAAAACAATTGTTTCTATTCAAACAAGCTTATTTCAAATAAAATAATATAAATTTATTAATATTCCAAAAATTAATATGTAAAAATTTAAGAAAAATCTATTTTCTAAACACGTTCAAATATTTATAACTCTTTAAACAATTATCTATTTCAAATAGTTATGACCCTTTCTTTTGTGACAAACCATTTTTTTCTATTCATACATGTGTATTCGAAATAAAATAATATTAATTTATTAATATTTTAAAATTTAATAAGTTAAATATTTTTAAAATAAATCTATTTACTGAGCTAGTTCAAATTGTTATAACTGTTTGAATAATTATTTATTTCAAATAGTTACGATTTTTGCTTTGTCCTAAAACAATTGTTTCTACTCATAGAAGTTTATTTGGAATAAAATAATACTAATTGATTAATACTTTGAAAATTAGTAGGTAGGAGATTTAAAAAATAAATTTGTTTACTGAATAAGTTAAAAATAGTCATGTCCATTTGAATAATTATCTATTTTAAATCATTATGACCTTTTATTTTGTCATAAAGCAATTGTTTTGTTCATGCAAAATTATTCAAAATAAAATCATATTGATCTATTAATATTTTAAAATTAATAAGAGATTTAAAAACTTAATTTGGTTACCAAAACAGTTCAAATAGTTATTACTATTTGAATAATTAGATTTTTATTTTGTTATAAAAAAAATTGTCTTTTTTCATACAAGCTTATTCATATTAAAGTAATACTAATTTAATAATATTTCAAAAATTAGTAAGAGATTTAAAAAATAAATGTGTTTGTTGAACTAGTTCAAATAGTTAGTCATAAAAGATATGTTCCTATTCATACAAGTTTATTTGAAATAAAATAATACTAATCAATTAATATTCTAAAATTAATAGGTTGGAGATTTAAAAAAATTTTGTTTATCAAATATGTTTAAATAGTCATGTCCACTTAAACTATCATCTATTTCAAATCGTTATGACATTTTGTTTTGTCAGAAAACAATTGTTTCTATTCAAACAAGCTTATTTTGAATAAAATAATATAAATTTATTAACATTCCAAAAATTAATAAGTAAAAATTAAAAAAATAAATCTGGTTTCTGAACACATCCAAATAGTTATGACTCTTTGAACAATTATCTATTTCAAATAGTTATGACCCTTTGTTTTGTCATAAACTAATTGTTTCTATTCATAATTGTATTCAAAATAAAATAATAATAATTTATTAATAATAAAAAAATTAATAAGTAAAAAATTTTAAAAGTAAATATGTTTACCAAACTAGTTCAATTCGTTTTGACTATTTGAATAATTATTTATTTCAAATAATTATGATATTTTGTTTTGTCCTAAAATAATTGTTTCTATTCATACAAGTTTATTCAAAATAAAATAATACTAATTGATTAATACTCTAAAAATTAGTAGGTAGGAGATTAAAAAAATAAAATTCTTTACTGAACAAGTTCAAATAGTCATGTCCGTTTGAACAATTATCTATTTCAAATCATTATGACCTTTATTTTATCATAAAACAATTGTTTTTGTTCATGCAAAATTATTTAGAATAAAATAATACTGATCTATTAATATTTTGAAAGTTAATAAGACATTTAAAAACTAAATTCATTTATCGAAACAATTAAAATAGTTATGACTATTTGAACAATTATCTATATCAAATTGTTATGATCTTTATTTTGTTATAAAACAATTATTTCTTTTTATACGAGTTTATTCATAATAAAATAATACTAATTTAATAATATTCTAAAAATTAGTAAGTAAGAAATTTAAAAAATAAATGTGTTTGTTAAACTAGTTTAAATAGTTAAGAATATTACAATAATTATCTATTTCAGATTGTTCTAACCTTTTGTTTAGTCATAAAACAATTATTTTAGTTCATACAAGCTTATTCAAAGTAAATTAATACTAATTTATTAACATTTGAAAAACTAATAAGCATGAGATTTAAAAAAATAAGTTTATTTATCGGACAAATTAAAATAGATTTGACTATTTGAATAATTAATGATTTAAAGTCGTTATGACCTTTTGTTTTGTCATAAAACAATTGTTTTAGTTCATAAAAACTTATCTGAAATAAAATAATACCACTTTATTAATATTTCAAAAATTAATAAACAAGATTTTTAAAAACTAAAATTGTTTTCCAAACTAGTTCAAATAATTATGACTATTTAAATAAATATCAATCTCAAATTGTTATAATCTTTGTTTTCTCATAAAATAATTATTTTTGATATACAAGTTTATTCAAATAAAAATAATACTAATTTAATAATATTTCCAAAATTAATAAGAGATTTAAAAAATAAATGTATTTGCCAAACCAGTTTAAATAGTTAAGCCCATTAGAATAATTATCAATTTCAAATCATTCTGACCTTTTCTTTAGTCATATAATAATTGTTTCAATTCATACAAACTTATTTGGAAGAAAATAATGCTAATTTATTAACATTCAAAAAATTAATAAGCATGAGATTTGAAAAAATAAATTTGTTTACCGAATAAGTTTAAATAGTTATAACTATTTGAATAATTATTTATTTAAAATCATTATGACCATTTTGTTTTGTCATAAAACAATTGTTTTAGTTCATAAAAGCTTATCCAAAATAAAATAATACTACTTTAGTAATATTTCAAAATTTAATAAGTAATAGATTTTTAAAAAATAAATTAGTTACTAAGTCAGTTCAAATAATTATGGCCATTTAAACAATTACCTATTTCAAATTGTAATTAACTTTTGTTTTGTCATAAAGCAATTTCTTTGCAACATACAAGTTTATTCAAAATAAAATAATACTAATTTATTAATATTTTAAGAATTAATAAGAGATTTAAAAATTAAATCAATTTATTGAACCAGTTCAAATAGTTATGACTACTTGATTAATTATCTATTTCAAATTGTTAAACCTTTTGTTCTATCATAAAACAATTGTTTCTACTCATACAAGCTTATTCGAAATAAATACTACTAATTTAGTAATATTTTGAAAATGAATAACTAAGAGATTAAAAGAATAAATCCATTTGCTCAACCAATTCATACAACTAAGTCTTATGAACAATTATTTTTTTCAAATTGTTGTGACCTTTTGATTTGTCATAGAATAATTATTTTAGCTCATAAAAGCTTGTTCGGAATAGAATGAAACTAATTTATTAATATTTAAAAAATTTATAAGTAACAGATTTATAAAATAATTTTATTTATCAAACTAGTTAAATAATTATAACTATCTGAACAATTATCTATTTTAAATTGTTATTACTTTTTGTTTTGTCATTAAACAATTGTTTTTGTTAATATATGTTTGTTCGAAATAAAAGAATACTAATTTATTAATACTTAGAAAATTAATCAATAAGAGATTTAAAAAGTAAATTTGCTTACCAAACAATTTCAAATAGTTTTGACTATTTGAATAATTATCTATTTCAAATCATTATAACCTTTTATTTTGTCATCAAACAATTAGTTCTGTTTATACTATTTTATTTGAAATAAAATAATACTAATTTAATAATATTTTGAAACTTAATAACGAAGAAATTACAAAATTAATTTACTTGTCGAACCTATTCAAATAATTAAAACTATATGGACAATTAACTATTTGAAATCGTTATGACCTTTTCTTTTGTCGTAAAACAATTATTTTGTTCATATAAGCTTATTCGAATTAAAATAATACTAATTTAATAATATTTCATAAATTAATAAGTAAGAGATTTAAAAAATAAATTTGTTTATTAAATCAGTTCAAATGGTTTAAGAGTATTAGAATAGTTATCTATTTCAAATTGTTCTGACCTTTTATTTAGTTATAAAACAATTGTTTCAATTCATACAAGCTTATTCAGAATAAATTAATACTAGGTTATTAATTTTAAAAAAATTAATAAAAAAGAGATTTAAAAAAATAAATTTGTTTACCAAACAAGTACAAATAGTTATTACTATTTAAATAATTTTTTATTTTAAATCATTATAACCTTTTGATTTGTCATAAAACAATTGTTTCAGTTAATAAAAGCTTAGATGAGATAAAATAATACTAATTTATTAATATTTCCTAAATTAATAAGTAAAAAATTTTAAAAATAAATATGTTTACTTAATCATTTAAAATAATTGTGACCATTTGAACAGTTATCTATTTCAAATTGTTATGACCTTTAAATTGCTTTTAATCATAATTATGTCCAAATTTATTAGCATTTGAAAAATTAATAAGCAAAAGATTTGAAAAAATAAATCTATTTACTGAACAATTAATAAGTAAAAAAAACAGTTATGTTTACTGAATTAGATCAAATAGTCATGACTATTTGAATAATTATCTATTTCAAATCATTATGACCTTTTGTTTTGCCATAAAAGAATTGTTTCAGTTCATATAAGTTTATTCAAAATAAAATAATATCAATTTATTAATATTCCAAAAATTAATAATTAAGAGATTTAAAAAATGAATATGTTTACCAAACAAGTTTAAATAATTATGAGTACTTGAATAATTATCTATTTGAAATCGCTATAACCTTTTTTTGTCATAAAATAATTTTTTCTATTCATATAAGCTTATTTCAAATAAAATAATATAAATTTATTAATATTAAGACAAGTAATAAGAAAACGATTTTAAAGATAAATCTCTTTATCGAACAAGTTCAAATCATTATGATTATTTGAACAATTATTTATTTTAAATTGTTATGACTTTTTGTTTTGTCATAAAACAATTGTTTCTGTTCATGCAAGGTTATTCAAATTAAAATAATATTAATTTATTAATATTTTGACAATTAATAAGTAAAAAATTTTAAAAATAAATATGTTTATCAAACAAGTTGAAATAGTCATAACTTTTAGAATAATTAATAATTTCAAATCATTATGACCTTTTGTTTTGTAATAAAACAGTTGTTTTAGTTCAAATAAGCTTATTTGAAATAAAATAATACTATTTGAATAATTATTTATTTCAAATTCTTAGGATCTTTTGTTTTGTCATAAAACAATTGTTTCTATTCATACAAGTTTATTGGAAATAAAATAAGATAATTTATTAATAATATAAAAATTAATAAGTTGAAAATTTAAAAAACAAATTTGTTCATTGAACAAGTTCAAATAGTCATGTCCATTTGAACTATTATCTATTTCAAATCATTATGACATTTTGTTTTGTTGCAAAACATTTGTTTTTGTGCAAACAAAATTATTCAAAATAAAATAATATTATTTTATTTTAAAAATTAATAAGAGATTTAAAAACTAAATCTTTGTATTGAGGTTATTCAAATAGTTATGATAATTTGAATAGTTATCTATATCAAATTGTTATGATCTTTGTTTTCTCGTAAAACAATTATTTCTGTTCATACAAGCTTATTCGAAGTAAAAATATTATTAATTTAAAAATATTCCAAAATTTAATAAGCAAGAGATTTAAAAAATAAATGTGTTTGTTGAACCAGCTCAAATAGTTAAGGCTATTAAAATAATTATTTATTTCAAATTGTTCTAACCTTTTGTTTAGTCATAAAATAATTTTTTCAGTTCATACATACTTATTCAAAATAAAATAATATTAATTTATTGATATTCAAAAAATTAATAAACAAAAAATTTTAAAAAATAAATCTATTTATCGAACAAGTTCAAATAGTTATGACTATTTGAATAATTACTTATTTAAAATAAATATGACCTTTTGTTTAATCATAAAATAATTGTTTTAGTTTATAAAAGCTTATCCAAAATAAAATAATATTACTTTATTAATATTTCAAAAATTGATAAGTTAAGATTTAAAAAATAGGTCAGTTTATTGCATTAATTTAAATAATTATGACCATTTGAACATTTATCTATTTCAAATCATTATGAACTTTTGTTTTGTCATAAAACAACTAATTTTCATCATATAAGTCTTTTCAAAATATAATATTACTAATTTATTAATATTTCAAAAATTAAAGTAGAAGATTTTAAAAAATGTATTTATTGAGCCAGTTCCTATTTGAACAATTATTTATTTCAAATTGTTATAAGCTTTTGTTCTATTATAAAGTAATTATTTCAGTTCATATAAGCTTATTCAAAATAAAATAATACTAATTTAAAAATATTCCAAATATTAATAAGTAAGAAATTTAAAAAATAAATCTGTTTGTCGAAGCAATTCAAACAGTTAAGACTATATGAACAATTATCTATTTCAAATCTTTATGACCTTTTGTTTTGTTATAAAGCAATTGTTTCGATTCATATAAGCTTATTCGAAATAAAATAATACTAATTTATTTATATTCCAAAAATTAATAAGTAACTGATTTAAAAAGTAAATTTGTTTATCGAATCAACTCAAATAATTATGGCCATGTCAACAATTATCAATTTCAAATTGTTATTACCTTTTGTTTGGTCATATAAAAATTGTTTTTGAGCATTCAAGCTTATTTGAAATAAAATAATACTAATTTATTAATCTTTCAAAAATTAATAAGAGATTTAACAATTAAAAATGTTTACCAAACCAGTTCAATTAGTTATAACCTTTTGTTCATACAAGCTTTTATGGAACAAAATAATACTAATCTATTAATATTCCAAAAATTAATAACTAAGAGAATTAAAAACTAAATTTATTTGCCGAACCAGTTCAAATATTTAAGACTATATGAATAATTATCAATTTCAAATCATTATGACCTTTTGTTTTGTCATAAAATGAGCTTTTTTGAATTCATGCTAGCTTATTTGGAATAAAATAAAAATGAATTTATTAATGTTTCAAAAATTAATAAGTAAGAGATTTTTAAAATAATTCCATTTACCTAACCAAATTAAAAAATTGTGACTATTTTAACAATTATCTATTTAAAATCATTATGTCTTTTTGTTTTGTCATAAAACAAATGTTTTTGTTTATATAAGTTTGTTCGAAATAAAGTAATACTAATCAATCAAAATTTCAAAAATTAATAAGAGATTTAAAAAATAAATTTATTTATCAAACTAGTTCAAATAATTTTGACTATTTAAGTAATTATTTATTTTAATTCATTATGATTTTTTATTCTATTATAAAACAATTTTTTCTATTTGTACAAGCTTATTTGGATTAAAATAATACTAATTTATTAATATTTCAACAATTAATTAGCAAAAAGTTTTAAAATATAAATATGTTTATTGAGTTAGATCAAATAATCATGACTATATGAATAATTTTCTATTTCAAATTGTTTTAACCTTTTGTTCTATCATAAAAGAATTGTTTCAATATACATAAACTTATTTCAAACAAAATAATACTAATTTATCAATAATCCAAAAATTAATAAGAAAGAGATTTAAAAAATGAATCATTTACTGAACAAATTTAAATAATTATGACCATTTGAATAATTATCTATTTGAAATCGCTATAACCTTTTGTTCTGTTATAAAATAATTTTTTCTATCCATACAAGCTTATTTCGAATAAAATAATATAAATTTATTAATATTAAGAAAATTAATAAGTAAAATATTTAAAAAATAAATCTATTTACTAAACAAGTTTAAATCATTATGACTATTTGAGCAATTGTTTATTTTAACTTGTTATGACTTTTTGTTTGACATAAAACATTTGTTTTTGTTCATACAAGTGTATTCAAATTAAAATAATGTTAATTTATTAGTATTTCGACAATTAATAAGTAAAAGATTTAAAAATAAATATGTTTACCGAACAAGTTCAAATAGTCATGACTATTTGAATAATTATCTATTTCAAATCATTATGACATTTTCTTTTGCAATAAAATAATTGTTTCAATTCATATAAGCTTATTTGAAGTAAAATAATACTAATTTATTAATATTCCAAAAATTAAAGAGTAAGAGAATTAAAAAAAGAATCTGGTTACTGAATAAGTTCAAATATTTATGATTATCTAAACAATTATCTATTTCAAAACATTATGACCTTTTGTTTTGTCATAAAACAATTATTTATGTTCATGCAAGCTTATTTCAAATAAAATAATTTCAATTTATTAATATTCCAAAAATTAATAAGTAAAAATTTTAAAAATAAATATGTTTTATGAACACGTTCAAATTGTTATGACTATTTGAATAATTATCTATTTCAAATTGATATGACCTTTTGTTTTGTCATAAACCAATTATTTCTATTGATAAAAGCTTATTCGAAATAAAATAACAATAAATTTATTAAAATTTTAAATGTTAATAAGTAAAAGATTTAAAAAATAAATCTATTTACTAAGTGAGTTTAAATAATTATGACTATTTGAATAATTATTTATTTCAAATCGCAATGATTTATTGTTTTGTCATAAAACAATTGTTTCTATTCATACACGTTTATTCGAAATAAAATAATGCTAATTTTTAATATTCTAAAAATTAATAAGTTGGAGATTTAAAAAATACAATATGTTCACTGAACAAGTTCAAATAGTCATGTTCATTTAAACTGTTATCTATTTTAAATCTTTATGACATTTTGTTTTGTCATAAAATAATTATTTTTGTTCATACAAAATTATTCATAATAAAATAATACTAATTTATTAATATTTCAAAAATTAATAGGAGATTTAAAAACTAAGTTTTTTTATTGAACCAATCCAAATAGCTATGACTATTTGAACAATTACCTATCTAAAATCGATATGATCTTTGTTTTATTGTAAAATAATTGTTTCTATTCATACAAGCTTATTCGGAGTAAAATATTATAATTTAATAAGTAAGAAATTTAAAAGTAAATGTTTTTGTCAAACCAGTTTAAATAGTTAAGACTATTGAACAATTATCTATTTCAAATCATTTTAATATTTTGTTTAGTCATAAATTAATTTTTTTAGTTCATACATGCTTATTCAAAATAAAATAATACTAATTTATTAACATTCAAAAAATTAATAAATAAGAAATTGAAAAAAATAAATCTATTTATTGAACAAGTTTAAACAGTTATGAGTATTTGAACAATTATCTATTTAAAATAAATTTGACCTTTTGTTTTATCAAAAAACAATTGTTTCACTTTATAAAAACTTATCCAAAATAAAATAATATTACTTTATTAATATTTCAAAAATTGATAAGTTGAGATATAAAAAAATAAGTTAGTTTATCAAATCAATTCAAATAATTATGGTCATTTGAATAATTATCTATTTCAAATTATTATGAACTTTTGTTTTGCCATAAAACAATTCTTTTTCATCATATAAGCCAATACAAAATAAAATAATACTAATTTATTAATATTTCAAAATTAATAAGTGGGAGATTTAAAAAATAAATCTATTTACCCAACTAGTTCCTATTTGAATAATTATTTATTTCAAATCATTATAACCTTTTTTTTTCTATCATAAAATAATTGTTTTAGTTTATATAAGCTTATTCGAAATAAAATAATACTAATTTAAAAATATTTCAAAAATTAACGACGAATAGATTTGAAAAATAAATCTATTTGCTGAAGCAGTTCAAACAATAAAGACTATATGAACAATTATCCATTTTAAACTGTTATGACTTTTTGTTTTGTCATGAAACAATAGTTTCAGTTCATACAAGCTCATTTGAAATAAAATAATACTAATTTAAAAATATTTCAAAAATTAATGACAAATAGATTTGAAAAATAAATCTGTTTGCTGAAGCAATTCGAACAGTTAAGACTATGTGAATAATTATCTATTTCAAACTGTTATGACTTTTTATTTTGTCATAAAACAATTGTTTTAGTTCATACAAGCTTATTCAAAATAAAATAATACCAATTTATTAATATTTTAAAAAATAATAAGTGATTTAAAAGTGAATCAGTTTATCAAATCAGTTCAAATAATTATGGCCATGTCAACAATTATCTATTTCAAATTGTTATTATCTTTTGTTTGGTCACATAACAATTGTTTCTGAACATTCAAGCTTATTTGGAATAAAATAATACTAATTTATTAATCTTTCAAAAATTAATAAGTAAGAAATTTAAAAAATAAATCTATTTATTGAACTAGTTTAAATAGTTATGACAATTTGAATTATTGTAAACTTAAAATTGTTATAACCTTTTGTTTTATTATAAAATAATTATTTTTGTTCATACAAGCTTTTACAAAATAAAATGATACTAATATAATAATATTTCAAAAATTAATAGCTAAGAGAATTAAAAAATAAAATTTTTTGGCAAACTAGTTCAAATATTCAAGACTATATGAACAATTATCTATTTCAAATCATTATGACCTTTTGTTTTGTCATAAAATAACTTTTTTTTTTAATTCATATTAGCATAATTGGAATAAAATAAAATGAATTTATTAATATTTCAAAACTTAATAAGTAAAAGATTTAAAAAATAATTACGTTTACCTAACTAATTCAAATAAGTATGACTAATTAAAGAATTATCTACTTCAAATCATTATGACCTTTCGTTTTGTCATAAAACAGATGTTTTTGTTCATATATGTTTGTTCAAAATAAAGTAAAGCTAATCTATTAATATTTCAAAAATTAACAACAAATTTTAAAAAATAAATTTATTTATCAAACTAGTTCAAATAGTTATGACTATTTGAGTAATTATTTATTTCAAATTGTTATGATTTTTGTTCTATTATAAAACAATTGTTTCGTTCATATAAGCTTATTCAGATTAAGATAATTCTAATTCATTAACATTTCAACAATTAATAAGTAAAAAATTCAAAAAAATAAATATGTTTACCAAATTAGATCAAACAATCATGACTATTTGAATAATGATCTATTCCAAATCATTATGACCTTTTGTTTTATCATAAAAAATTATTTCATTTCATGTAAGCTTATTTGAAATAAAAAATACTAATTTATTAATAATCTAAAAATTAATAATAAAGATATTTAAAAAATTAATATGTTTATTGAACAAGTTTAAATAATTATGTCTGTTTGAATAATTATCTATTTGAAATTACTATAACTTTTTGTTTTGTCATAAAATAATTGTTCATGTTCATACAAGCTTATTTTGAATAAAATAATTCAAAATTATTAATATTAAAACAATTAACAAGTTAAAGATTTAAAAAATAAATTTGTTCATCGAACAAGTTCAAATCATTATGACTATTTTAGCAATTATTTATTTCAACTTGTTATGACTTTTTTTTTGTCATAAAACAATTGCTTCTATTCATACAAGTTTATTCAAATTAAAATAATATTAACTTATTAATATTTCGACAATTAATAAGTAAAACATTTAAAAATAAATATGTTTATGGAACAAGTTCAAAATAGTCATGACCATTTGAATAATTATCCATTTCAAATCATTATGTCCTTTTCTTTCGTAATAAAACAATTATTTAAGCTCATATAAGCTTATTCAGAGTAAAATAATACTAATTTGTCAATATTCCAAAAATTAATAAGTAAGATAATTAAAAAAAAAGAATTTGTTTATTGAATAAATTCAAATAGTTATGATTATCTGAACAATTATCTATTTCAAAAAATTATGATCATTATTTGTCATAAAACAATTGGTTTCGTTCATGCAAGCTTATTTTGAATAAAATAATTTAAATTTATTAATATTCCAAAAATTAATAAGTAAAAATTTAAAAAATAAATATGTTTTCTGAACACGTTCAAATAGTTATGACTATTTGAATAATTATCTATTTCAAATCATTATGATCTTTTGTTTGTTATAAACCAATTGTTTCTATTAATAAAAGCTTATTTGGAATAAAATAATACTAATTTACAAAAATTTCAAAAATTAATTAGCAAAAGATTTAAAAAATAAATTTGTTTACCTAGCGAGTTCAAATAGTTATGACTATTTAAGCAAATATTTATTTCAAATCATTATGATCTTTTGTTTTGTCTTAAAATAATTATTTCTATTCATACAAGTTTATTCAAAATAAAACAATATTAATTTATTAATATTCTAGAAATTAATAAGTTGAAGATTTAAAAAACAAATCTATTTACCGAACAAGTTCAAATAATTATATCTATTAGAACTATTATCTATTTCAAATCATTAGGACATTTTGTTTTGTAGTTAAACAATTGTTTTTATTCATACAAAATTATTCAAAATAAAATATTTCAAATTTATTAATATTTTAAAACTTAATAAGAGATTTAGAACCTAAATCTGTTTACCAAACCAGTTCAGATAGTTATGACTATTTGAACAATTATCTATCTTAATTCATTATGATTTTTGTTTTGTCATAAAATAATTGTTCCTATTTTTACAAGCTTATATGAAATAAAATATTGCTAACTAATAATATTCTAAAAATTAATAGGTAAGAGATTTAAAAAATAAATGTGTTTGCTAAACAGTTCAAATAGTTAGGACTATTTGAACAATTATCCATTTCAAGTCATTCTAACCATTTATTTAGTCATAAAATAATTGTTTCAGGTCATACATGTTTATTCAAAATAAAATAATATTATTTTATTAACTTTCAGAGAATTAATAAGTAAGAAATTAAAAAGTAAATATGTTTACTGAATAAGTTTAAATAGTTATGACTATTTGAACTATTATCTATTTAAAATTGTTATGACCTTTTTTATTTTATGATAAAACAATTGTTTCTGTTCAAAAAAGTTTATCCAAAATAAAATAATATTATTTTATTAATATTTCAAAAATTAAGAAGTTGGAGATTTAAAAAATAAATGAGTTTATCAAATCAGTTCAAATAATTATGGCCATTTAAACAATTATCTATTTCAAATCATTATGAACTTTTGTTTTGTGATAAAACAATTGTTTTTCATCATACAAGCCTATTTGGAATAAAATAATACTAATTTATTGATATTTAAAAACTTACTAAGTAGGAGATTTAAAAAATAAATATGCTTACCAAACTAGTTCAAATAGTTATGACTATTTGAACAATTATATATTTCAAATTGTTATAACCTTTTGTTTTGTCATAAAAAAATTATTTAGGTTCATACAACCTTATTTAGAATAAAATAATACTAATCTAATAATATTATGAAAATTAATAACTAAGAGATTTAAAAAATAAATTAGTTTGTCGAACAAGTTCAAATAGTTATTACTATTTGAAGCATTGGCTATGTAAAGTAGTTATAGCCATTTGATTTGTCATAAAATAATTATTTCAGTTAATACAAGTTTAGACTGAATAAAATAATACTAATTTATTAATATTTCCTAATTTAATAAGTAAAACATTTAAAAAATAAATTTGTTTACTAAATAAGTTAAAATAATTATGGCCATTTGAATGATTATCTATTTCAAATCGTTATGACCTTTTATTTTGTCATAAAACAATTGTTTTTTATCATACAAGCTTATTTAAAATAAAATAATACTAATATATTAATATTTCAAAAATTAATAAGTAAGAGATTTAAAAAATAAATTTGTTTACCAAACCAGTTCAAATAAAGTTCAAATAGTTTGGACTATTTGAACAATTTTTAATCATAAATTGCTAAGATTTTTTTTGTCATAAAACAATTGTTTTTATCAAAGAAGCTTATTCAGTTAAAAATATTACTAATTTAATAATATTTCAAAAATTAATAAGAGATTTAAAAAATAAATATGCTTGCAAAACCAGTTTCAATAGTTAAAACTATTAGAATAATTATCTATTTTATATCATTCTTACCTTTTGTTTAGTCATAAAATATTTGTTTCATATCTTACAAGCTTATTCAAAATAAAATAATCCAAATTTATTAACATTTAAAAAATTAATAAGCGAAAGATTTTTTTAAAAAAATCTGTTTATTGAACAAGTTCAAAAAGTTATAACTATTTGAACAATTATTTATTTAAAATCATTATGACCTTTTGTTTCGATATAAAATAATTGTTTCAATTCATAAAAGCTTATTTAAAATAAAATAATACTAATTTCTTAATATTTTGAAAGTTAATAAGCAAGAGTTTAAAAAAAAATATGTTTACTGAACAGATTCAAATAGTTACAACTATTTAAATAATTGTCTATTTAAAATTGTTATGACCTTTTATTTTGTCATAAAAAAATTGTTTCAGTTTATACAAGCTTATTCCAAATAAAATAATACTAACTTATTAATATTCCAAAAATGAATAAGTATGTGACTTAAAAAGTGAATCTATTTACTGATCAATTCAAATAATTATGGCCATTTCAACAATTATCTATTTCAAATTGTTATTACCTTTTTTTTAGTCATATAACAATTGTTTTTTATCATACAAGCTTATTCGAAATAAAATAACACTAATTTATTAATTTTTCAAAAATTAATAAGGAAGATATTTAAAAAATAAATTTATTTACCAAACTAGTTCAAATAGTTATGACTATTTAAACAGTTGTATACTTGAAATCAATTATTTAAAAAAAAACCTTTTGTTATGTCATAAAATAATTATTTATGTTCATACAAGCTTATTTGAAATAAAATAATGCTAATATAATAATATTTCAAAAATTAATAACTAAGAGATTTAAAAAATAAATTTATTTACCAAACTAGTTCATATAGTTAAGACTATATGAACAATTATCTATTTCAAATTGTTATGACTTTTTGTTTTGTCATAAAAAAATTTTTTTTCAATTCATACTAGCTTATTAGGAATAAAATAAAATGAATTTATTAATATTTCAAAAATTAACAAGTAAGAGATTTAAAAAATAATTTTGTTTACTTAACCAGTTCAAATAATTATAACTATTTGAATAATTACCTATTTGAAACTATTATGAGCTTTTGTTTTCTCATAAAATAAATGTTTTTGTTCATATAAGTTTGTTCAAAATAAAATAATACTAATATATTAATATTTCAATAATTAATAAGAGATTTAAAATATAAATTTTTTATCAAACTAGTTCAAATAGTTATGACTATTTGTGCAATTATTTATTTTAAATCATTATGACTTTTCATTCTATTATAAAATAATAATTTCTATTCATACAAGCTTATTTGGATTAAAATAATACTAATTTATTAATATTTTGACAATTAATAAGTAAAAAATTCTAAAAACAAATATGTTTATCGAACTAGGTCAAATAATCAAGGCTATTTGAATAATTATCTATTTAAAATCATAATGACTTTTGTTTTGTCATAAAAAATCATTTCAGTTCATATAGGCTTATTTGAAATAAAATAAAACAAAGTTATAATATTCCAAAAATTAATAATTAAGAGATTTAAAAAATGAATCTGTTTACTAAACAAGTTCAAATAATTGTGACTATTTGAATAATTATCTATTTGAAATCGCTATAAGCTTTTGTTTTATCATAAAATGATTTCTTATGTTCACACAAGCTAATTTTGAATAAAATAATACAATTTTATTAATATTAAGACAATTAACAAGTAAAAGATTTAAAAAATAAATCAGTTTACTAAGTTTAAATCGTTATGACTGTTGGAATAAATATCTATTTCAAATTGTTATGACTTTTTGTTTTGTCATAAAATAATTATTTCTATTCATACAACCTTAATCAGATTAAAATAATATTAATTTATTAATATTTCAATAATGAATAAGTAAAAGATTTAAAAAATAAATATGTTTACCAAACAGATTCAAATAGTCATGACTTTTTGAATAATTATCTATTTCAAATCGTGGTGACATTTTGTTTTGTATTAAAACAATTATTTCAGTTAATATAAGCTTATTTAAAATAAGATATACTAATTTATTAATATTTCAAAAATTAATGAGTAAGAGAATTAAAAAAATAAATCTATTTATTGAACAAGTTCATATAGTTATGACTATCTGAACAATTATCTATTTCAAAACATTATGACCTTTTGTTTTGTCATAAAACAATTGGTTTTGTTCATGCAAACCTATTTTGAATAAAATAATTTATATTTATTAATATTCCAAAAATTAATAAGTAAAATTTAAAAAATAAATATGTTTCTAAACACGTTCGAATAGTTATGACTATTTGAACAATTATCTAATCCAAATCAAGTTGACCATTTGTTATGTCATAAACCAATTGTTTTTGTTTATAAAAGCTTATTCGAAATAAAATAATATTAATTTATTAAAATTTAAAAAATTAATAAGTAAAAGATTTAAAAAATTAATATGTTTACAAAGTGAGTTCAACTAGTTTTGACTGTTTGGATAATTACTAATTTCAAATCGTTATGATCTTTTGTATTGTCATAAAACAATTGTTTCTATGCATACAAATTTAATCAAAATAAAATAATACTAATTTATTAATATTCTAAAAATTAATAAGTTAGAGATTTAAAAAATAAATATGTTTATCGAAGAACTTTAAATAGTCATGGCCATTTGAACTATTATCTATTTCAAACCATTATGACATTTTGTTTTGTTGTAAAACAATTGTTTCTATTCATATAAAATTATTCAGAATAAAATAATACCAATTTATTGCTATTTCAAAGTTAATAAAGATTTAAAAATAAATGTGTTTTCCAAACCAACTCAAATAGTTATGTCTATTATAACAATTCTCTATTTCAAATCGTTCTGACCTTTTATTTAGTCATAAAATAATTATTTTAGTTCATACATGCTTATTTGAAAAATAATAATACTAATTTATTAACATATAGAAAAGTAATAAGTAGGAAATTTTAAAAAAATAAATTTGTTTACCAAATAAGTTTAAATAGTTATAACTAATTGTACAATTATCTATTTAAAATCATTATGACCTTTTTATTTTATCATAAATAATTGTTTCAGTGATAAAAGCTTATATGAAATAAAATATTATTAATTTATTAATATTACAAAAATTGATATTTTAGTGATTTAAAAAATAAATCAATTTATCGAATCAATTCAAATAATTATGACTATTTGAACAATTATCTATTTCAAATCATTGTGACCTTCTGTTTTGTAATAAAATAAGTGTTTTAGTTAATATAAGCTTATTTGAAATAAAATAATACTAATTTATTAATATTTCCAAAATTAATGAGTAAGAGAATTAAAAAAATAAATCTATTTCCCGAACAAGTTCAAATAGTTATGACTATCTCAACAATTATCTATTTTAAAATATTATGACCTATTGTGTTGTTATAAAACAATTGGTTCTATTCATGTAAGCTTATTTCAAATAAAATAATTTAAATTTATTAATATTTCAAAAATTAATAAGTAAAAATTTTAAAAATAAATTTATTTTCTAAATACATTCAAATAGTTATGACTATTTGAACATCTATCTATTTCAAGTCATAATGACTATTTGTTTTGTCATAAATCAATTATTTCTATTTATACATGCTTATTCTAAATAAAATAAGACTAATTTATTAAAATTTTAAAAATTAATAAGTAAAAGATTTAAAAATAAATCTATTTATTGAGCAAGTTCAAATAGTTATGACTATTTGGACAATTATTTATTTCAAATTGTTATGATCTTTTGTTTTGTCATAAAACAATTTTTTCTATGCATACAAGTTTATTTGGAATAAGGTAATACTAATTTATTAATATTCTAAAAATTAATAAGTTAGAGATTTAAAAAATAAATCTATTTATCAAACAAGTTCAAATAGTTATGTCCATTTGAACTATTATCTATTTCAAATCATTATGACATTTCGTTTTGTCGTAAAACAATTATTTCTATTCAAACAAAATTATTTAGAATAAAATAATATCAATTTATTACTATTTCTAAAATTAATAAGGATTTAAAAAATAAATATGTTTGCTAAACCAATTCAAATAATTATGACTATTTGTATAATTATCTATTTAAAATTGTTATGACCTTTTATTTTGTTATAAAAAATTATTTCAATGCTAAAAGCTTATCTGAAATAAAATAATTATTTTTTTAATATTTCAAAAATTGATAAGTTAGTGATTTAAAAAATAAATCAATTTATCGAATCAATTCAAATAATTATAGCCATTTGAATAATTATCTATTTCAAATCATTATGAACTTTTGTTTCGTCCACAAACAATTGTTTTTCATCATATAAGCCTATTCGAAATAAAATAATACTAACTTACAAATATTTTAAAAATTAATAAGTAAGAAATTTAAAAAATAATTTTGTTTGTCGAACTAGTTCAAATAATTATGACTACTTACGATTATCTATTTCAAATCATTATGACCATTCGTATTGTCATAAAATAAATGTTTTTGTTTATATAAATTTGTTCAAAATAAAATAATATTAATTTATTAGTATTTTGAAAATTAAGAAGTAAGAATTTAAAAATAAATCTGTTTACTAAACCAGTTCACTTAGCTATAATTATTTCAACAATTATTTATTTCAAATTGTTATGACTTTTTTTTATCATAAAATAATTATTTCTATTCATCTAGTCTTACTCAAAATAAAGTAATACTAATTTATTAATATTATAAAATTAATAAGTAACGGATTTAAAAAATGAATTTGTTCGCTTAACCAATGCAAATAGTTATGAGTATTTTAACAATATCTATTTTAAATCATTATGATCTTTTGTTTTATCACAAAAACAATTGTTTTTGTTCTTACAAGTTTATTCAAAATAACATAATTCTAATTTATTAATATTTTGAAAATTAATAAGAGAATTAAAAAATGAATCTATTTTTCGAACAAGTTCAAATAGTTATGACTATTTAAACAATTATGTTTTTCAAATAGCTATAACATTTTATTTTGTCAAAAAACAACTTTTTCTATCCATACAAACTTATTTCAAATAAAATTATACAAATTTATTAATATTCAAACAATCAATAAATAAAAGATTTAAAAAATAAATCTATTTACAAAATAAGTTCAAATAGTTCTGACTATTTAAACAATTATTTATTTCAAATTGTTATGACTTTTTGTTTTGTCATAAAATAATTGTTTTTCTTCACACAAGCTTATTCAGATTAAAATAATATTAATTTATTAATATTTTGACAATTAATAAGTAAAAGATTTTAAAATAAATATGCTTATTAGACAAGTTCAAATAGTCATAACTATTTGAATAATTATCTATTTCAAATTGTTATAACCTTTTGTTTTGTCATAAAACAATTTGTATCAAGTCATATAGGTTTATTCGAAATAAAATAATACTAACTTATTAATATTCTAAAAGTTAATAAGATATTTAAAAAATGAATCTTTTTACTGAACAAGTTCAAATAGTTATGACTATTTGAACAATTTTCCATTTCAAATCATTATGACCTTTTATTTTGTTAGAAAACAATTGTTTTTCATCATATAAGCCTATTTTGAATAAAATAATATAAATTTATTAATATTCAAAAAATTAATAAGTGAAAATAAAAAAAAATGCTTTCTGAATACATTCAAATAGTTATGACTATTTGAATAATTAT
This sequence comes from Durio zibethinus, assembly GCF_002303985.1. The sequence goes on along the minus strand of NW_019168026.1, from coordinate 150,747 downwards.
CTATTTTAAATAGTTATGACCTTTTGTTTTGTCATAAACCAATTGTTTTTGTTCATATAAGCTTGTTCGAAATAAAATAATACTAATTTATTAATATTCCAAAAATTAATAAGTAAAATATTTAAAAAATAAATCTATTTACTAAGAAAGCTCAAATAGTTATTACTGTTTGAATAATTATTTATTTCAAATAGTTATATTCTTTTGTTTTGTTATAAAATAATTGTTTCTGTTTATGCAAAATTATTTAAAATAAAATAATACTAATCTATTAATATTTTGAATATTAATAAGAGATTTAAAAACTAAATCTATTTACCAAAATAGTTTAAATAGTTATGACTATTTAAACAATTATCTATCTCAAATCGTTATGATCTTTATTTTGTCATAAAACAATTATTTCTTTTCATACAAGTGTATTCGGATTAAGATAATACTAATAGAATAATTTTCAAAAATTAATAAGAGATTTCAAAAATAGATATGTTTGTTGAACCAATTCAATTAGTTAAGACTATTAGAACAATTATCTATTTCAAATTGTTTTGACCTTTTGTTTAGTCATCAAACAATTATTTCAGTTCATACAAGCTTGTTTGAAATAAAACAATACTAATTTATTAACATCCGAAAAATTAATAAGCGAGATTTAAAAAAATAAATTTGTTTACTAAACAAGTTCAAATCGATATGACTATTTAAACAATTATCTATTTCAAATGTTTTTGACCTTTTATTTTGTTATAAAACAATTATTTCAATTCATAAAAACTTATACAAAATAAAACAATGCTATTCTATTAATATTTCAAAAATTATTAAGTAAGAGATTTAAAAACTAAAGCTATTTTTTGATCCAATTCAAATAGTTACGACAATTTGAACAAATGTCAATCTCAAATTTTTATGATCTTTGTTTTGTTATAAAACAATTGTTTATGATCATAAAAGTAGATTTGGATAAAAATAATACTACTTTTAATAATATTTCAAAAATTAATAAGTAAGTGATTTAAAAGATAAATGTGTTTGTCGAATCAATTTAAATAGTTATGACTATTAGAATAATTACTATTTCAAATCATTCTGACCTTTTGTTTAGTTATAAAATAATTGTTCATTTCATACAAGCTTCTTTAGAAGAAAATAACACTAATTTATTAACTTTCAAAAAATTAATGAGCAAGTGATTTGAAAAAAAAAATCTATTTATCAAACAAGTTCAAATAGTTATGATTATTTGAACAATTATTATTAACTTTTGCTTTGTCATAAAACAATTGTTTCAGTTCATAAAAGTTTATCCAAAAAAAATAATACTACTTTATTAATATTTCAAAAATTAATAAGAGATTTAAAATATAATTTAATTTACCAAATCAGTTCAAATAATTATGGCCATTTGAACAATTATCTATTTCAAATTGTTATTTCCTTTCATTTTGTCATAGAACAATTATTTTTCAACATATAGGCTTATTTGAAATAAAATCGATATTACCTGTTATTTTGTCATAAAACAATTGTTTTTGAACATACTAGCTTGTTTGAAATAAAATAATTCTAATTTGTTAATATTTCAAGAATTAGTACAATGTTAGCTTTATAGGTTAGATTGTGATCCAAAAGGGGGGTGAATTAGATCTCTCCAAATTTTTCCCAAATAATGATTTCAATATAGTTGAATGAAAATTAAGACAATAAGCTCTTTTAATGAAAATATAATAAAGGCAATAACAATTAATGAACTTAAAATCAAATTTGGACAACAATAAATTATAAGGAGATAGGGATAGAGAAATCAAACACAATAATTTATAGAGGTTCGGTCCTTCTCCACAAGGCACCTATGTCCTCTCTCTTGGTTGTCCACACCAAGGCTCAAATCCACTATGTGTTGAAGATTACAAACAAGCTTCTCCAAGCTTTACAAACTCAACACAATACATTCTTAAGGGTTATCCTCCCCCTTAAGCTTACAATCACACAATACAAAATTTCAAGTGTTTGGCAAACTCTAAAAACCTCTCAAAGGTTGGGTGTTTGCTAATTTGAAGTACACAAAGGTATAGACAAGATAAAGATGAATGAATAACAAAAAGATAATTTGGATACAATGAATGCAAGGATATAGAGTTTGAAGCTTTAAGAACTCTTGATTATTTGAGAAAAAGAAAATATTGCTTGTTAGCTCTTGCTCTCTTGATTCATCTTAATTCCTCTTGTTTCCTCTTGCTTCTTGGTGTGTTAGAGTGCCCAATTTATAGAGAAATTGAGAAACTATCCATTGAGGAAGCTTGGAGTGAAGAAATGCTCATTGGAATAATGGAAAAGTAACCGTTGGAGGTATTCACGCCCAGAACCAATTGATCCCTTCTTGAGGGGATTGATTGGTTCATGTTGGTTTAAGCACGATTTTGTGCTTGAAAAGCCTTACCTGATCGATCCCTTCCTTGAAGGGATCGATCCCTTGCCTGGGTGATTGATCCCCTATGTGGGGGGATCGATCCCTTTTCTAGATTTTCAGCTTGGGGGGCATTCTGTTTGAGGAAGCAATCGATCCTTTCTAGAAGGGATCGATCCTGTCCAAGCTGGTGGTTGTTTTTTGTTTTGTACTCTACTCATTAATTTGATCATAACTTTAGTTATACAAATCTAAATCACCAACCGTTTGAAGATTTAGAAACTAGACTTAAAGGGCTTTCGATCCAAGTTCACCACCTAATTCACTGTGTATGAATTATAGTGAATTTTCAAATCTACCCCTTGTGCAATTTTCTAGACAACTGCAGTGTGTCTAGTAAAAATTCAAAATCTTTTCTTAGAAAATTTGGATTTTCATTTTGTTTGATCCATTAGAAAGTAAACTCAAAGAGCTGTCCAACCATATAAATTTCAAGTATTAAAAACTTGTGAATTTATACAAAAAAATAAAATAAATTCAATGTTGGAAAACTTTGTTCTTGTAAAAACAACTTTCCTAACTTAATCTATTTCCCAAAACTAATATTATCAAAATTGTATTAAGTCCAAAATGAATAAGTTCACTTTAAAAACAACAATTGGACTTTCATTTAAGCTCAAATAAATAATCTTTAAAGGTAGATTTGGTTTGAGAAGTATGACACCAAGAAAGGTTTGTTTAAACTTTGAAAATCATATTATTTATTTAGTACCAAAATATAAAACTTAAGAACATGTACTAAATAAATCTTTTTCAAAATCTTGATCAAGTTTATTTAGCTTTAATGTTTTGTCATTTCAAAATAATGATCAATTCAAGACTAACAATCTCCCCTTTTTTGATATGACAAAACTTAAAGATAAGTTTGCTTGATGAAGAACTTTCTTTGAAACATTTAAGATTTTGAAAGACATTTTGGAAAACTCCCTCTTAAACAATGCATGGCAAAACTCCCCTTCAATTTGTGCATCCTAATCCAATACAACTTAACAAACATATGCTCGTCAAATATATGAAATAAGCATAATCAAACATATGCATGTCAAGCACAAGCAAATTTGTCTATATGATATTTCTCCCCTTTTTTGTCATAGCAAAAAGGCATGAGCATATTAATAAGCAAATAAACACAAAGAGACATCATTAACAAATATATTCATAAACGTTTCTCCTCCCTTTTGTTTATGCTCTATATACCAAATGTTTAAGCTCCTATATCAATTGCAATAAGGAGAAATATCTTTAAATTCTCTCCCCCTTTTTGTCGTTTCAAAAGAAAGAGAGATCAATTCAAGGCACAAGACAAAATGCTTTATACCAATAATATCAAGAGTATTTTGAATGCATGTAATCAAGTATAATATACACAATAAAGTTCACATACATGTATTCAAGCATAAATGTCTAAGTGTATCCAATTTTAGCAATTTAGCACAAGTCTTCAAATTTAAAACATGAAATTTATGAGCAAAGGATAATGAATGATATGCAATCTACTCATAAATCATGTTATCATTAGATGTGCTTAGAACTTAAAACATCAATAGCAATTAAGCATAAATTCAAGCACATGCATACAAGCCCATACTAATTGTTATGGATATCAATTGTTAAAGATATGTCATCAAGAAGCATACCAATTGTTATCACAAAACAAATCAAGCAAAATTGTATTCTAATATTGCTCCTCATTTCAAAATAAAGATTAATCAATTTAAGGCACACACAATTTTGCATGAAAGGTATAAGCTATATCAAGGATAGGCACATAAACAAGCATCTATGAAAGTTTAAAAAATTCTTTAGTAATTTTGATACCAATTGTTACCAATTGTTAGCAATTTTATTCAACAACTATCATAGAGTACACATACTTTAAGCATATGAAAGATTCATTCAATATATGCATAAATAGTAATCTTTCATAAGCTATCCTATCCAAACAAGAACCCAAAAGCTCATATGTATATAATAAAGCATGAATACTAATGAGCAATAAGGTTCAATTATCATCATGTCATAATAAGGATTATTCAAGCATTTTCCAAACATGATGAAAACATAAGCTATAGCAAAGAAATAATAAAAGTATATTCAAATATAATCCAAATTATTTCAATGCATAGCAATGTACTTAACTCAAACATATGCAAGTAGTCAATCATATATTTCAATCAAAATCATACAAGCATATGCAAAATATATAAACAATATACCAAAAAAAAATGCAAGCATTTAGGAACAATTTGGTACATTCCATCTCAATGTCAATCAATGAACATGTATGTGAATTTCAAGTTTATAATTCATAATCTATGAGTCAAGGCAATTGAAAGATCAAGAAATCAATATATTCAACTCATATTCATGTTCAAAGATTCAAACAAATATTCATGCATTAAAAACTAGTAATCAAAATATTCAAGAACTAGTCATGAATATTTATGAAGGTGAATTAATCAATCCAAGCTTTAAAAAAAATATTAAGATAAATTTTATCAAGTAGCTTGGTGATTAATTTGTGCAATGTGTTCATATCTTCAATCACAAAATCATATATTTGCACATATTAAAGCAAGCATGTATATGTATTCAAACTCATACATCATATCATAAAGTTGATACATTTAGCTCCATCCATGTCAAGCTTTGTTGTTGTACTCATTTGGCTTCGAATTCTCCAATCCACTTCATTTGAGCAAAACTAGGTGTGATTGATGAGGATGACATGTTTTACTTGCTATACTTGAAATTCCAAAAAATGTAGGCTCATTCATGCTCATTTCAAGTTCTCCTAGCATAGACTTAGACAATTTTCTTGACAAAAGATTTTCATTAGAAGCACCAAGAAAATCAATTGATAAAAATTATACCAATTGTTAGAAAACAATTTCATATTCTAAGTCATTATAGGCAAAGGAAAATTTATTCATTAAGAACAAGTTGCCAATTGCAAGGGAGATATATATACTTAAGCTAGAGGCCATATATCAAGTTAAGCATCAAATATCAATATTGGCACTAAAGCTAAAGTTCTCATCAAATGTGCAAAACATGAGTCCTTTCTAGATCATTTAGAAATATTGAACACAAAGAAGACATATTCAATATTCATATATATTTTTTAAAAAATCACCAAAGAATATGCCAAAACAAAATTTAGGCCATATAAAAACTAAAAACTCAAGGAAGACATATTTATCATCAAAAACATATTCAAGAAAATTTTAGCACAAAAGCATAAATATGTCTACACAAATTATAGGCCATAATCAACAATGACTTAAGCTAAAAATAAACATCATAAGAAAATCACTCACTTAAGTCTTGTTGCAAGCATGTCAAGTAAAGATAAATTATATTTACCATATATGCACACACTTGACAAGAACAATAGATGAACTAACAACATATATCATTAAACACAATTAGTTCATCAATACTTAATCCCAAACCAAAAGATAAGTCAATTAAGCACAAGTTCCAAAATATTTCACAAAATTAATCAATCAATTTAGCACAAGAGCAAATATATTTAAAAATATTTTAAAAATCAAGAGGTAAAAAATTTAAATATTTTCAAATCATAAGCATTAAGGTCAAGTTGAATTAATGATCATACAAGCATATATCTTGACCAAGACTAGATATGAACCTAGAATCAATATATTCCATTTAAGCACATAATGTTCATCAATTCATCAACACAAGAGAAGAAATAAATCTTGAATTAATAAGGATAAAGAATTAACGCATATTTCAAGACTATTTCATAAGAAATAAAAAAATGAACAATCAAACAACAATAGTTATAATTTAAGCACAAGATGTTCATAAATTCATAAATCAAGAGTTATAACAATTTAGAATAGAAAAATCAAGTTTAAATAATATTTCACAAGATCCAAGCACTATAAACAAGTTAAGCAATTTTAAACATCATGATCATATAGGCATGTTCAATAATCACAAATCAATATGTATGAAAATCACAAAATCATTTCAATCATGCCAAAATCATCAAGAATAGGTAACTAAATTCAAATTCTTTTCAAATAAAGTTTAGAGGTTACCCATCTCTCAATTATGTGTCTAGAGTTCCAATCTTTAATCTCACATTGTAGCTTCTTGCTCTAGCACACCTACAAGAGACAATCTCATTTGATTTTTAGTACCCAGATTACTTTGGGTCCTTGAGAGTTAGTTACCAAGTTTCTTGTTCCTTTAGGAACCCATACTTGCCTAATTCTAAATGAAACTTTTCTTTTAATAGGACAAGTATGTATAGTATGACCATGAAAATTACAAAAAGTGCATTTAATCATTTTAGCACTTAATCTCTTATCTAAAAATTCTTGTTTTTCATTCACCAAAACATCAAATTTCTTTTTCAAATCAAAATTTTCTTTTTCTAAAATTTCATACCTATTTTGAGAGGTTTCAAAATCTTTTTTCATTTTTTTTTCAAAGCATTTTTTGCATTCATTAAAAACTCATTCTTTACATTCAACTTTGAAATCATTTTCTTGTGTTTCCTCTTCATTGATTCACATTCAACATATAACTCATTATAAGCATCTTGCAATTCATCAAAAGCATATGAATTTGAATCAATAGAATTAGAGGTTACCTCTGGATTTTCAAGAGCCATGAGATATGATGCATTTTGGTTGGATTGTTGTTTTCATGTATTTTATCCAACTTCTCCTATATCTCATTTGAGGCTGGACATTTTGATACCAAGTTAAATTTATAGGAGTCAAGAGCTTCACATAGTAAACACTTGGCCTTGGCATCATCCATCACTTGCCTCATGTAGTTTGCATCATCTGACGGAGTTCCAAGCCCTCTTTCTATCATTAACCAAGCTCCAAAATCTTTGGCCATTATGAACATCTTCATCCTCTTTCTCTATTCATAAAATTCAAATTGATCAACTATAAGAGCTTGGAGGACTTCCTCACCATCTTGAAACCAAAATTAAGCCATAGGATCTTTACTCAAGGTGGTTAAACCTACAAAAAAAAGACCAAAGCTCTAATGCCAATTGTTAGCTTTATAGATTAGATGGTGATCCAAGAGGGGGGTGAATTAGATCTCTCCAAATTCTTCCCAAATAATGATTTCAATATAGTTGAATGAAAATTAAGACAATAAGCTCTTTTGATGAAAATATAATGAAGGCAATAACAATCAATAAACTTGAAATCAAATATGGACAACAATAAATTATAAGGATATAAGGATAGAGAAATCAAACAAAATAATTTATAGAGGTTTGGTTCTTCTCCACAAGGCAACTACGTCCTCTCTCTTGGTTGTCCACACCAAGGCTCAAATCCACTATGTGTTGAAGATTACAAACAAGCTTCTCCAAGCTTTTTAAACTCAACACAATACACTCTTAAGGGTTATCCTCCCTCTTAAGCTTACAATCACACAATACAAAATTTCAAGTGTTTGGCAAACTCTAAGAACCTCTCAAAGGTTGTGTGTTTGCTAATTTAAAGTACACAAAGGTATAGACAAGATAAAGATGAATGAATAACAAAAAGATAATTTGGATACAATGAATGCAAGGATATAGACTTTGAAGCTCTAAGAACTCTTGATTATTTGAGAAAAAGAAAATATTGCTTATTAGCTCTTGCTCTCTTGATTCATCTTGATTCCTTTTGTTTTCCCTTGTTTCTTGGTGTGTTAGAGTGCCCAATTTATAGAGAAATTGAGAAACTATCCATTAGGAAGCTTGGAGTGAAGAAATCCCGTTGGAATAATGAAAAAGTAGCCGTTGGAGGTCTTCATGCCCAAAACCGATCGATTGGTTCATGTTGGTTCAAGCATGATTTTGTGCTTGAAAAGCCTTACCCGATCGATCCCTTCCTTGAGGGGATCGATCCCTTCCTTGGGTGATCGATCCCTTATTTGGGGGGATTGATCCATTTTTTAGATTTTCAGCTTGGGAGGCTTTCTGTTTGAGGAAGCAATCAATCCTTTCTAGAGGGGATCGATCCTGTCCAAGCTGGTGGTTGTTTCCCGTTCTGTACTCTACTCACTAATTTGATCATAACTTGAGTTATACAAATCCAAATCACAAACCGTTTAAGATTTAGAAACTAGACTTAAAGGGCTTTCGATCCATATAAAGTTAATTCATTGTGTACTAATTATAGTGAATTTTCAAATCTGCCCCTTGTGTAGTTTTCTAGACAACTACAGTGTGTGTAGTAAAAATTCAAAATCTTTTCTTAAAAAATTTGGATTTTCATTTTGTTTGATCCATTAGAAAGTATACTCAAAGAGCTTTCCAACCATATAAATTTCAAGTATTAAAATCTTGTGAATTTATACAGAAAAAAAAAGTTCAATGTTGGAAAACTTTGTTCTTGTAAAAACAACTTTCCTAACTTAATCTATTTCCTAAACCAATATTATCAAAATTATATTAAGTCCAAAATGAATAAGTTCACTTTAAAAACAACAATTGGATTTTCATTTAAGCTCAAATAAATAATCTTTAAAGGTAGATTTGGTTTGAGAAATATGACACCAAGAAAGGTTTGTTTAAACTTTGAAAATCATATTATTTATTTAGTACCAAAATATAAAACTTAAGAACATGTACTAAATAAATCTTTTTCAAAATCTTGATCAAGTTTATTTGGCTTTAATGTTTTGTCATTTCAAAATAATGATCAATTCAAGACTAACATACAAGATTCAAAAAATAAATCTTTTTACTAGACCAGTTCAAATAATTTGACTATTTGAACAATTATCTAATTTCAAATTGTTATAATCTTTGTTTTGTTATAAAACAATTATTTCAATTCATATAAGTTTATTTGGAATAAAATAATACTAAATTAATAATATTTTGAAATTCATAACTAAGAGATTTAAAAGATAAATTCATTTATCGAACCAGTTTAAACAGTTATGACTATATGAAGAATTATCTATTTCAAATAGTTATGACCTTTTGTTTTGTAATAAAATAATTATTTAGCTCATCCAAGTTTATTCATAATAAAATAAAACTAATTTATTAATATTTCAAAACTTAATTAGTAAGAGATTTAAAAAATAATTCTATTTACAAAACTAGTTCAAATAATTATAACTATTTAAACAATTATACATTTCAAACTATTATAGCCTTTTGTTCTATCATAAAACAATTATTTCTATTTATAAAAGCTTATTTGAAATAAAATAATACTAATCTAATAATACTCTGACAATTAATAACTAAGAGATTTAAAAAATAAATTTGTTTGCCAAAGCACTTCAAATAGTTTAGGCTATATGAACAATTATCTATTTCAAATCATTATGATCTTTTATTTTGTCGTAAAAAATCTTTTCAGCTCTTACTAACTTATTAGGAATAAAGTAAAATAAATTTATTAATATTTCAAACAATGATAAGTAAGAGATTTAAAAAATAATTTTGTTTGTCAAACCAGTTCAAATAATTATGACTATTTAAATAATTATCTTTTTCAAATCATTATTACCTTTTGTTTTGTCATAAAATAAATATTTTTGTTCATATAAGTTTGTTTGAAATAAAATAATATTAATTCATTAATATTTTGAAAATTAATAAGAGATTTAAAAAATGAATTTGTTTAGCAAACCAATTCAATAAGTTGTAACTATTTGAACAATTATTTATTTCAAATCATTATGACAATTTGTTTTGTCATAAAAAAATTGTTTCTATTCATACAACCTTTAATTGAATAAAGTAATGCTAATTTATTAATATTCTCAAAATTAATAAGTAAAGGATTTATGCATCTATTGGCCTGACCAATGCAAACAATTATGTTTATTTCAATAATTATTTATTTCAAATCATTATGATCTTTTGTTCTGTCATAAAATAATTATTTTAGTTTGTACAAGCTTATTCAGAATAACATAATTCCAATTTGTTAATATTCCAAAAATTAATAAGTAAGAGATTTAAAAAATAGTTATGACTATTTGAACAATAATCTATTTCAAATTGCTATAGCCTTTTATTTTGTCATAAAATAATTTTTTCTATTCATACAAGCTTATTTCAAATCTGTTTATTGAATAAGTTCAAATAGTTATGACTATTTGAACAATTATTTATTTCAAATCGTTATAAATTTTTGTTTTGTCATAAAACAATTATTTTTGTTCATACAAGCTTATTCAGATTAAAAATTTTATTTATTAATATTTGAACAATTATTTATTTCAAATCATTATGACTTTTTGTTTTGTCATAAAACAATTGTTTTTGTTCATACAAGCTTATTTGGATTAAAAATATTAATTTATTAATATTTTGACAATTAATAAGTAAAAGATTTAAAAAACAAATATGTTTATCGAACAAGTTCAAATAGTAATAACTTTTTGAATAATTATCTATTTCAAGTCGTTATGACCTTTTGTTTCATGATAAAACAATTGTATTAGTTCATATAAAGCTTATTCGAAATAAAATAATACTAACTTATTAATATTTCAAAAATTAATATCCAAGAGATTTAAAAAAAATATATGTTTACTGAACAAGTTTAAATAGTTACAACTATTTGAACAATTATCTATTTCAAATCATTATGACCTTTTGTTTTGTTATAAAATAATTGTTTCTATTTATACAAGCTTATTTTGAATAAAATAATATAAATTTACTAATATTCCAACAATTAATAAGCAAAATTTTAAAAAATAAATCTGTTCTCTAAACATGTTTAAATAGTTATTACTATTTAAATAATTTTTTATTTCAAATTATTATGACCTTTTGTTTTATCATAAACCAATTATTTCTATTCATAAAAGTTTATTTGGACTAAAATAATACTAATTTATTAAAATTCTAAAAATTAATACGTAAAAGATTTATAAAAAAAATCCATTTATCGAGTGAGTTCAAATAGTTATTACTATTTAAATAATTATTTACTTCAAATCATTATAATCTTTTATTTTGTCAAAAAACAATTGCTTCTATTCATACAAGTTTGTTCGAAATAAAATAATATTAATTTAATAATATGAAAAAATTAATAAGTTGGAGATTTAAAAAATAAATTTGTTTACCGAACAAGTTTAAATAATCATGTCCATTTGAACTATTATCTATTTCAAATCGTTATGACATTTTTTTTTGTTGTAAAACAATTGTTTCTTTTCATACAAAATTATTTAGAATAAAATAATTATAATTTATTAATATTTCAAAAATTAATAAGAGATTTAAAAACTAAATCTGTTTACCAGACCAATTCAAATAGTTATGACTATTTAAGCAATCATTTATCTTAAATTGGTATGATCTTTATTTTGTTATAAAACAATTGTTTCTTTTCATACAAGCTTATTCGGATTAAAATAATACAAATTTGATAATATTCTGAAAATTAATAAGTATGAGATTTAAAAAATAAATGTGTTTGCCGAACTAGTTCAAATAGTTAAGACTATTAGAACAATTATAAATTTCAAATCGTTTTAACCTTTTGTTTAGTCATAAAATAATTGTTTCAGTTCATTCATGCTGATTCGAAATAAAATAATACTATTTTATTAACATTCAAAAAATTAATAAGCAAGGAATTTTTAAAATAAATATGTTTATTGAACAAGTTTCAATAGTTATGACTATTTGAACAATGATCTATTTAAAATTATTATAACCTTTTGTATTATCATAAAATAATTATTTCAATTCATAAAAGCTTATCCAAAATAAAACAATATTACTTTGTTAATATTTCAAAAATTGAGAAGTTGAAGATTTAAAAAATAAATCAGTTTATCATATCAATTCAAATAGTTATGGCCATTTGAATAATGATCTATTTTAGATAATTATGAACTTTTGTTTTGTCATAAAATAATTGTTTTACATCATACAAGCCTATATGGAATAAAATAATACTAATTTATTAATATTTCCAAAATTAATAAGTAGGAGATTATTTGTTTAACGAACTAGTTTAAATAGTTATAACTATCTGAACAATTATATATTTCAAATTGTTATAACTTTTTGTTTTGTCATAAAAAAATTCTTTATGTTAATATAAGCTTATTTGGAATACAATAATACTAATCTAATAATATTATGAAAATTAATAAGTAAGAGAATTAAAAATAAATTTGTTTGATGAACAAATTTAAATAGTTAAGGCTATCCAAAAAATTATCTATTTCAAATCATTATGACCTTTTATTTTGTCATAAAATAAATGTTTCTGTTCATGTAACTTTGTTTGGAATAAAATAATTTTAATTTATTAATATTTTAAAAATTAATAAGAGATTTAAAAAATAAATTTGTTTACCAAACCAGTTCAATAAGTTATAACAATTTGAACAATTATTTATTTCAAATTGTTATGACCATTTGTTTTGCTGTAAAATAATTGTTTCTATTGATAAAACCTTATTGGGAATAAAGTAATGCAAATTTATTAATATTCTAAAAATTAATAAGTAACGGATTTAAAAAATGAATCTATTGGCCTAACCAGTGCAAATAGTTATGATTATTTGAATGATTATTTATTTCAAATCGTTATGACATTTTGTTTTATCACAAAACAATTGTTTCTGTTCACACAAGCTTATTTGGAATAATATAATTTTAATTTATTAAAATTCTAAAAATTAATAAATAAGAGATTTAAAAACTAAATCTATTTATCGAACAAGTTCAAATAATTATTACTATTTGAACAATTACCAATTTAAAATTGCTATAACATTTTGTTTTGTCATAAAATAATTTTTTCTATTCATACAAGCTTATTTCAATTAAAATAATATAAATTTATTAATATTTAGAAATTAACAAGTAAAAGATTTAAAAATAAATATGTTTACCAAGCAAGTTCAAATAGTCACAACGATTTGAATAATTATCTATTTCAAATTGTTATAACCTTTTGTTTTGTCATAAAACAATTGTATCAGTTCATATAAGTTTATTCAAAATAAAACAACACTAATTTATTAATATTCTAAAAATTAATGAGTAAGAGATTTAAAAAATAAATATATTTACTAAACAAGTTCAAATAGTTATTATTATTCGAAAAATTATCTATTTCAAATTGTTATGACTTTTTGTTTTATCGTAAAATAATTGTTTCTATTCATACAAGCTTGTTCTGAATAAAATAATATAAATTTATTAATATTTGAAAAATTAATAAGTAAAAATTTAAAAAATAAATGTGTTTTTTGAATACGTTCAAATAGTTATGATTATTTAAACAATTATCTTTTTAAATAATTATAACCTTTTATTTTGTCATAAACCAATTATTTCTGTTCATACGAGCTTATTTGAAATAAATAATATTAATTTATTAATATTCCAAAAATAAAAAATTAAAAGATTTAAAAAATAATTTTGTTTATTGATTAAGTTCAAATGACAAAACAAAAACAATTTGAGATAGATAATTGTTTGTATAATCTTAACTATTCGAACTAGTTTAGTAAACAAATTTATTTTTTTTAACTCTTTTAGTTATTAATTTTTGGAATATTATCATATTAGTATTATTTTATTTCGAATAAGCTTATATAAATAGAAACAATTGTTTTATGATAGAACAAAAGGTTATAACGGTTTGAAGTATACAATTGTTCAAACAATCATAATCGTTTAAACTGGTTTAGTAAATAGATTTATTTTTTTAATCTCTTAGTTATTAATTTTTTAAAGATGAATAAATTAGTATTATTTTATTCCAAATAAACTTGTATGATAAAAAACAATTGTTATATGACCAAACAAAAGGTAATAACGATTTGAATAGATAATTATTGACATGGTCATAATTATTTGAATTGATTTGGTAAACAAATTTATTTTTAAATCACCCACTTATCAATTTTTGGAATATTAATAAATTAGTATTATTTTATTTTGAATAAGCTTTTATGAATTGAAACAATTGTTTTGTCACAAAACAAAAAGGTCATAATGATTTTCAATAGATAATTGTTCAAATAGTCACAATTATTTGAATTTGTTCAGTAAAAAAGGTTCATTTTCTTAAACTCTTGCTTATTACTTTTCAAAATATTAAGAATTTAGTATTATTTTATTTTGGATAAACTTTTATGAACTGAAACAATTGTTTTATGTCAAAACAAAAGGTCATAATGATTTTAAATAAATAATTATTTAAATAGTCATAATTATTTGAAATTATTAGGTAAACAGATTTATTTTTTTCAAATCTTTTGCTTATTAATTTTCTAAATGTTAATAAATTTGGATTATTTTATTCCAAATAAGCTTGTAAGATATGCAACAAATATTTATGACTAAACAAAAGGTTAGAACGATTTGAAATAGATAATTATTCTAATAGTTTTAATTATTTGAACTGGTTTGGTAAACGTATTTATTTTTTAAATCTCTTACCTATTAATTTGAAATATTATTAAATTAGTATTATTTTTAATCGACAAAGCTTCTATGATTAGAAACAATTATTTTATGACAAAACAAAGATCTTGATGATTTGAGACTGATAATTGTTCAAATAGTCATAACTATTTGAACTAGTTTATTAAATAGATTTATTTTTAAATCTCTTATTAATTTTTGAAATATTAATAAATTAGTATTTTTTTATTTAGAATAAGCTTGTATGATAAAAAAACAATTATTTTATGACAAAACAAAAGGATATAACGATTTGAAATAGATAATCGTTTAAATAACCATAATTATTTTAATTAATTTGGTAAACAAATTTATTTTTTAAATTTCTTACTTATTATTTAGGAAATTTTAAAAAATTAGTATTATTTTATTCCATCTAAACTTGTATTAACTAAAACAATTATTTTATGACAAATCAAAATGTTATAATGATTTTAAATAGATAATTTTCAAATAGAAATAACTATTTGAACTGGTTCACTAAATAGATTTATTTTTTAAATCTCTTTCTTATTAATTTTTTGAATGTTAATAAATTAGTATTAATTTATTTTAAATAGGCTTGTATGAACTAAAACAATTGTTTTATGGCTAAACAAAAGATCAAAACAATTTCAAATAGACAATTGTTCAAATAGTCTTAACCACTTGAACTAATTCGGTAAATAAATTTATTTTTTGAATCTCTTACTTATTAATTTTCAAAATATTATTAAATTAGTACTATTTTAATCAAAATAAGCTTGTATGAAGAAAATAATTATTTTACGACAAAAGAAAAGGTCATAATATTTTGAAATAGATAATCATTCATATAGTCTTAACTATTGGAATTGGTTTGGCAAATTAGATTTATTTTTTAATTTTGTTGGTTATTGTGTTTCAGAATATTATTAAATTAGTATTATTTTATTCCAAATAAAAAAGTATGAATAGAACCAATTGTTTGATAACAAAATAAAAGGTTATAACGATTTAAAATAGATAATTATTCAAATAGTCAAAACTATTTGAAATGGTTCGGTAAACCAATTTACTTTTTAAATCTCTTACTAATTAATTTTTTGAATATTAATAAATTAGTGTTATTTTATTTCAAACAAACTTATATTAACAAAAACAATCATTTTATGACAAAACAAAAAGTAATAATGATTTGAAATAGATAATTGTTCAAATAGTTATAATTATTTGAACTAGTTCGATAAATAGAATTATTTTCTAAATTTCTTATTTATAAATTTTGAAATATTGATAAATTAGTTTTATTCTATTCTGAATACGCCTGTATGAGCTAAAATAATTGTTTTATGACAAAACAAAATGTCATAACAATTTGAAATAAATAATTATTCGTATAGTCTTAATTGTTTCTACAAAAGGTCACAACAATTTGAAATAAATAAATATTAATAAATTAATATTAGTTTATTTTAAATAAGCTTGTATGAATTGAAACAATTGTTATATGACTATATAAAAGGCCAAAATGATTTGAAATAGATAATTATTCTAATAGTCTTAACTATTTGAATTGGTTCGACAAACACATTTATTTTTTAAATCTCTTATTAATTTTTAAAATATTATTAAATTAGTATTATTTTTATCCGAATAAGCTTGGATGATCAAAAACAATTGTTTTATGAGAAAACAAACATAATGATTTGAGATTGATATTTGTTCAAATAGTTATAGCTATTTGAATTGGTTCAAAAAACAAATAGTTTTAGTTTTTAAATCTATTGCTTATTAATTTTTGAAATATTAATATAGTAGTATTATTTTATTTTAGATAAGATTTTAAGAATTGAAACAATTTTTTTATGATAAAATAAAAGGTCATAATGACTTTAAATAGTCAAAAAGATTGTTCAAATAGTCAAATCTATTTGAACTTGTTTGGTAAATAGATTTATTTTTTGAAATAACTTGCTCATTAATTTTTCAAATGTTAATAAATTAGTATTATTTTATTCTAAATAAGCTTGTATGAACTAAAATAATTATTTTATAACTAACCAAAAGGTCAAAATGATTTGAAATAGATTATTATTCTAATAGTCTTAACTAATTCAACTGATTTAGCAAACACATTTATATTTAAAACCTCTTACTTATTAAATTTTAGAATATTATTAAATTAGTATTATTTTAATTCGAATAAGCTTGTATGAAAACAAACAATTATTTTTTGATAAAACAAAGATCATAATGATTTGAGATAGATAATTATTCAAATAATCATAACTATTTGAATTAGTTTGGCAAAAAGATTTAGTTTTTAAATCTCTTATTAATTTTTGAAATATTAATAAATTATTATTATTTTATTTTGAATAATTTTGTTTGAATAAAAATAATTGTTTTACGATAAAAAATATCATAATAATTTGAAATAGATAATAGTTCAAATAGACATGATTATTTGAACTTGTTTAGTAAATAATTTTATTTTTTAAATCTCCAACTCCTTAATTTTATAATATTATTAAATTAGTATTATTTTATTTCGAATAAAATTGTATGAATATAAACAATTGTTTTATGAAAAAACCAAAAATCATAATGATTTGAAATAAATAATTGTTAAAATAATCATAACTTATTTGAACTCGCTTGGTAAATAAATTTATTTTTTAAATCTTTTACTTAGTAATTTTTGGAATATGAATAAACTAATATTATTTTATTTCAAATATGCTTGTATGAACAAAAACAATTGGTTTATGACAAAACAAAAAGTCATAACTATTTGGGATAGATAATTATTCAAATAGTTATAACTATTTGAACGTGTTCAAAAAACAGATTTATTTTTAAAATTTTTACTTATTAATATTTGGAATACAAATAAATTTATATTATTTTATTCAAAATAAGCTTGCATGAACAGAATCAAAACAAAATAAAAGGTTATAATGTTTTGAAATAAATAATTATTTAGATAGTCATAATTATTTAAACTTATTTGGTAAATAATTCTTTTTTTAATTCTCTTACTCATTAATTCTTGGAATATTAATAAATTAGTATTATTTTACTTCAAATAAACTTATATTAATTGAAGAGATTGTTTTATTACAAAAAAAGGTCATAATGATTTGAAATAGCTATAATTATTTGAACTGGTTTGGTAAATAGAATTATTTTCTAAATCTGTTGCTTATAAAATTTTGAAATATTAATAAATTAGTTTTATTCTATTCTAAAAAGCTTGTATGAGTTGAAATACTTGTTTTATAACAAAACAAAAGGTCATAAAAATTTGAAATAAATAATTGATTATATAATCTTAGCTTTTTGAACTGGTTTGAATGGATTTATTTTTTAAATCTCTTAGTTATTAACTTTTAGAAATTTACTAAATTAGTATTATTTTATTCTAAATAAGCTTGTATAAACAGAAATAATTGTTTTATGATAAAACAAAAAGGTTAAAACAATTTGAAATAGATAATTTTTCAAATAGTCATAACTATTTGAAGTAGTTCAGTAAATAGATTTATTTTTTAAATCCCTTATTCATTCTTGAAATATTATTTGAATAAGCTTGCATGTTGAAAATAAATGTCTTATGATAAAATAAAAGGTAATAACAATTTGAAATAGATTGTTGTTCAAATTGCCATAATTATTTGAATTGATTCAGCAGATTGATTTATCTTTTAAATCTCTTATTAAATTTGACATATTAATAAAGTAGTATTATTTTATTTTGGATAAACTTTTATGAACTAAGACAATTGTTTTATGAAAAAACAAAAGATCATAATGATTTTAAATAGATAATTGTTCAAATAGTCATAATTATTTGAACTTATTTGGTAAACAGATTTATTTTTTTAAAATCTCTTGTTTATTAATTTTTTGAATGTTAATAAATTAATATTATTTTATTTCGAATAAGGTTGTGTGAACTGCAACAATTATAACATGACTAAACAAAAGATCAAAACAATTTCAAATAGATAATTATATTAATAGTTGATAAACATATTTATTTTTTAAATCTCCAACTTATTAATTTTTTAAATTAGTATTATCTTATTTCAAATAAACTTGTATGAATAGAAACTATTGTTTTATGACAAAACAAAAGATCATAATGATTTGAAATAAATAATTATTTAAATAGTCATAACTATTTGAACTCATTCTGTAAACAGATTTATTTTTTAAATCTTTTAGTTATTAATTTTTTGGAATTTTAATAAATTAGTGTTATTTTATTTCGAATAAGCTTTTATGAACAAAAACAATTGGTTTATTACAAAGAAAAAGGTTATAATGATTTGAAATAGATAATTTTTCATATAGTTATAACTATTTAAACGTGTTCAGAAAATATATTTATATTTTAAATTTTTATTTACTAATATTTGGAATATTAGTAAATTTATATTATTTTATTTGGAATAAGCTTGTATGAACATAAATAATTGTTTTATGATAAAACAAAAAATCATAATGAATTGAAATAGATAATTGTTCAAATAGTCATAACTATTTGAAAAAATCTCTTACTCATTAATTTGTGGAATATTAATAAGTTAGTATTATTTTATTTTGAATAAGCCTATATGAATTGATACAATTTCTTATGACAAAACAAATGGTCATAATGATTTGAAATAGATAATTATTTAAATAGTTATTGCTATTTGAACTTGTTCGATAAACATATTTATTTTTTTAAATCTTTTACTTATTAATTGTCAAAATATTAATAAATTAATATTATTTTAATATGAATAAGCTTTTATGAACAAAAATAATTGTTTTATAACATAACAAAAGGTAATAATGATTTGAAATAAATAATTGTTCAAATAGTCATAACTATTTGAACCTATTCGATAAATAGATTTAAAATAAGTTTGAATAAATAGGAAAAATTGTTTCATGACAAAACAAAAGTTATAGCAATTTGAAATATATAATTATTCAAATAGCCATAATTATTTGAATTTTTTTGGTAAATAGATTCATTTTTTAAATCTCTTACTTGTTAAATTTCATAATATTAATAAATTAGAATTATATTATTTTGAATAAGCTTGTATGAACAGAAACAATTGTTTAGTGACAAAACAAAAGGTCATAATGATTTGAAATAGATAATTGTTCAAATAGTCACAACTGTTTGCATTGGTCAAGCCAACAAACACATTTTCTAAATCTGTTACTTATTAATTTTAAATTAGCATTACTTTATTCCGAATAAGAATGTATGAAATAAACAATTGTTTTATGGTAAAATAAATTGTCGTAACAATTTAAAATAAATAATTGTTCAAATAGTTATAACTAATTAAACTGGTTTGGCAAACAGATTTATTTTTTAAATCTCTTATTAATTTTCAAAATATCAATCAATTAATATTATTTTATTCTAATCAAACTTATGTGAACAAAAGCATTTGTTTTATGACAAAATAAAGGTGACAACAATTTAAAATAGATAATTATGCAAATAGTCATAATTATTTGAACTGGTTCGGCTAACAAAATTATTTTTTAAAATCTCTTACTTATTAATTTTTGAAATATTAATAAATTTTATTTATTTTATTTTGAATAAGTTAATAAGCACTAAAAATTTTGTTTTACAACAACATAAAATATCTTTATGATTTGAAATAGATAATTATTCATATAGCCTTAACTATTTGAAGAAGTTTGGCAAATAAATTTATTTTTTAAATCTCTTAGTTATTAATTGTCAAAATATTATTGAATAAGCTTGTATGAGCAAAAATAATTGTTTTATGATAGAACAAAATGTTATAACAATTTGAAATATATAATTATTCAAACAGTTATAATTATTTGAACCGGTTCAATAAATAAAATTATTTTTTAAATCTCGTACTTATAAATTTTTGAAATATTAATAAATTAGTTTTAGTTTATTACGAATAAACTTGGATGAGCTAAAATAAATGTTTTATAACAAAACAAAAGGTCAAATAGATAATTCTTCATATAATCTTAATTGTTTGAACTGGTTCGACAAAGAAATTTAATTTTTAAATCTCTTAGTTATGAATTTTTAGAATATTATTAATTTAGTATTATTTTATTCCAAATAAAGTTATATGAACAAAAATAATTGTTTTATGACAGAACAAAAGGTTATAACAATTTAAAATAGATAATTATTCAAATAGTCATAACTATTTAAACTTATTTAGTAAATAAATTTATTTTTTTAATCTTGTACTAATTCTTGAAGTATTAATAAATTAGTATTGTTTTATTTCAAATAAACTTGTATGTTCAAAAATAATTGTTTTCTAACAAAATGAAAGGTACTAACAATTTTATTTCAGATAAGCTTGTAAGTTCAAAAACAATTGTTTTATGACAAAATGAAAGGTAATAACGATTTGAAATAGATAATTATGGTCATCATTATTTGAACTAATTCAGTAAATTGATTTATTTTTTAAATCTCTTACTTATTAATTTTCAAAATATTAATAAAGTAGTATTATTTTATTTTGGATAAGCTGAAACAATTGTTTATGACAAAAAAAAAGTTCATAACAATTTTAAATAAATAATTATTCAAATAGTCATAACTATTGAACTTGTTCGGTAAATAGATTTATTTTTTCAAATCTCTTGCTTATTAATTTTTAGAAAGTTAATAAATTAGTATTATTTTCTTTCGAATAAGCTTGTATGAACTGAAACAATTATTTTATGACTAAACAAAAGGTTAGAATAGTTTGAAATGGATAATTATTCTAATAGTCTTAATTGTTTGAACTGATTCAAGAAATACATTTATTTTTTAAATCTTTTACTTATTAATTTTCAAAATATAATTAAATTAGTAATAATTTTATCTGAATCAGCTTGTATGATAAAAAATAATTGTTTTATGACAAAACAAAGATCATAATGATTTGAGATTGATATTTGTTCAAATAGTCATAACTATTAGAACTACTTCGAAAAACAGCTTTAGTTTTTAAATCTCTTGATTAATAATTTTTCAAATATTAATAAAGTAGTATTATTTTATTTCAGATAAGTTTTTATTAACTGGGACAATTGTTTTATGACAAAACAAAAGGTCAAAACAATTTTAAATAGAGAATTGTTCAACTAGTCATATCTATTTGAACTTGTTCAATAAACAAATTTATGTTTTTAAATCTCTTCCTTACTAATTTTTCAAATATTAATAAATTAGTATTATTTTATTCCGAGTAAGCTTGTATGAACTAAATAATTGTTTAATGACTAAATAAAAGGTTAGAACAATTTGAAATAGATAATTGTTCTAATAATCTTAATTATTTTAATAATCTTAATTATTTAAACTAGTTCAACAAATATATTTATTTTTTAAATCTCTTACTTATTAATTTTTAGAATATTATTCAATTAGTATCATTTTAATCCAAATAAGCTTGTATGAAAAGAAACAATTGTTGTAAGACAAAATAAAGATCATTACAATTTGAGATAGATAATTGTTCTAGTTTGGTAAATAGATTTAGTTTTTAAATCTCTTATTACTTTTCAAAATATGAATAAATCAATATTATTTTATTTTGAATAATTTTGTATGAACAAAACAATTGTTTTATGACAAAACAAAAGGTCATAATGATTTGAAATAAATAATTATTCAAATGGATATGACTATTTAATTTTTAAATTTATACTTATTAATTTTTGGAATATTAATAAATTTATTATTATTTTATTCGAAATAAGCTGGTATGAATAGAAACAATTGTTTTATGATAAAACAAAAGGTCAAAATGATTTGAAATAGGTACTTGTTCAAAATAGTCATAACTATTTGAACTAGTTTGGTAAAAAATCTATTTTTTAAATCTCTTATTAATTTTTGAAAGATTAATAAATTAATATCATTTTATTCTAAATAAGCTTGAATGTTCAAAAACATTTGTTATATGACCAAACAAAAGTTAATAATGATTTGAAATAGATAATTGTTGAAATGGCCATAATTATATGAAATGATTCAATAAACAGATTCACTTTTTAAATCGCATACTTATTAAATTTTAGAATATTATAAATTTATATTATTTTATTTCGAATAAGCTTGTATGAACTGAAATGATTGTTTTATGACAAAACAAAAGGTCATATTAATTTGAAATAGATAATTGTTCATGCAGTCTTAATTGTTTGAACTGTTTCGACAAACAAATTTATTTTTTAAATCTCTTAGTTATTAATTTTTGGAATATTATTAAATTAGTATTATTTTATTCTGACCAAGCTTGTACGAACCAAAACAATTATTTTATAACAAAACAAAAGGTTATAATGATTTGAAATAGGTAATTACTAAAATAGGAACTAGTTCGATAAATAGATTTATTTTTTAAATCTCCTACTTATTAATTTTTGAAATATTAATAAATTAGTATTATTTTATTCCAAATAGGCTTGTATGAAGAAACAAATTGTTCTATGACAAAATAAAAATTCATAATGATGTAAAATAGATAATTGTTGAAATAGCCATAATTATTTGAACTGATTTGGTTAACAGATTCACTTTTTAAATCACTTATTGATGTTTAAAATATTAATAAATTATTTTTATTTTATTTCGAATAAGCTTATATGAATTAAAAAAATTGTTTTATGATAAAACAAAATGTCATAATGATTTTAAATATACAAAGTTCAAATAGTTATAACTCTTTGAATTTGTTCAGAAAACATATTTATTTTTTTAAATCTTTTGCTTAATAATTTTTAAAATATTAATAAATTAGTATTATTTTATTTTGGATAAGTTTTTATGAATTAAAACAATTGTTTTATGATAAAACAAAAAGTCATAATGATTTTAAATAAGTAATTGTTCAAATAGTCATAACTATTTAAGCTTGTTCAGTAAACAAATTTATTGTTTCAAATCTCTTGCTTATTAATTTTTCGAATGTTAATATATTAGCATTATTTTATTCCAAAAAGCTTGTATGATATGAAGCAAATATTTTATGACTAAAAAAAGTTTAGAACAATTTGAAGTAGATAATTATTCTAATAGTTTTAACTATTCGAACTGATTTGGCAAATATATTTATTTTTTAAATCTCTTACTTGTTAATTTTAGGAATATTATTAAATTAATTTTATTTTTAACCGAATAAGCTTCTATGATCAGAAACAATTAATTTATGACAAAACAAAGATCTTAATGATTTGAGATTGATAATTGTTCAAGTAGTCATAATTATTCAAACTGGTTCAATAAATAGATTTTGTTTTTAAATCTCTTACTTATTAATTTTTGAAATATTAATAAAATTGTATTATTTTATTTCAAATAAGCTTGTATGATAAAAAAATTATTTTATAACAAAACAAAAGGTCATAATGATTTGAAAATATATAATTGTTCAAATGGCCATAATTATTTTAACTAATTCGGTAAACAAATTTATTTTTAAATCTTTTACTAATTAATTTTATAAATATTAAGTTTAAATTGTTATGACTATCTAAAAAATTATCTATTTTAAACCATTATGACATATAGTTTTGTCAGAAAATAATTAGTTCTATTTATGCAAGCTTATTTTAAATAGAATGATATAAATTTATTAATATTTCAAAAATTAATAAAAAATTAAAAAAATAAATTTATTTTCTGAACATGTTCAAATAGTTATGACTATTTGAATAATTATTTATTTCAAATCATTATGATCTTTTGTTTTGTCATAAAATAATTGTTTCTGTTTATAAAATATTATTTAGAATACAATAATACTAATTTATTAATATTCTAAAAATTAATAAGTTAGAGATTTAAAAAATAAATCTATTTACTAAACAAGTTCAAATTGTCATATCTATTTGAACTATTATCTATTTCAAATCATTATGACATTTTGTTTTGTTGTCAAACAACTGTTTTTATTCATACAAAAATTATTCATAATAAAATAGTACTAATTTATTAATATTTCAAAAATTAATAAGAGATTTAAAAATTAAATCAATTTATCGAACCAATTCAAATAGTTATGACTATTTGAACAATTATCTATCTAAAATCATTATGATTTTTTTTTCATAAAACAATTTTTTTTGATCATACAAGCTTATTTGGAGTAAAATATTGTTAAATTAATAATATTCTAAAAATTAATAAGCAAGAGATTTAAAAAATAAATGTGTTTGTTGAACTAGTTCAAATAGTTAAGACTATTAGAACAATTATTTATTTCACATCATTCTGACTTTTTGTTTAGTCATAAAATAATTTTCAGTTCATACATGCTTATTCAAAATAAAATAATACTAATTTATTAACATTCAAAAAATTAATAAACAAAAAATAAAAAAATAAATCTATTTACTGAATAAGTTCAAATAGTCATGACTTTGTGAACAATTATCTATTTAGAATAAATATGATCTTTTCTTTTATCATAAAAGAATTGTTTCAGTTAATAAAAGTTTATCCAAAAGAAAATAATATTACTTTATTAATATTTCAAAATTTGATAAGTTAAAGATTTAAAAAATAAGTTAGTTTATTGAATTAATTCAAATAATTATGGCCATTTAAACAATTATCTATTTCAAATCATTACAAACTTTTTGTTTTGTCATAAAATAATTGTTTTTCATCATACAAGCCTATTCGGAATAAAAGAATATTAATTTATTAATATTTAAAAAATTAATAATAATGATATTTAAAAAATAAATCTATTTATCGAACTAGTTCCTCTTTGAACAATTATTTATTTTCAATTGTTATAAATTTTTGATCTATTATAAAATAATTGTTTCAGCTCATATAACTTAATTTGGAATAAAATAATATCTTGATAAGAGATTTAAAAAATAAATCAATTTGCCAAAGCAGTCCAAACAATTAAGACTATATGAACAATTATCTGTTTACTGAAAATTATGGACTTTTGTTTGGTCATGTAACTATTTTTTTTTATCATTCAAGCTTATTCAGAATAAAATAAAACTAATTTATTAATCTTTCAAAAATTAATAAGTAAGAGGTTTAAAAAATAAATCTGTTTACCAAACTAGTTCAATATATGTCTATGTGAACAATTGTAAACCTCAACTTATTATAACCTTTTGATCTGTCATAAAACAATTATTTTTGTGCATATAAGTTTATTTGGAATAAAATAATACTAATCTAATAATATTCCAAAAATTAATAACTAAGATAATTAAAAAATAAATTTATTTACTGAACTAGTTTGAATATTTAAGACTGTATGAATACTTATCTATTTCAAATTGTTATGACATTTTGTTTTGTCATAAAATAAGTATTTTTGAATTCATACTAGCTTATTTGGAATAAAATGAAATGAATTTATTAATATTTCAAAAAATAATAAGTAAGATTTAAAAATAATTTTATTTACCTAACCTATTTAAATAATTATGACTATTTAAACAATTAGCTATTTCAAATCATTATGACATTCTGTTTTGTCATAAAACAAATGTTTTTTTTCATATAAATTTGTTTGGAATAAAGTAATACCAATCTATTAATATTTCAAAAATTAATAAGAAATTTAAAAAATAAATCTTTTTATCAAATGAGTTCAAATACTAGACTATTTGAGTAATTATTTATTTCAAATCATTATGATTTTTTTTGTTACAAAACATTTGTTTATGTTCATACAAGCTTATTTGAATTGAAATAATACTAATTTATTAATATTTCAACAATTAATAAGAAAAAAATCTTAAAAATAAATATGTTTATCAAACTAGATCAAATAGTCATGACTATTTGAATAAATTATCTATTTCAAATTGTTATGACATTTTGTTTTGTTATAAAAAAATTATTTTATTTCATATAAGCTTATTCAAAATAAAAGAAAACTAAGTTATTAATATTACAAAAGTGAATAATTAAGATATTTAAAAAATGAATCTATTTGCCGAACAAGTTTAAATAATTATTACTATTTCAACAATTATCTATTTGAAATTGCTATAATCGTTTGTCTTGTCATAAAATGATTTTTTTTTTATTCATACAAGCTTATTTCAAATAAAATAATACAAATTTATTAATATTAAGACAATTAATAAGTAAAAGATTTAAAAAATAAATCTATTTATTGAACAAATTCAATCTTTATGACTATTTGAACAATTATTTATTTCAAATTGTAATGAATTTTTGTTTTGTCATAAAATAATTGTTTCTGTTCATACAAGCTTATTCATATTAAATTAATATTAATTTATTAATATTTTGACAATTAATAAGTAAAAGATTTAAAAAATAAATATGTTTATCGAATAAGTTCAAATAGTCAAGATTGTGAATAATTATCTATTTCAAATTATCATGACCTTTTGTTTTTTAATGAAACAATTGTTTCAGTTCATATAAGCTTATTTTAAATGAAATAATACTAATTTATTAATATTCCAAAAATTAATGAGTAAGGGAATTAAGAAATGAATCTGTTTACCAAACATGTTCAAATAATTATGACTATTTGAACAATTATATATTTCAAAACATTATGATTTTTTTTGCCATAAAACAATTGGTTCTATGCATGCAAGCTTATTTTGAATAAAATAATATAAATTTATTAATTTCAAAAATTAATAAGTAAAAATTAAAAAAATAAATATGTTTTCTTAACAAGTTCAAATAGTTATGACTATTTGAATAATTATCTATTTCAAATCGTTATGACCTTTTGTTTTGTCATAAACCAATTGTTTTTGTTCATTCGAAATACAATAATACTGATTTATTAAAATTTCAAAAATTAATAAGTAAAAGATTTAAAAATATATATTTATTTATCGAGTGAGTTCAGATAGTTATAACTATTTGAACAGTTATTTATTTCAAGTCATTATGATATTTTGTTTTGTCATCAAATAATTGTTTCTATTCGTACAAGTTTATTCAAAACAAAATAATACTAATTTATTAATATTCTAAAAATTAATAAGTTGGAGATTTTAAAAATAAATTTGTTCATTGAAAAAGTTCAAATATTCATGTTCATTTGAACTATTATCTAATTTAAATCGTTATGACATTTGTCGTAAAATAGTTATTTCTATTAATACAAAATTATTCAAAATAAAATACTAATTTATTAATATTTCAAAAATTAATAAGAGATTTAAAAACTAAATCTGTTTATTAAACAAGTTCAAATAGTTAGGATTATTTAAACAATTATCTATCCCAAATTGTTATGATCTTTGATTTGTCATAAAACAATTTTTACTATTCATACAACCTTATTTGAAGTAAAATATTGCTAGATGAATAACATTCTAAAAATTAATAAGTAAGAGATTTAAAAAGTATATGTGTTTGCCGAACCAGTTCAAATAATTAAGACTTTTAGAACAATTATCTATTTCAAATTGTTCTAACCTTTTTTTGTCATAAAATAATTTTTCAATTCATACATGCTTATTTGAAATAAATAATACTAATTTATTAACATTCAAAACATTAATAAATAACAAATTCAAAAAATAAATCTATTTATCGAACAAGTTCAAATGGTTATGATTATTTGAACAATTATCTATTTAAAATAAATATAATCTTTTGTTTTAGCATAAAACAATTGTTTTTAGTTCATAACAGCTTATTTGAAATAAAATAATATTATCTTATTAATAGTTTAAAAGTTGATAAATTAGAGATTTAAAAAAAATAAGTTAGTTTATCAAATTGGTTCAAATAATTATGGCCATTTAAACTATTATCTATCTCAAATCATTATGAACTTTTCTTTTATCATAAAAAATTATTTTCATCATACAAGCCTATTTTGAATAAAATAATATTAATTTATTAATAATTCAAAAATTAATTAGGAGAGTTAGAAAACAAATTTGTTTATTGAACAAGTTCAAATAGTTATGACTATTAGAACAATTATTTATTTAAAATCATTATGACCTTTTCTTTTGACATAAAACAATTGGTTCAGTTCATAAAAGCTTATCCAAAATACAATAATACTAATTTCTTAATATTTCCAAAATTAATAAGTAAGAGTTTAAAAAAATAAATTTGTTTATCTAACAAATTCATATAGTTAAGACTATTTGAATAATTATCTATGTCACATCACTATGACCTTTTGTTCTATCATAAAACAATTATTTTAGTTTCATACAAGCTTATTTGAAATAAAATAATACTATTTTATTAATATTTCAAAAATTAATAAGTAATTTAAAAAGTGACTCTGTTTATCGAATCAGTTTAAATAATTATGGGTATTTCAACAATTATCTATTTCAAATAGTTATTCCTTTTTGTTTGGTCGTATAACAATTGTTTTTGATCATATAAGCTTATTTGAAATAAAATAATACTAATTTATTAATCTTTCAAAAATTAATAAAAGATTAAAAAAATAAATTTGTTTATCAAAATAGTTTAAATGGTTATAACTATTTGAATAATTGTATACTTTAAATCGTTATAACCTTTTATTCTATCATAAAAAAAATATTTCTATTCATACAAGCCTATTTGAAATAAAATAATATTAATCTAATAATATTCCAAAAATTAATAACCAAGAGGTTTAAAAAATAAATTTGTTTGCCAAACCAATTCAAATAATTATGACTATATGAACAATTATCTATTTTAAATCTTTATGACCTTTTATTTTGTCATAAAACAAAATTTTCAATTTATACTAGCTTACTCAAAATAAAATAAAATGAATTTATGAATATTTCAAAAATTAATAAGTAAGAGATTTGAAAAATAATTCTATTTATTGAACCAGTTCAAATAATTATAACTATTTGAACAATTATTCTATTTCAAATTATTATTACTTTTTGTTTTGTCATAAAACAATTGTTTTTGTTAATATAAGTTTGTTTCAAAATAAAATAATACTAATATATTAATATTTGGAAAATTAATTAGTAGGAGATTTAAAAAGTAAATTTGCATACCAAAACATTTCAAGTAGTTTTGGCTATTTGAATAATTATCTATTTCAAATTATTATAACCTTTTATTTTGTCATCAAATAATTGGTTTTGTTCATACTATTTTATTCGAAATAAAATAATACTAAATTAATAATATTTTGAAACCTAATAACCAAGAAAATTAAAAAATAAATCTGACTGCTAAACCAATTCAAATAGTTTAGACTATATTTGTGATTATCTATTTCAAATCGTTATGACCTTTTCTTTTATCATAAAATATTGTTTTAGTCATACAAGCTTGTTTGAATTAAAATAATACTAATTTAATAATATATAAAAAATTACTAAGTAAGAGATTTAAAAATAAATTTATTTACTGAATTAGTTCAAATGGTTAAGACTATTAGAATAATTTATCTATTTCAAATCATTCTAACCTTTTGTCTAGTTATAAAGCATTTGTTTCAGTTCATACAAGCTTTCAGAATAAATTAATACTAATTTATTAACATTCAAAAAATTAATAAGAAAGATATTTAAAAAAATAAATCTATTTACCAAACAAGTTCAAATAATTATTATTATTTGAATAATAGTCTATTTAAAATCATTCTAACCTTTTGATTTGTCATAAAACCATTGTTTTAGTTAATACAAGCTTAGATGGAATAAAATAATATGGATTTATTAATATTTCCTAAATTAATAAGTAAAAAATTTTAAAAAATAAACCTATTTACTAAATCAACTAAAATAATTATGGTCATTCGAATGATTATCTATTCCAAATCATTATGACCTTTGGTTTTGTGATAAAATAATTATTTTTTTATCATACAAGCTTATTCAAAATAAAATAATACTAATTTATTAATATTTTAAAAATTAATAAATAAAGAATTTAAAAATAAATCTATTTACTAAACTATTTAAATAGTTATGACTATTTCAGCAATAATCAATCTCAAATCATTAAAATCTTTGTTGTCATAAAACAATTATTTCTGATCATAGAAGCTTATTCGATTAAAAATAATACTAATTTAATAATATTCTAAAAATTAATAATTAATAGATTTAAAAAATAAATATGTTTGCCGAACCAATTGAAATAGTTAAAACTATTAGAATAATTATCCATTTCAAATCGTTTTGACCTTTTGTTTAGTCATAAAATATTTGTTTTCATATCTTACAAGCTTATTCATAACAAAATAATCCAAATTTATTAATGTTTAGAAAATTAATAATCAAAAGATTTGAAAAAGTAAATTTGTTTACCGAAAAAGTTCAAATAGTTATGACTATTTGAACAACTATTTATCTAAAATCATTATGACCTTTTGTTTTAACATAAAACAATTGTTTCATTTCATTAAAGCTTATCAAAAATAAAAAATACTAATTTATTAATATTTCAAAAATTAATAAGCAAGAGTTTAAAAAAATAAAATTGTTTACCAAACAAATTTAAATAGTTACAACTCTTTGAACAATAGTCTATTTAAAATCTTTATGACCTTTTGTTTTGTCATAAAACAATTATTTCAGTCCATACAAGCTTATTCAAAATAAAATAATAAAAATTTATTAATATTCTAAAAATTAATAAGTGATTTAAAAAGTGAATTTGTTTACCAAATTAGTTTAAATAATTATAGCCATTTCAGTAATTACCTATTTCAAATTATTATTACCTTTTGTTTGGTCATATAACAATTATTTTTGATCATACAAGCTTATTCGAAATAAAATAACACTAATTTATTAATCTTTCAAAAGTTAATAAGTAAGTGATTAAAAATAAATCTATTTAGCGAATTACTTCAAATAGTTCTATTTGAACAATTATATAATTCAAATCGTTATAACATTTTGTCCTGTCATAAAAACAATTATTTTTGTTCAAACAAGTCTATTCAAAATAAAATAATACTAATCTAATAAAATTCTAAAAACTAATAACCAAGTGATTTTAAAAAATAAATTTGTTTGTCGAACCAATTCATATAGTTAAGATTATATGAACAATTATTTATTTTAAATCATTATGACCCTTTGTTTTGTCATAAAATAATTTTTTCAATCATACTAGCTTATTTGAAATAAAATAAAATAACTTTATTAATATTTCAAAAATTAATAAGTAAGAGATTTTAAAAATAATTTTGTTTACCTAACTGTTCAAATAATTATGACTATTTGAATAATTATTTATTTCAAATTGTTATGACCTTTTGTTTTGTCATAAAACAAATGTTTTTGTTCATATAAATTTGTTTAGAATAAAATAATACTATTCTATTAACATTTTAAAACTTAATAAGAGATTTAAAAATTAAATCATTTATCAAACCAATTTAAATAGTATGACTATTTAAGTGCTATTTAAGTAATTATTTATTTCAAATCATTATGACTTTTTGTTCTATTATAAAACAATAGTTTCTATTCATATAACCTTATTCAAATTAAAATAATACTAATTTATTAATATTTTGACAATTAATAAGTAAAAAATTTAAAAATAACTATGTTTACCAAACTAGATTAAATAGTCATTACTATTTGAATAATTATCTATTTCAAATCATTATGATCTTTTGTTTTGTCAAAAAAAAAAAATTCAGTTCATATAAGCTTATTCAAGATAAAAAAAAAGTTATTAATGTTCCTGAAAATTAATAATTAAATGATAAAAAAATGAATCTATTTACCAAACAAATTTAAATATTTATGACTATTTGAACAATTATTAATTTAAAATCACTATAAATTTTTTTGACATAAAATAATTTTTTCTGTTCATACATGCTTATTTCGAATAAAATATTACAAATATATTAACATTAAGACAACTAATAAGTAAAAGATTTAAAAAATAAAGCTGTTTATCGAATAAGTTCAAATCGTTATGACTATTTGAACAATTATTTATTTCAAATTGTTATGACTTTTTGTTTTGTCATAAAACAATTATTTCTATTCATGCAAGCTTATTTGGATTAAAATAATATTAATTTATTAATATTTGCATAATAAATAAGTAAAAGATTTAAAAAATAAATATGTTTATCGAACAAGTTCAAATAGTCATAACTATTTGAATAATTATCTATTTCAAATCATTGTGACCTTTTGTTTTTTAATAAAACAATTGTTCCTGTTCATATAAGCCTCTTTGAAATAAAGTAATACTAATTTATTAATATTTAAAAAATTAAAGAGTAAGAGAATTAAAAAAAATTGGCTCTGTTTACCGAACAAGTTTAAATAGTTACAAGCATTTAAAAAATTATCTATTTCAAAACATTATAACATTTTGTTTTGTCATAAAACAATTGGTTCTATTAATGCAAGCTTATTTTGAATAAAATAATATAAATTTATTAATATTCCAAAAATTAATAAGTAAAAATTTAAAAAATAAATCTATTTTCTAAACACGTTTAAATTATTATGACTATTTCAATAATTATCTATTTCAAATTGTTATGACCATTTATTTTGTCATAAACCAATTTGTTCTGTTCAAACAAGCTTATTCGAAATAAAATAATACTAATTTATTAATATTCTAAAATTAAAAAGTAAAAGATTTAAAAAATAAATCTGTTTATCGAACGAATTCAAATAATTATGACTATTTGAATAATTATTTATTTCAAGTCATTATGATCTTTTGTTTTGTCATAAAATAATTATTTCTATTCATACAAGTTTATTCAAAATAATATAATACTAATTTATTAATATTTTAAAAATTAAATAAGTTGAAGACTTAAAAAATTAATCTGTTTACCAAATAAGTTCAAATAGTCATGTATATTTGAACTATTATCTATTTTAAATCATTATGACATTTTGTTTTGTCATAAAACAATTGTTTCTATTCATGCAAGATTATTCATAATAAAATAATACAAATTTATTACTATTTCAAAAATTAATAAGACATTTAAAAACTAAATCTCTCTAACGAATCAATTCAAATTGTTATGACTATTTGAACAGTTATCTATCTCAATTTGTTATGATCTTTGTTTTATCTTAAAACATTTGTTTCTATTCATGCAAGCTTATTTGGAGTAAAATATTGCTAAATTTTCAATATTCTAAAAATTAATAGGTATGGATTTAAAAAATAAATGTGTTTGCCGAACTAGTTCAAATAGTTAAGACTACTAGAATAATTATCTATTTCAAATCATTTTGGCCTTTTGTTTAGTCATAAAATAATTGTTTTAGTTCGCACATGCTTATTCAAAATAAAATAATACTAATTTATTAACATTAAAAAAAACTAATAAGTGAGAAATTAAAAATAAATAAATATATTTATCGAACAAGTTTAAATAGTTATGACTATTTGAACAATTATCTATTTAAAATCGTTATGACCTTTTATTTTATCATAAAATAATTGTTTCAGTTCATAAAAGGTTATCCACAAAAATAATATTACTTTATTAATATTTTAAAGATTGATAAGTTAGAGATTTAAAATATAAATTAGTTTATCAAATCAATTCAAATAATTATGGCCATTTGGACAGTTATCTATTTCCAATCATTATGAACTTTTTTTTTGTTATAAAATAATTATTTGTCATCATACAAGCCTATTTGGAATAAAATAATATTAATTTATTAATATTAAATAATTAATAAGTAGGAGATTTAAAAAATAAATCTGTTTATCAAACCAGTACTATTTGAGCAATTATATATTTCAAATTATTATAACCTTTTATTCTGTCATAAAATAATTATTTCTATTTGTATAAGCTTATTCAAAATAAAATAATACTAATGTAATAATATTCTAAAAATAAATAACTAAGAGATTTAAAAAATAAATTTGTTTGCTGAACCAATTCAAATAGTTAAGGTTACATGGACAATTCTTTATTTCAAATTGTTATGACCTTTTGTTTTGTCATAAAATTTTTCAGTTCTTACTAACTTATTTGGAATAAAATAAAATAAATTCATTAATATTTCATAAATTAATCAGTTGGAGATTTAAAAAATAATTATGTTTGTCGAACTAGTTCAAATAATTATGACTACTTGAATAATTATCTACTTTAAATCGTTATGACCTTTTATTTTGTCACAAAATAAATGTTTTTGTTCAAATAAGTTTGTTTGAAATAAAATAATATTAATTTATTAATATTTTGCAAATTAATAAGTAAGAGAATTAAAAAATAAATCTGTTTACTAAACCAATTCAATTAGTTATAACTATTTAAACAATTATTTATTTCAAATCGCTGTGACTATTTGTTTTGTCATAACACAATTACTTCTATTCTTACAGTCTTATTTGGAAAAAAACTAATGCTAAGTTATTAACATTTTGAAAATTAATAAGTAAAAGACTTGAAAAATGAATCTATTAGCTTGACCTGTGCAAATAGTTATGACTGTTTCAACAATTATCTATATCAAATCATTATAATATTTTGTTTTATCACAAAACAATTGTTTTTGTTTGTACAAGTTTATTCATAATAACATAATTCTAATTTATTAAAATTCAAAAATTTAATAAGTAATAGATTTAAAAAATGAATATGTTTATTGAACAAGTTCAAATAGTTATGACTATTTGAATAATTATCTATTTCAAATCGCTATAACATTTTGTTTTGTCATAAAATAATTTTTCTATTCATACAAGCTTATTTCAAATAAAATAATACAAATTTATTGATATTAAAACAATTAATAAGTAAAAGATTTAAAAAATAAATCTATTTACCACATAAGTTTAACTAGTTATGACTATTTGAACAATTACTTATTTTAAATCATTATGACTTTTTGTTTTGTCATAAAACAATTATTTTTGTTCATAGAAGCTTAGTCGGATTGAAATAATATTAATTTATTAATATTTTGACAATTAATAAGCAAAAGATTGTAAAAATAAATATGTTTACTGAACAAGTTCAAATATTCATAACTAATTGAATAATTATCTATTTCAAATCATTATGACTTTTTGTTTCGTCTTATATCAGTTCATATCAGCTTATTCAAAATAAAATAATATAAATTTATTAATATTTCAAAAATTAATGAGTAATAGATTTAAAAAATGAATATGTTTACTATACAAGTTCAAATCGTTATGATTATTTGATCAATTATTTATTTCAAATCATTTTGATCTTTCGTCATAAAACAATTTTTTCTGTTCATACAAACTTCTTTTGAATAAAATAATATAAATTTATTAATATTTCAAAAATTACTAAGTAGAAATTTAAAAAATAAATATTTTTTCTAAACACATTCAAATAATTATAACTACATGAACAATTATTTATTTCAAATAGTTATGACCATTTGTTTTGTTGTAAACCAATTATTTCTATTCATAAAAGCTTATTTGAAATAAAATAAAACTAATTTATTAATAATCCAATAATTAATAAGTAAAAGATTTAAAAAATAAATCTATTTACCAAGTAAGCTCAAATAGTTATGATTGTTTGAACAATTATTGATTTCAAATAGTTATGATCTTTTGTTTTATCATAAAACATTTGTTTGTATTTATACAAGTTTATTCATAATAAGATAACAATAATTTATTAATATTATGAAAATTAATAGATAAAAGATCTAAAAAATAAATCTATTTATCAAATAAGTTAATAGATATATTCATTCGAACAATTATCTATTTCAAATTGTTATGACCTTTTGTTTTATCGTAAAACAATTGTTTCTATTCATATAGAATTATTCAAAATAAAATATTACTTATTTATTAATATTTTGAAAATTAATAAGAGATTTAAAAACTAAATTTTTTTGCTAAACCAGTTCAAATAATTATAACTATTTGAACAATTATCTATCTCAAATCATTATGATCTTTATTTTGTCATAAAAAAATATTTTTTTCATATAAGCTTATCCAGATTAAGATAATACTAATTTAATAATTAAAAATAAATGTGTTTACTAAACCTGTTCAAATAGTTAAGACTATTAGTATAATTTTCTATTTCAAATCATTCTAACCTTTTGTTTAGTCATAAAACAATTATTTTAGTTCATGCGATCTTATTCGAAATAAAATAATTGTAAATTATTAACATTCAAAAAATTAATAAGCAAGAGATTTAAAAAAATAAATCCGTTTACCAAATAAACTCAAATAGATATGACCATTTGAACAATTATCTATTTAAAATTGTTATGACCTTTTATGTTTTCATAAAATAATTATTTCAGTTCATAAAAGCTTATACAAAATAAAATAATATTACTTTAATAATATCTCAAAAATAGATAAGTTGGGAATTAAAAAATAAGACAGTTTATCAAATCAATTCAAATAATTATGGCCATTTGAATAATTATCTATTTCAAATTGTTATGAACTTTTGTTTTGTCATAAAACTATTGTTTTTAATTATATAAGCATATTAGGAATAAAATAATACTAATTTATTAATATTTTAAAAATTAATAGGTAGGAGATTTGAAATATAAATCTATTTACCGAACCAGTTCCAGTTTGAACAATTATCTATTTCAAATCATTATAACATTTTATTTTGTTATAAAATAATTGTTTTAGATCATTTTATTCGGAATAAAATAATATTAATTTAATAATATTTTCAAAAATTAATAAATAAGAGATTTAAAAATTAAATCTATTTGTCGAAATAGTTCAAATAGTTAAGACTAATGAACAATTATCTATTTCAAATCATTAGGACCTTTTTTTTGTCATAAAATAATTGTTTTAGTTCATATAAGTTTATTCAAAATAAAAATACTAATTTATTAATATTTCAAAAATTAATAAGTAAGTGATTTAAAAAGTGAATCTGTTTACTAAATCAGTTTAACTAATTATGGCCATGTTAATAATTATCTATTTCAAATCATTATTACCTTTTGTTTGGTCATAGAACAATTGTTTTTGAACATTAAAGTTTATTCGGAATAAAAAAATTTTAATTTATTAATCTTTCAAAAATTAATAAGAGATTTAAAAAATAAATCTATTTATCAAACTCATGCAAATAGTTATGATTATTTGAACAATTGTAAACTTCAAATTGTTATAACCTTTTATTCTATCATAAAATAATTATTTTTGTTCATACAAGTTTGTTGAAATAAAATAATATTAATCTAATAATATTCTAAAAATTAATAACTAAAAGAATTAAAAAATAAATTTGTTTGCCAAACTAGTTCAAATATTTAAGACTATATGAACAATTATCTATTTCAAATCACTACGACTTTTTGTTTTGTCATAAACTAAGTTTTTTTGAATTCATACTAGCTTATTTGGAATAAAATAAAATGAATTTATTAATATTTCAAAAATTAATAAGAGATTTAAAAAATAATTCTGATTGCCTAACCAATTCAAATAATTATGAGTATTTGAGCCATTATCTATTTTAAATTATTATAACCTTTTGTTTTGTCATAAAACAAATGTTTTTGTTTATATAAGTTTGTTTAGAATAAAATAATATGAATCTAATAATATTTTGTAAATTAATAGGAGATTTAAAATATAAATCCATTTATCAAACTAGTTCAAATAGTTATTGCTATTTAAGCAATTATTTATTTCAAATTGTTATGACTTTTTGTTCTATTACAACAATTTGTTTATCGAACAAGTTCAAATTGTTATGACTATTTGAGCAACTATTTATTTCAAGTTGTTATGATTTTTTGTTTTGTCATAAAACAACTATTTCTATTCATACAAGTTTTTTTGGATTAAAATAATAGTAATTTATTAATATTTTGACAATTAATAAGTCAAAGAGTTAAAAAATGAATATGTTTACCAAACAAGTTCAAATAGTCATAACTATTTGAATAATTATTTATTTCAAATTATTATGACCTTTTCTTTTATATCAAACAATTATTTTAGTTCATATAAGCTTATTTGAATTAAAATAATATTAATTTATTAATATTTCAAAAATTAATGAGTAAGAGAATTAAAAAAAGAATCTGTTTACTGAATAAGTTCAAATAATTATGACTATCTGAACAATTATCTATCACAAAACATTATGACCTTATGTTTTGTCATAAAACAATTGGTTCACTCATGCAAGCTTATTTCAAATATAATAATTTAAATTTGCAAATATTTCAAAAATTAATAAGTAAAAATTTCAAAAATAAACTGTTTTACTATTTTGTCATTACCTTTTGTTTATTTGAACAATTATCTATTTCAAATCATTAATTTGTTTACCGAACAAATTCAAATAGTTATGACTATTTGAACATTTGTCTTTTTAAAATCGTTATGACCTTTTGTTTGTCATAAAACAATTATTTAAGTTCATACAAACTTACTCAAAATAAAATAATAGTAGTTTATTAATATTTCAAAAATTAATAGGTGATTTAAAAAGTGATTCTGTTTATTAAATCAGTTTAAATAATTATAGTCATTTCAACAATTATCTATTTGATTTCCTTATTACCTTTTGTTTGGTCATATAACAATTATTTTTTTATCATACAAGCTTATTCAAAATAAAATAATACTAATTTATTAATCTTTCAAAAGTTAATAAGTAAAAAATTAAAAAAATAAATCTGTTTACCGAACCCATTCAAATAGTTATGACTATTTGAACAAATGTATAGTTTAAATCAATTATTTAAAAAATAAACCTTTTGTTCTATCATAAAGCAATTATTCATGTTCATACAAGCTTATTCAAAATAAAAATAATACTAATCTAATAATAATCCGAAAATTAATAACTATTTGAACAAATGTATAGTTTAAATCAATTATTTAAAAAATAAGCTTTCTGTTTTATCATAAAACAATTATTCAAGTTCGTACAAGCTTATTCGAAATAAAATAATACTAATCTAATAATACTCCAAAAATTAATAACTAAGAGATTTAAAAGATAATTTTTTTTTTGAACTAGTTCAAATAGTTAAGATTATATAAATAATTGTCTATTTCAAATCATTATGACCTTTTGTTTTGTCAAAAACTAATTTTTTTCAATTCATACTAGCTTATTCAGAATAAACTAAAATGAATTTATTAATATTTCAAAAATTAAAAAGTAAGAGATTAAAAAAATAATTTTTCTTACCAAACTAGTTCAAATAACTATGATTATTTGAACAATTATCTATTTCAAATCATTTTGACCTTTTGTTTTGTCATAAAACAAATGTTTTTGTCATATAAATTTGTTCAGAATCAATTAATACTATTCTATTAATATTATGAAAATAATAAGAGCTCTAAAAAATAAATCTTTTTATTAGACCAATTTAAATAGTTTGACTATTTGAGCAATTGTTTATTTCAAATTGTTATGACTTTTTGTTATGTTATAAAATAATAGTTTCTATTCATACAAGTTTTTTTGGATTAAAATAATACTACCTTAATAATATTTCGATAGTTAATAAGTAAAAAATTTTAAAAATAAATACGTTTATTAAACTTCATCAAATAGTCATGAATATTTGAATAACTATCCATTTCAAATTGTTATGACATTTGTTTTGTCATAAAAAAATTATTTCAGTTCATATAAGCTTATTCAAAATAAAATAATATTAACTTATTAATATTCCAAAAATTAATAACTAAGAGATTTAAAAAATAAACCTACTTATTGAACCAATTTAAATAACTATGACTATGTGAACAATTATCTATTTGAAATCATTATAACCTTTTGCTTTGTCATAAAATGATTTTTTCAATTCACACAAGCTTATTTTGAATAAAACAATACAAATTTATTAATATTAAGACAATTAATAAGTAAAAGATTTAAAAAATAAATCTGTTTACTAAACAAGTTCAAATTATTATAACTATTTACCTATTTCAAATTGTTATGACTTTTTGTTTTGCCATAAAACAAATCTTTCTATTCATACAAGCTTATTCGGATTAAAATAATATTATTTTATTAATATTTCAACAATTAATAAGTAAAAGATTTAAAAAATAGATATGTTTATCAAATAAGTTCAAATAAATAACTATTTGAATAATTATCTATTTCAAATTATCGTAACCTTTTGTTTTGTAATAAAACAATTGTTTCAGTTAATATAAGCTTATTTGAAATAAAATAATACTAATTTAATGAGTATGAGAATTAAAAAAATAAATCTATTTACCGTACAAGTTCAAATAGTTATAACTATATGAATAATTATCTATTTCAAAACATTATGACCTTTTGTTTTGTCATAAAACAATTGGTTCTGCTCATGCAAGCTTATTTCAAATAAAATGATATAAATTTATTAATATTCCCAAAATTAATAAGTAAAAATTTAAGAAATAAATCTGTTTTCTAAACACATTTAAAATTGTTATGACTATTCGAACAATTATCTATTTCAAATCATTATGAACATTTGTTTTGTCATAAACCAATTGTTTTTGTTCATACAAGCTTATTGAGAATAAAATAACACTAATTTATTAATATTCCAAAAATTAATAAGTAGAGTATTTAAAAAATAACTCTGTTTACGGAGCAAGTTCAAATAGTTATGACTATTTGAAAAATTATTTATTTAAATTATTATGATCTTTTATTTTGTCATAAAATAATGTTTCCATTCATACAAGTTTATTCAAAATAAAATAATACTAATTTATTAATATTCTAAAAGTTAATAAGTTTGAGATTTAAAAAATAAATCTATTTACTGAATAAGTTCAAATAGTAATGTCTATTTGAACTATTATCTATTTCAAATCGTTATGATATTTTGTTTGACCATAAAACAATTATTTATATTCATACAAAAATTTTCAAAGTAAAATAATACCAATTTATCACTATTTCAAAAATTAATAGGGATTTAAAAAATAAATGTATTTACCAAACCAGTTTAACTAGTTAAGACTATTAGAACAATTATTTATTTCAAATCATTTTGACCTTTTGTTTAGTCATAAAATAATTCTTTCAGTTCATACATGCTTACTCAGAATATAATAATATTAATTTATTAACATTCAAAAAATTAGTAGTCAAGAAATTAAAATAATAAATCTATTTACCGAATAAGTTCAAATAGTTAAAACTATTTAAACAATT
Source organism: Durio zibethinus (assembly GCF_002303985.1). The sequence goes on along the minus strand of NW_019168026.1, from coordinate 108,707 downwards.
ATCTATTTAAAATCTTTATGACCTTTTATTTTATCAGAAAATAATTATTTCAATGCATAAAAGCTTATTCAAAATAAAATAATATCACTTTATTAATATTTCAAAAATTGATAAGTTAGAGATTTCAAAAATAAATTAGTTTATTGTGGCCATTTGAACCATTATTATGGCCATTTGAACTATTATCCATTTCAAATCGTTATTAACTTTTGTTTTGTCATAAAATAATTGTTTTTCATCATACAAGCCTATTTGGAATAAAGTAATTCTAATTTACTCATATTTCAAAATTAATAAGTAGGACATTTAAAAAATAAATCTGTTTACTGAACTAGTTCAAATAGTTATGACTATTTGAACAATTATGTATTTCAAATTGTTATAACCTTTTATTACATCATAAAACAATTATTTATGTTCATACAAGTTTATTCAAGATAAAATAATACTAATGTAATATTATTCTAAAAATTAATAACTATGAGATTTAAAAAATAAATTTATTTGTCGAACGAGTTCAAATAGCTAAGGGTATATGAACAATTCTTTATTTCAAATCATTATGACCTTTTGTTTTATCATAAAATAATTTTTTGACAATTAACAAGTAAAATATTTTAAAATAAATATGTTTAGTAAACAAGTTCAAATAGTCATAACTATTTGAATAATTATCTATTTCAAATCGTTATGACCTTTTGTTTCATCATAAAACAATTGTATCAATTCATATAGTTTTATTCAAAATAAAATAATACTAATTTTTTAATATTTTGAAAATTAATGAGTACGAGATTTAAAAAAAATGAATATGCTTATTGAATAAGTTCAGATAGTTATGACTATTTAAATAATTATCTATTTCAAATCGTTATGCCCTTTTGTTTTGTCATAAAACAATTGTTTCTGTTCATATGAGCTTATTCTAAGTAAAATAATATAAATTTGTTAATATTCCAAAAATTAACAAGTAAAAATTTAAAAAATAAATATGTTTTCTGACCACATTTAAATAGTTATGACTATTTGAACAATTATCTACTTCAAATAGTTCTGACCTTTTGTTTTATCATAAACCAATTGGTTTTGTTCATACAAGTTTCTTTGAAATAAAATAATACTAATTTATTAATATTCCAAAAATTAATAAGTAAAAGATTTAAAAAATAAATCTATTTACCGAGTAAGTTTGTCATAAAAGAAATGTTTCTATTCATACAAGTTTATTCAGAATAAAATAAAACTAATTTATAAATATTCTGCAAATTAATTGGTAGGATATTTAAAAAATAAATTTGTTTACCAAACAAGTTAAAATAGTCATGTCCATTTTGAACAATTATCTATTTAAAATCATTATGACTTTATGTTTTGTCATAAAACAATTATTTATGTTTATACAAAATTATTCAAAATAAAATAATATTGACTTATTAATATTTAGAAAATTAATAGGAGATTTAAAAACTAAATCTATTTATCGAACCAATTCAAATAGTTATGACTATTTGAACAATTATCTATCTCAAATCATTATGATCTTTATTTTGTCATAGAACAATTGTTTCTTTTCATACTAGAATATTTGGATTAGAATAATAGTAATTTAATAATATTCCAAAAATTAATAAGTAAGAGATTTAAAAAATTATTATGTTTGCATAACTAGTTCAAATAGTTAAAACTATTAAAACAATTATCTATTTCAAATCATTCTAACTTTTTGTTTAGTCATAAAACAATTATTTTAGTTTATACAAGCATATTTGAAATAAAATAATACTAATTTATTAACATTTGAAAATTTAAAAAGCAAGAGATTTAAAAAAATAATTTTGTTTGTTGAACCGGTTTAAATAATTATGACTATTTGAATAATTATCTATGTCAAATCATTATTACTTTTTGTTTTGTCATAAAATAAATGTTTTTGTCCATATAAGTTTATTCGAAATAAAATAATATTAATTTATTAATATTTTAAAAATTAATAAGATATTTAAAAAAATAAATCTGTTTACCAAACCAATTCAATTAGTTATAACTATTTGAACAATTATTTTTTCAAATTTTTATGATCATTTATTTTGTCATAAAACAATTGTTTCTATTCATACAATCTTATTCAGAATAAAGTAATGCTAATTTATTAATATTCTAAAAGTTAATAAGTAATGGATTTAGAAAATATATTTGTTGGCCTAACCAGTGCAAACAACTATGACTGTTTGAATAATTATCTATTTTTAATTGTTATAACTTTTTGTTTTGTCACAAAACAATTGTTTCTATTTGTACAAGCTTGTTTAGAATAACATAATTCTAATTTATTAATATACTAAAAATTAATAAGTAAGAGGTCTAAAAAATGAATTTGTTTACTGAACAAGTTTAAATAGTTATGACTATTTGAAGAATTGTCTATTTCAAATTGCTATAACCTTTGCTTTCATTGTAAAACAATTTTTTCTATTCATACAAGCTTATTTCAAATCTGTTTACTAAATAAGTTCAAGTAGTTATGACTATTTGAACAATTATTTATTTCAAATCATTATGACTTTTTGTCTTGTCATAAAACAATTGTTTTTTCTCATACAAGCTTTTCAAATTAAAATAATATTAATTTATTAATATTTCAACAATTAATAAGTAAAAGATTTAAAAAATAAATATGTTTACTGAACAAGTTCAAATAATAATAACTATTTGAATAATTATCTATTTAAAATCGTTATGACATTTTTCTCATCATAAAACAATTGTATTAGTTCATATAGGCTTATTCAAAATAAAGTTATACTAACTTATTAATATTCCAAAAATTAATAAATAAGAGATTTAAAAAACAAATTTGTTCACCGAACAAGTTCAAATAGCTATCACTATTTGAATAATTATCTATTTAGAATCATTATGACCTTTTGTTTTGTCATAAAATTTTTTTTTCTATTCATACAAGCTTATTTTGACGAAAATAATATAAATTGAATAACATTCCAGTAATTAATAAGTAAAAGTTTAAAAAATAAATATGTTTTCTAAACACATTTAAATAGTTATGATTATTTAAATAATTATCTATTTCAAATCATTATGACCTTTTTTGTTTTGTCATGAACTAATTGTTTCTATTAATAAAAGCTTATTCAAAATAAAATAAAAGTAATTTATAAAAATTTCAAAACTTAATAAGTAAATGATTTAAAAAATAAATTTGTTTACTGAGTGAGTTCAAATAGTTATGACTATTAAAATAATTATTTATTTCAAATCATTATGATCTTTTGTTTTGTCAACAAATAATTGTTTCTATTCAGACAAGTTTGTTCAAAATAAAATAATACTAATTTATTAATATTCTAAAAATTAATAAGTTGAAGATTTAAAAAATAATCGGTTTACTGAACAAGTTCAAATTGTCATGTCCATTTAAGCTATTATCTACTTCAAATCATTATGACATTTTGTTTTATCATAAAACAATTGTTTATATTCATACAAAATTATTCAAAATAAAATAATACTAATTTATTAATATTTCACAAATTAATAAAAGATTTAAAAACTAAATCTATTTACCAAACTAGTTCAAATAGTTATGTTTATTTGAATAATTATCTATCTCAAATCGATAAGATCTGTGTTTTTTTTCATAAAACAGTTGTTTCTATTCATACAAATTTATTCGAAGAAAAATATTGCTAAACTAATAATAATCTAAAAATTAATAAGTAAGAGATTTAAGAAAATAAATGCGTTTGCTGAACCAGTTTAAATAGTTAACACTATTAAAACAATTATCTATTTCAAATCGTTTTATCTTTTTGTTTAGTCATAAAATAATTTTTTCAATTCATACATTCTTATTCGAAATAAAATAATATTATTTTATTAACATTCAAAAAATTAATAAGCAAAGAATTTAAAAAATAAATTTGTTTACCATACAAGTTCAAATAGTTATTACTATTTGAATAATTATCTATTTAAAATCGTTGACCTTTTGTTTTATCATAAAACAATTGTTTTAGTTTATAAAAGCTTATCCAAAATAAAATACTATTACTTTATTAATATTTCAAAAATTGAGAAGTTAGAGATCTAAAAAATAAATAAATTTATCAAATTAGTTTAAATAGTTATGGCCATTTGAGCAATTATCTATTTCAAATCATTATGAAGTTTTGTTTCATCATAAAATAATTGTTTTTCATCTTACAATCCTATTCAAAATAAAATAATACTAATTTATTAATATTTTCAAAATTAATAAGTAGGAAAATATCTATTTACTAAACTAGTTCAAATAGTTATGACTATTTGAACAATTATATATTTCAATTTGTTATAACCTTTTGTTTTGTCATAAAACAATTATTTATGTTCATACAAGCTTATTTAAAAAAAAAAATACTAATCTAATAATATTATGAAAATTAATAACTAAGAGATGTAAGAAATAAATTTGTTTACAAACTAGTTCAAATAGTTAAGGCTATATGAATAATTATTTATTTCAAATCATTATAATATTTTGTTTTGTTGTAAAACAAATGTTTTTGTTCTTATAGGTTTGTTCAGAATAAAATAATATTAATCTCTTAATATTTTAAAAATTAATAAGAGATTTAAAAAATAAATTCATTTACCAAATCAGTTCAATTAATTATAACAATTTGACCAATTATTTATTTCAAACCTTTATGACTATTTGTTTTCTCATAAAATAATTGTTTCGATTGATACAATCTTATTCAAAAAATAGTAATGCTAATTTATTAATATTCTAAAAATTAATAAGTAACATATTTAGAAAATGAATCTGTGGGCTTGACTAGTACAAATAGTTATTGCTATTTGAAACAATTATTTATTTCAAATCATTATGACTTTTTGTTTTTTCACAAAATAATTGTTTTTGCTTATACAAGCTTATTCAGAATAATATAATTATAAGTTATTAGTATTTCAAAAATTAATAACTAAGAGTTTTAAAAACTAAATCTGTTCATTGAACAATTTCAAATAGTTATGACTATTTAAACAATTACCTATTTCAAAGAGCTAAAACCTTTTGTTTTGTCATAAAATAAATTTTCTATTCATACAAACTTATTTTTATTAAAATAATACAAATTTATTAATATTCAGACAATTAATAAGTAAAAGATTTTTTAAAAAATATGTTTACCGAATAAATTCAAATGGTTATGACTATTTGAACAATTATTTATTTCAGAGCATTATGACTTTTTGTTTTGTCATAAAATAATTGTTTTTGTTCATACAAGCATATTTAGGTTAAAATAATATTAATTTATTAATATTTCAACAATTAATAAGTAAAAGATTTTAAAAATAAATATGTTTACTGAACAAGTTCAAATAGTCATAACTATTTGAATAATTATTTATTTCAAATCATTATGACCTTTTGTTTCGTCATAAAACAATTTTATCATTCATATAGGCTTATTCAAAATAAAATAATATAGAAATACATAATTACTCAAATAGTCAAATTATTTGAACTAGATTGATAAATAGATTTATTTTTAAATATCTTATTAATTTTGGAAATATTAATAGATGAGTTTTACCTTATTTCGAACAAACTTATATGAACAAAAACATTTGTTTTTTGACAAAATAAAATGTTGTAACGATTTGAAATAGATAATTATTAAAATAGTGATAATTATTTGAACTGGTTAGGTAAACAAAATTATTTTTTAAATCTCGTACTTATTAATTTTTGAAATATTAATAATTTTTTTTATTTTATACCAAATAAACCAGTATGAATTAAAAAAAAAAACACTTATTTTACAACAAAACAAAAAGATCATAACGATTTGAAATAGATAATTGTTCATATAGTCTTAAATATTTGAACTAATTTGGCAAATAAATTTATTTTTTAATTCTCTTATTAATTTTTAGAATATTATTAGATTAGTATTATTTTATTTCGAATAAGCTTGTATGAAAAGAATAATTGTTTTATGATAGAACAAAATGTTATAACAATTTGAAATTTACAATTGTTCAAATAGTCAAACAATTTGAACTGGATCAGTAAATAGATTTATTTTTTAAATCTCTTACTTATTAATTTTTGAAAGATTAATAAATCAATATTATTTTATTCCAAATAAGCTTGAATGTTTAAATACAATTGTTATATGGCCAAACGAAAGGTAATAACAATTTGAAATAGATAATTGTTGGCAAGGCCATAATTATTTGAACTGATTCGATAAACAGATTTACTTTTTAAATCTCTTACTTTTTAATTTTTTAATTATTAATAAATTAGTATTATTTTGTTTCAAATAAGCTTGTATGAACTGAAATAATTGTTTTATGTCAAAACAAAAGGTCATAATGATTTGAAATAGATAATTATTCATATAGTCTTAACTATTTTAAATTGCTTTAGTAAATAGATTTATTTTTCAAATCTCTGAATTATTAATTTTTGGAATATTATTAAATTACTATTATTTTATTCCAAATAAGTTATATGAACTGAAAAATTATTTTATAATAGACCAAAAGGTTATAACGATTTGAAATAGATAATTGTTAAAAAAAAAAAGAACTGGTTTGCTAAACAGATTTATTTTTTAAATCACCTACTTATTAATTTTTGAAATATTAATAAATTAGTATTATTTTATTTTGAATAGACTTGTATAATGAAAAGCAATTGTTTTCTGACAAAACAAAAGTTCATAATAATTTGAAATACATAATTGCTCAAAAGGTGATAATTATTTGAACCAATTCGATAAATTGACTTATTTTTTAAATCTCTAATTTATCAATTTTTTAAATTTTAATAAATTAAGATTATTTTATTTCAGATAAGCTTTTAGGAACTGAAATAATTATTTTATGATAACACAAAAGGTCATATTTATTTTAAATAGATAATTGTTTAAATTGTCATAACTATTTGAGCTTGTTTAGTAAACATAATTATTTTTTTAAATTTCTTATTTATTAATTTTTTGAATATTAATAAATTAGTATTATTTTATTTCGAATAAGCATGTATGAACTAAAATAATTATTTCATAACTAAATGAAAGGTCAAAGCAATTTGAAATAGATAATTGTTCTAATAGTTTTAACTATTAGAACTGGTTCGACAAACATATTTATTTTTTAAATCTCTTACTTATTAATTTAAAGAATATTATTAATTTAGGAATATTTTACTCTGAATAAGCTTGTATGAACAAAAACAATTGTTTTATGACAAAACAAAGATCATAACAATTTAAGATAGATATTTGTTCAAAACTATTTAAACTGATTCGATAAATAGATTTAGTTTTTAAATCTCATATTAATTTTTCAAATATTAATAAATGAGTATTATTTTATTTTGAATAATTTTGTATGAATAGAAACAATTGTTTTATGACAAAACAAAATATTATAATGATTTGAAATATATAATAGTTCAACTAGACATGACTATTTGAACTTATTCAATAAATAGATTTACTTTTTAAATCTCCAACTTATTAATTTTTCAAATATTAATGAATTACTTTTATTCTATTTTGAATAAATTTTTATGAATAGAAACAATTGTGTTATGACAAAACAAAAGGTCATAACAATTTGAAATAAATAATTGTTCAAATAGTCATAACTATTTGAAATTGCTTGGTAAATAGATTTATTTTTTAAATCTTTTACATATTAATTTTTGGAATTTTAATAAATTAGAATTATTTTATTCTGAATAAGCTTTTATGAATAGAAACAATTGGTTTATGACAAAACAAAAGGTCATGATGATTTGAAATAGATACTTGTTCAAATAGTCATAACTATTTGAATGTGTTTCGAAAACATATTTATTTTTTAAAATTTTATTTCTTAATTTTTGAAATATTAGTAAGTTTATATTATTTTATTCAAAATAATCTTCCATGAAAAAAATCAATTATTCAAATAGTCATAACTATTTGAATATGTTCCGTGAATAGATTCAGTTTTTGATTTTCTTACTCATTAATTTTTAGAATATTAATAATTAGTATTATTTTATTTCCAATAAACTTATATGAACTGAAACAATTGTTTTATTACAAACAAAAGGTCATAATGATTTGAAATAAATAATTAGTCAAATAGTCATAACTATTTGAACTTTTTCGGTAAACATGTTTATTTCTTAAATCTTTTACTTATTAATTGTCAAAATATTAATAAATTAATATTATTTTAATTTGAATAAGCTTGTATGAATAGAAACAATTGTTTTATAACAAAATAAATAGTCATAACAATTTGAAATAAATAATTGTTCAAATAGTCATATGATTTAAACTTGTTCAATAAACAGATTTATTTTTTAAATCTTTTACTTATTAATTGTCTTAATATTACTAAATTTGTATTATTTTAATCAAAATAAGCTTGTATGAATAAAAAATCATTTTATGAGAAAACAAAATGTTATAACGCTTTCAAATAGATAATTGTTTAAATAATCATAATTATTTAAATGTATTTGGTAAATAGATTCAATTTTTAAATCTCTTAATTATTAAAGTTTGAAACATTATTAAATTAGTAATATTTTATTTTGAATAAGCTTAGATGAACTGAAATAATTTTTTTATTACAAAACAAAAGGCCAGAATGATTTGAAATAAATAATTATTCAAATAGTCATGACTATTTGATCTAGTTCAATAAACATATTGATTTGTAAAATTTTTTACTTTGTAATTGTCAATATATTAATAAATTAGTATTATTTTAATCTAAATATGCTTGTATGAACAAAAACTATTGTTTTATAACATAACAAAAAGTCATAACGATTTGAAATAAATAATTGCTCAAGTAGTCATAATTATTTGAACTAGTTTGATAAACAAATTTATTTTTTAAATCTCTTATTAATTTTTGAAATATTAATAAATTAGTATTGTTTTATTTTGAACAAATCGATATGAACAAAAATATTTGTTTTATGACAAAATAAAAGGACATAACAATTTGAAATAGATAATTGTTTAAATAGTCATAATTATTTGAATTGGTTAGGTAAACAAAATTATTTTTTATATCTCTTACGTATTAATTTTTGAAATATTAATAAATTCATTTTATTTTATTTTGATTAAGCTAGTGTGAATTGAAAAAAATTGTTTTATGACTAAACAAAAATGATTTGAAATAGATAATTTTTCATATAGTCTTAAGTATTTGAACTTGTGCGGCAAATAAATTTATTTTTTAATTCTCTTAGTTATTAATTTTTGGAATATAATTAGATTAGTATTATTTTATTTTGAATAAGCTTGTATTATCAAAAATAATTTTTTTATGACAGAATAAAAGGTTATAATGATTTGAAGTTTATACTTATTTAAATAGTCATAACTATTTAAACTAGTTCTGTAAATAGATTTCTTTTTTCAAACTCTTATTAATTTTTGAAAGATTAATAAATTAGTATTATTTTATTCCATATAACCTTGTATGATAAAAAAAAAATTGTTATATGACCAAACAAAAGGTAATAATGATTTAAAATAGATAATTGTTGAAATGGCCATAATTATTTAAACAAATTTACTTTTAAATTACTTATTAATTTCTGAAATATTAATAACTTAGTATTATTTTATTTTGAGTAAGCTTGTATAAACTGAACAATTGTTTTATGACAAAACAAAATGTCATAATGATTTTAAATAGACAATTGTTCAAATAGTTATAACTATTTGAATTTGTTCAGTAAACAAATTTATTTCGTTTAACTCTTGCTTATAACTATTTGAATTTGTTCAGTAAACAAATTTATTTCGTTTAACTCTTGCTTATTAATTTTTGAAATATTGAGAAATTAGAATTAATATATTTCAGATAAGCTTTTATGAACTAAAACAATTGTTTTATGTCAAAACAAAAGGTCATAATGATTTTAAATTAATAATTATTCAAATAGTCATAACTATTTGAACTTGTTTAGTAAATAGATTTATTTTTTCAAATCTTTTGCTTATTAATTTTTTGAATGTTAATAAATTTGGATTATTTTATTCTTAATAAATTTGTAACATATGAAACAAATATCTTATGACTAAATAAAAGGTTATAATGATTGGAAATAGATAATTATTTTAATAGTTTTAACTATTGGAACTGGCTCGACAAACACATTTATTTTTTAAATCTTTTACTTATTAATTTTCAAAATATTATAAAATTAGTATTATTTTTAACTAAATAAGCTTCTATGATCAGAAATAATTGTTTTATAATAAAACATAGATCTTAACGATTTGAGATTAATAATTGTTCAAATAGTCATAACTATTTGAACTGGTTTGGTTAATAGATTTTATATTTTAAATCTCTTACTTATTAATTTTTGAAATATTAATAAATTAGTATTATTTTATTTTGAATAAGCTTGTATGATCAAAAACAATTGTTTATGACAAAACAAAAGATCATAATGATTTGAAATAAATAATTGTTCAAATGGCCATCATTATTTTAACTAATTTGATAAACAGATTTATTTTTTAAATTTCTTATTAATTTAGGAATATTAGTAAATTAATATTATTTTTCCATCTAAGCTCATATTAACTGAAACAATTATTTTATTACAAATCAAATGATTATAACAATTTTAAATAGACAATTGTTCAAATAATAATAACTATTTAAATTTGTTTAGTAAACAAATTTATTTTATTAAATCTCCTTTTTATTAATTTTTTGAATGTTAATAAATTAGTATTAATTTATTTTGAATAAGCTTGCATGAACTAAAACAATTGTTTTATGACTAATCCAAAAGTCAAAATGATTTGAAGTAGATAATTGTTCTAATAGTCTTAATCGATTGAATTGATTTGATAAACAAATTTATTTTTTAAATCTCTTACTTATTAATTTTTGAAATATTATTAAATTAATATTATTTTAATTAGAATAAGCTTGTACGAACAAAATAATTGCCTTGTGACAAAAGAAAAAGTCAAAACAATTTGAAATAGATAATCGTTTGTATAGTCATAACTATTTGAACTTGTTAGCCAATTAGATTTATTTTTTAATTTTCTTGGCTATTAAGTTTCGAAATATTATTCAATTATTATTATTTTATTTTGAATAAAATAGTATGAACATAACCAATTGTTCGATGACAAAATAAAATATTATAATGATTTGAAATAAATAATTATTTAAATTGTCAAAACTATTTGAAAATAGTTTGATAAATAAATTTACTTTTTAAATCACTTACTGATTAATTTTTCAAATATTAATAGATTAGTATTATTTTATTTTCAACAAACTTATATTAACAAAAACAATTGTTTTATGAAAAAACAAAAAGTAATAAAGATTTGGAATAGACAAATTTTCAAATAATTATAATTATTTGAACTAGTTCAGTAAATAGAATTATTTTCTAAATCTCTTATAAATTTTTGAACTATTAATAAATTAGTTTTATTCTATTTTGAATAATCTTGTATGAGTTGAAAGAATTGTTTTATGCTAAAATAAAAGGTCATAACAATTTGAAATAAATAATTGTTCATATAGTCTTAACTATTTGAACTGGTTCAACAAATGAATTTACTTTTTAAGTCTCTTAGTTATTAATTTTTAGAATATTACTAAATTAGTATTATTTTATTCCTAATAAACTTGTATGAATAGAAACAATTTTTTTATGATAGAACAAAATGTTATAATAATTTAAAATAGATAATTGTTCAAATAGTCATAACTTGTTGAACTAGTTCAATGAATAAATTTAATTTTTAAATCTCTTATTAATTCTTGAAATACTAGTAAATTAGTATTATTTTATTTCGAATAAGCATGTATGTTGAAAAAAATCATTTTATGACAAAACAAAAGGTAATAATGATTTGAAATAAATAGGTGTTCAAATGGCCATAATTATTTGAATGATTTAATAAATAGATTTATTTTTTAAATCTCTTACTTATTAGCTTGTGAAATATTAATAAAGGAGTTTTATTTTTTTTTGGAAAGCTTTTATGAACTAAAATAATTATTTTTTTGCAAAACAAAAGGTCATAATGATTTTTAAAATATAACTGTTCAAATAGTCATAACTATTTGAACTTGTTCGGTAAACAAATTTATTTTTTCAAATATCTTGCTTATAAATTTTCCAAATGTTAATAAATTAGTATTATTTTATTTTGAATAAACTTGTATGAACTAAATCAATTATTTTTACTAAAAAAGGTCAAATGATTTGAAATAGATAATTATTCTAATAATATTAACTGTTTGAACTGGTTCGACAAACACATTTATTTTTTAAATCTCTTATTAATTTTCAAAATATTATTAAATTAGTATTATTTTTATCCAAATAAGCTTGTATGATCCAAAGCAATTATTTTATGATAAAACAAAGATCATAATGATTTAAGATTGACATTTGTTCAAATAGTTAAAAGTATTGAATTGCTTCAGAAATAGCTTTAGTTTTTAAATCTTTTGCTTATTAATTTTTGAAATATTAATAAAGTAGTATTATTTTATTTCAGATAATTTTTTATGAGCTAAAATAATTGTCTTATGACAAAAAAAAGGTCATAACAACTTTAAATAGATAATTGTTCAAATAGTCAAATCTAATTGAATTTGTTCGATAAATAGATTTATTTTTTTAAATCTCTTGCTCATTAATTTTTTAAATGTTAATAAATTTGTATTAATTTATTCTGAATATGTTTGAATGAACTAAATAATTGTTTTATTACTAAAGAAAAGTTCAAAATGATTTGAAATAGATAATTGTTCTAATAGTCATAACTATTTGAACTAGTTCTGTAAATACATATATTTTTAAAATCTCTTAGTTAGTAATTTTTTAAATACTATTAATTTAGTATTATTTTAATCCAAATAAGCTTGTATGAAAAGAAACAATTGTTTTATGATAAAATAAAGATCTTAACAATTTGAGATAGATAATTGTTGAAATAGTCATAACTATTTGAACTGTTTCGGTAAACAAACTTAGTTTTTAAATCTCTTATTAATTTTCAATATATCAATAGATCAATATTATTTTTTTTGAATAATTTTACATGAATAGAAACAATTGTTTTACAACAAAACAAACTGTCATAACTATTTGAAATAAATAATTATTCAAACAGTCATAGCTATTTAAACTTACTTAGTAAATAGATTCATTTTTTTAAGTCTTTTACTTATTAATTTTTGGAATATTAATAAATTAGTATTATTTTATTTCAAATACGCTTGTATGAATAGAAACAATTGGTTTATAACAAAATAAAAGGTCATAACTATTTCAAATAGATAATTGTTCAAATAGTCATAACTATTTAAACTTATTTAGTAATCAAATTTATTTTTTAAATATTTTACTTATTAATTGTTTGAATATTAATAAATTTGTTTTATTTTAATTGAAATAATCTTGTATGAATAGAAAAAATTATTTTATGATAAAACAAAAGGTTATAGTGATTTGAAATAGGTAATTATTCAAATAGTCATAGCTATTTGAACTTGTTCGATAAACAAATTTAGTTTTTAAATATCTTACTTATTAATTTTTGGAGTATTATTAAATTAGAATTATGTTATTACTCTGAATAAGCTTGTACAAATAGAAACAATTATTTTTTGGTAAAACAAAAGGTCAAACGATTTGAAATAGATAATTGTTCAAATAGTTATAACTACTTGCATTGGCCAGGCCACCAGATTCATTTTTTAAATCTATTACTTACTAATTTTTAGAATATTAATAAATTAGCATTACTTTATTTCGAATAAGATTGTATCAATAGAAACAATTGTTTTATGATAAAACAAATGGTCATAACAATTTGAAATAGATAATTGTTCAAATTGTTATAACTAATTAAATTGGTTTAGTAAATAGATTTATTTTTTAAGTCTCTTATTAATTTTCAAAATATTAATAAATCAATATTATTTTATTTCAAACAAATGTATATGAATAAAAAGATTTGTTTTACGTTAAAACAAAAGGTCATAATGATTTAAAATAGATAATTATTCATATAGCCTTAATTATTTGAACTAGTTTTGCGAACAAATTTATTTTGAAATCTCTTAGTAATTAATTTTCATAATATTATTAGATTAGTATTATTTTATTTTGAATAAGCTTGTATAAACATAAAAAACTATTTTATGACAAAACAAAAGGTTATAACGATTTGAAATATATAATTGTTCAAATAGTCTTAACTATTTGAACTAGTTTGGTAAACAAATTTATTTTTTAAATTTCCTACTCATTAATTTTTGAAATATTAAAAATTAGTATTATTTTATTTCAAATAGGCTTATACGATGAACAAAAATTGTTTTAGGATAAAACAAAAGTTCATAACGATTTGAAGTAGATAATTGTTCAAATGGCCATAATTATCTGATCTGATTTGATAAATTGATTTATTTTTTAAATCTCCAACTTCTCACCTTTTGAAGTATTAATAAAGTAATATTATTTTATTTTGGATAAGCTTTTATGAATTGAAACAATTGTTTTATTATAAAACAAAAGGTCATAATGATTTTAAATAGATAATTTTTCAAATAGTCTTGACTATTTGAGTTTATTCGGTAAACAATTTTTTTGTTAAATTTCTTGCTTATTATTTTTTGAATGTTAGTAGAATAGTAATATTTTATTTTGATTAAGCATGTGTGAACTGAAACAATTATTTTATGACTAAACAAAATGTCAAAATGATTTGAAATAGATAATTATTCTAATAGTCTTAACTATTTAAACTATTTTGGCAAACGCATTTATTTTTCAAATCTCTTACTTATTAATTTTAGAATATTAGTTTAGCAACATTTTACTTCAAATAAGCATGTATGAATAGAAACAATTGTTTTATGACAAAATAAAACCATAACAATTTGAGATAGATAATTATTCAAATAGTCATAACTTTTTCAACTAATTCAGTAAATAGATTTAGTTCTTAAATCTCTTATTAATTTTTCAAATATTATTAAATTAATAGTATTTTATTTTGAATAATTTTGTATGAATAAAAATAATTGTTTTATGGCAAAACAAAATGTCATAATGATTTGAAATAAATAATTATTCAAATAGTCATAACCATTTGAACTCGCTCGATAAACATATTTATTTTTAAAATTTTTTACTTATTAATTTTTGAAAAATTAATAAATTTATATATTTTTAAAAGGTTATTATGTTTTGAAATAGACAATTGTTTAGATAGTCATAACTATTTGAACTTATTTGGTAAACAATTTTTTTTTTAATTCTCTTACTCATTAATTTTTAGAATATTAATAAATTAGTATTATTTAACATCAAATAAACTTATATGAACTGAAACAATTGTTTTACTATAAAAGAAAAGGGCAGAATGATTTGAAATAGATAATTACTTAAATAGTCATGACTATTTGAACTTATTTAGTAGACATATTTATTTTTTAAGTCTTATACTTACTAATTTTTGAAATATTAATAAATTAATATTATTTTAATCTGAATAGGCTTGTATGAACAAAAACTATTGTTTTATAACAGATCAAAAAGTCATAACAATTTGAAATAAATAATCGCTCAAATAGTCATAACTATTTGAGCATGTTTGATAAATAGATTTATTTTTTAAATCTTTTATTAATTTTTGAAATATTTGTAAATTACTATTATTTTATTTTGAATAAACTTATATGAACAAAAACATTTGTTTTATGACAAAACAAAAGGTCTTAACAATTTGAAATAGATATTTGTTCAAATAGTAATAATTATTTGAACTGGTTAGGCAAACAAAATTATTTTCTAAATCTCTTACTTATTAATTTTTGAAATATTAATAGATTCATTTTATTTTATTCCTAATAAGCTAGTAAGGATTGAAAAAATTATTTTATAACAAAACAAAAGGTTATAACAATTTGAAATAGATAATTGTTCATATAGTCTTAACTATTTAAACTCAAACAAATTTCTTTTTTAAATTTCTTAGTTATTAATTTTTGAAATATTGTTAGATTAGTATTATTTTATTTCGAATAAGCTTGTATAAACATAAATACTTTTTTTATGACAGAATAATAGATTATAACGATTAGAAGTATATAATTATTCAAATAGTCATAATTATTCAAACGAGTTTGATAAATAGATTTATCTTTTTAATATCTTACTTATTAATTTTTGAAAAATTAATAAATTAGTATTATTTTATTCCAAATAAGCTTGTATGATCAAAAACAATTGTTATATGAGCAAACAAAAGGTAATAATGATGATAATTGCTAAAATAGCCATAATTATTTGAACTAATTCGCTAAACCAATTCACCTAAATCACTTATTAATTTTTGGAATATTAATAAATTAGTATTATTTTATTTTGAATAAGCTTGTATGAACAAAAATAATTGTTTTATTATAAAACAAAAGGTCATAACGATTTTAAATAGATAATTGTTCCAATAGTCATAACTATTTGAGTTTGTTTAGTAAACAAATTTATTTTTTTAAACTCATACTTATTAATTTTTGAAATATTAAGAATTTAGTATTATTTTATTTTGGATAAGCTTTTATGGACTAAAACAATTTTTTTATGTGAAAACAAAAGGTCATAATGATTTTAAATAAATAATTGTTCAAATAGTCATAACTATTTAAACTTGTTCAGTAAACAGATTTATTTTTTCAAATCTTTTGCTTATATTTTTTTTGAATGTTAATAAATTAGATTATTTTATTTCGAATAAGCTTACAAGATATGAAACAAATATTTTATGACTAAACAAAAGGTCATAATGATTCGAAATAAAAAATTATTCTAATAGTTTTAATTATTTGAACTGGTTTGGCAAATACATTTATTTTTTAAATCTCTTATTAATGTTTAGAATATTATTAAATTAGTATTATTTTTAACCAAATAAGCTTGTATGAACAGAAACAATTGTCTTATAACAAAACAAAAAGTTATAATGATTTGAAATAGATAATCATTCAAATGGTCATAATTATTTTAAATGAGTCAATAAACAGATGTATTTTTTAAAATTTTTAATTAATAATTTAGTAAATATTAATAAATTAATATTATTTTATTTCCTCTAAACTTGTATTAACTGAAACAATTATTTTGTGACAAATCAAAAGGTCATAACAATTTTAACTAGACAATTGTTCAAATAATAATAACTATTTGAACTTGTTCAGTCAATAGATTTATTTTTTAAATCTCTTTCTTATTAATTTTTTGAATGTTAATAAATTAGTATTAATTTATTCTAAATAAGCTTATATGAACTGAACAATTATTTTATAACTAAATAAAAGGTCAGAACAATTTGACATAGATAATTTTTCTAATAGCCTTAACCATTTGAACTGATTTGGTAAACGAATTTATTTTTTAAATCTCTTACTTATTAATTTTTAAAATATTATTAAATTAATATTATTTGAATTTGAATAAGCTTGTATGAACAAAACAGTTGTTTTATGACAAAAGAAATGGTAGTAATGATTTAAAATAGATTATCATTGATATTGTCTTAACTATTTAAATTGATTTAGCAATTAGATTTATTTTTAATTTTCTTGGTTATTAAGTTTCAAAACATTATTAAATTAGTGTTATTTTATTTCAAATAAAATAGTATGAGCAGATTCAATTGTTTGATGACAAAATAAAAGGTTATAATGATTTGAAATAATTAATTAGTCAAATAGTTAGAACTATTTGAAATGGTTTGGTAAGAAGATTTACTTTTTAAATCCCTTATTGATTAATTTTCTAAATATTAATAAATTTGTATAATTTTATTTTGAACAAAATTATATACAAACTTATATTAACAAAAGCATTTGTTTTATGACAAACTTATATTAATAACAATTTGAAATAGTTATAATTATTTGAACTAGTTCGATAAATACAATTACTTTCTAAATCTTTTATTTATAAATTTTTGGAATATTAATAAATTAGTTTTGTTCTATTTCGAATAAGCTTGTATGAGCTAAAATAATTGTTTTATGACAAAATAAATGGTCATAACAATTTGAAATAAATAATTGTTCATATAATCTTAACTATTTGAATTAGTTTGGCAAATAGATTTATTTTTTAAATCTCTTAGTTATAATTTTTAGAATTTTACTAAATTAGTATTATCTTATTATGAATAAGCTTGTATGAACAAAAACAATTGCTTTATGATAAAACAAAAGTTTCTAACAATTTAAAATAGATAATTATTCAAATAGTCACAGCTATTTGAAATGGTTATGTAAACTGATTTATTTTTTAAATCTCTTATTAATTCTTGAAATGTTAATAAATTAGGATTATTTTATTTCGAATAAGCTTGTAGTATTATTTTATTTTGGATAAGCTTTTACGAGCTAAGACAATTGTTTTATGACAAAACAAAAGGTCATGATAATTTTAAAAATATAATTGTTTAAATAATCGTAACAATTTATTTTAAAAATTTTTGCTTATTAATTTTTGGAATATTAATAAATTTATATTATTTTATTCAACATTAGCTTGTATGAACAAAAACAATTATTTTATGACAAAATAAAAGGTCATAACGATTTGAACTAGATAATTCTTCAAATAGTCATAACTATTTGAGCTTGTTCGGTAAACAGATTGTATTTTAAATTTCTTACTCAATAGTTTTTGGAATATTAATCAATTAGTATTATTTTAGTTCAAATAAGCCTATATGAACTGATACAATTGTTTTATGTTGAAATAAAAGGTCTTAACGATTTAAAATAGATAATTATTCAAATAGTTATGACTATTTGAACTTGTTCGGTAAACATATTTATTTTTAAAATTTTTTACTTATTAATTGTCAAAATATTAATAAATTAAAATTATTTTAACCCGAATAAGATTGTATGAACAAAACCAATTATTTTATGACAACAAAAAGTCATAATGATTTGAAATAAATAATCGTTTAAATAGTCATAACTATTTGAACTTATTTGGTGAACATATTTCTTTTTTAAAATTTTTACTTATTAATTGTTTGAATAGTAATAAATTTGGATTATTTTAATTGTTCAAATAGTCATAACTATTCAAACCGGTTTGATAAATGTATTTCTTTTTTAAATCTCTTATTAATTTTTGAAATATTAATAAATTAGTATTATTTTATTTCTAGTAAGCTTGTACGATTAAAAACAATTGTTTTATAACAAAACAAAAGGTCATAACGATTTGAAATAGATCATTATTTAAATGGCCATAATTATTTTAATTGATTCGATAAATAAATTTATTTTTTAAATCTCTTATTGTTAATTTTAGAAATATTAATAAATTTGTATTATTTTATTCCATATACCCTTGTATTAACTAAAACAATATTTTATGACAAAACAAAAGGTCATAACAATTTTAAATAGACAATTGTTCAAATACTACTAGCTATTTGAACTTGTTCGATAAATAGATTTTTTTAAAATATTTTATTAATTTTTAAAATATTAATAAATTAGTATTAGTTTATTTCGAATAAGCTTATATGAATTGAAACAATTGTCTTATGACTAAACAAAAGGTCAGAACAATTTGAAATTGATAATTGTTCTAGTAGTCTTAACCATATGAATTGGTTCGGTAAACAAATTTACTTTTTAACTCTCTTACTTCTTAATTTTTGAAATATTATTAAATTTGTATTATTTTAATTTGAATAGGCTTGTACGGACAAAAAATTTGTTTTATGACAAAACAAAAGGTCATAGTGATGTGAAATTGATAATCGTTCATATAGTATTGACTATTTGAACTGGTTTGGCAATTAGATTTATTTATTAATTTTCTTGGTTTTTAAGTTTTGATATTATTAAATTAGTATTATTTTATTCTGAATAAAAAATTATGAACAGAACCAATTGTTTGATGACAAAACAAAATGTCATAATGATTTTAAATATATAAAATTCAAATGGATTTGACTATTTAAACTTGTTTAGTAAATAGATTTACTTTTTAAATCTCTTACTAATTCATTTTCTAGATATTAATAAATTAATATTATTTTATTTCAAACAAACTTATATGAACAAAAAAATTTGTTTTATGACAAAACAAAAAGTAATAACATTTGAAATAGATAATTATTCAAATAGTTATAATTATTTGAACTGGTTCAGTAAATAGATTTTTTTTAAAAATCTTTTCCTTATAAAATTTTGAAACATTAACAAATTAGTTTTATTTTATTCCAAATAAACTTATACAAGCTAAAATAATTGCTTTATGACAAAACAAAAGGTCATAATGATTTGAAATAGATAATTGTCCATATAGTCTTAACTATTTGAATTGGTTCGGCAAGCAAATTTATATTTTAAATCTCTTAGTTATGAATTCTTAGAATATTATTAAATTAGTATTATTTTGTTTCAAATAAATTTGTATAAATAAAAATAATTGTTTTATAACGAAACAAAAGGTTATAACAATTTGAAATAAATATATTATTCAAATAGTCATAACTATTTGAACTGATTCAGTAAATAGACTTATTTTTTAAATCTCTTACTAATTCTAAAATATTAATAAATTAATATTATTTTATTTCAAATAAGCTTGTATGTTGAAAAACAATTGTGTTATGACAAAATGAAAGGTAAAAACAATTTGAAATAGATAATTGTTCAAATGGCCCTAATTATTTGATCTGATTTAGTAAACTAATTTCTTTTTTAAATCTCTTATTAATTTTTAAAATATTAATAAAATAGTAATATTTTATTTTGGATAAGTTTTTATGAACTGAAACAAATTTTTATGACAAAACAAAAGTTCATAATAATTTTAAATAGATAATTGTTCAAATAATCATAACTATTTGAACTTGTTTGGTAAATAGAATTATTTTTTCAAATCTCTTGCTTATTAATTTTCAGAATGTTAATAAATCAATAGTATTTTATTTTGAATAATTTTGCATGAATAGAAACAACTGTTTTATGACAAAACAAAAGGTCATAATGTTTTGAAATTGTTAATTATTCAAATGGACATGACTATTTGAACTGATTCGATAAACAAATTAACTTTTTAAATCACTTACTTATTAATTTTTGAAAAATTAATAAATTAGTATTATTTTATTTCAAATAAGTTTGTATGAACTAAAACAACTGTTTTATGATAAAACAAAAGGTCATAATGATTTTAAATAGACAATTATTCAAATAGTCGTAACAATTTGAATTTGCTCGATAAACAAATTTATGTTTTTAAACTCTTGCTTATTAATTTTGGAAATATTAAGAAATTAATATTCTTTTATTTTGGATAAGCTTTTATAAATTGAAACAATTCTTTGATGTCAAAACAAAAGTCATAATGATTTTAAATAAATAATTGTTCAAATAGTTATAACTATTTGAACTTGTTCAATAAAGAGATTTATTTTTTCAAATCTTTTGCTTATTAATTTTTTGAATGTTAATAAATTTGAAATATTTTATATAGAATAAGCTTGTAAGATATGAAACAAATATTTTTGACTAAACAAAAGGTCAGGATGATTTGAAATAGATAATTATTCTAATAGTTTTAACTACTTGAACTGGTTCAGCAAACAAATTTATTTTTTAAATATCTTATTAATTTTTGAAATATTATTAGCTTAGTATTATTTTTAACCGAGTAAGCTTCTATGATTAGAAAAAACTGTTTTATGACAAAACAAAAATCTTAATGATTTGAGATTGATAATTGTTCAAATAGTTATAACTATTTTATCTAGTTCAATAAACAGACTTATTTCTTAAATCTCTTGCTTATTAATTTTTGAAATATTAATAAATTAGTATTATTTTATTTTGAATAAACTTTTATGATAAAAAACAACTATTTTATGCAAAACAAAAGGTCATAACAATTTGAAATAGATAATCATTGAAATGGCCAAAATTATTTTAATTGATTCGCTAAACAGATTTGTTTTTAATAATTTATACAAGTTATGACCTTTTGTTTAGTCATAAAACAATTATTTCAATTTATACAAGCTTATTCAGAATAAAATAATAGTAATTTATTAACATTAAAAAAATTATTGAGCGATAGATTTTAAAAAATAAATTTGTTTACTGAACAAGTTCAAATAGGTTTGACTATTTGAACAATTTTCTATTTAAAGTCACTATGATCTTTTGTTTTGTCATTAAACAATTGTTTCATTTTATAAACACTTATTCAAAATAAAATAATACTACTTTATTAATATTTCATAAATTAATAAGCAAAAGATTTAAAACTAAAATTGTTTTCTAAACTATTTTAAATAGTTATGACTATTTGAACAAATATCAATTTTAAATCATTATGATCTTTGTTTTCTCATAAAATAATTGTTTCTAATCATACAAGCTTATTTGGATAAAAATAATACTAATTTAATAACATTCCAAAAATTAGTAAAAGATTTAAAAAATAAATGTATTTGCTGAACTAGTTCAAATAGTTAAGACTACTAAAATAATTACCTATTTCAAATCATCCTAACCTTTTGTTTAGTCCTATAATAATTGTTTTAGCTCATATAAGCTTATTTGGAATAAAATAATTCTAATTTATTAATATTCAAAATATTAACAAGTAAGAGATTTGAAAAAATAAATTTGTTTACTAAACAAGTTTAAATAGTTATAACTGTTTGTATAGTTATCGATTTAAAATCATTATGACCTTTTGTTTTTTCATAAAATAATTGTTTTAGTTCATAAAAGCTTATCCAAAAGAAAATAATGCTACTTTATTATTATTTCGAAAGTTAATTAGTAAGAGATTTAAAAAATAAATCAATTTATTGAATAAGTTCAAATAATTATGGCTATTTAAACAACTATTTATTTCAAATTGTTATTACCTTTTGTTTTATCATAAAATAATTGTTTCAGTTCATACAAGCTTATTCATAATAAAAAAATACTAATTTATTAATATTCCAAAAATTAATGAGTAAGTGATTTAAAAAATGAATTTGTTTACCAAAGCAGTTCAAATAATTATGGCCATTTCCACAATTATCTATTTTAAATAGTTATTACCATTTGTTTGGTCATATAACAATTGGCTTTTATTATACAAGTTTATTTGGAATAAAATAATAGTAACTTATTAATCTTTCAAAAATTACTAAGAGATTTAAAAATTAAATATGTTTGCCAAACCAATTTAAATAGTTATAACTATTTGAACAATTGTATACTTCAAATCATTATAAACCTTTGGTTCTATCATAAAGCAATTATTTTTGTTCATACAAGCTTATTCGAAATAAAATAATATTAATATAAAAATATTTCAAAAATAAATAACTAAGAGATTTAAAAAATAAATTTATTTGCCAAACTAGTTCAAATAGTTAAACTATATGAATTGTTATCTATTTCAAATTGTTTTTGTTTTGTCATAAAACAAATTTTCAATTCATAATAGCTTATTCAGAATAAAATAAAATGAATTTATTCATATTAAAAAATTAATATGTAAGAGATTTAGAAAATAATTCTATTTACCTAACCAATTCAAATAATTATGGCTATTTGAATAATTATCTATTTCAAATCACTATGACCTTTCATTTTGTCATAAGACAAATGTTTTTGTTCATATAAGTTTATTCAAAATAAAATAATGATAATCTATTAATATTTCAAAAATTAATAAGAATTTAAACAATAAATCTATTCATCAAACTAGTTCAAATAGTTATGACTATTTAAGTAATTTTTATTTCAAATTGTTATGACTTTTTGTTCCCTTATAAAACAATAGTTTTTGTTCATACAAGCTTATTCGGATTAAAATAATACTAAATTATTAATATTCTAAAAATTAATAATTAAGAGATTTAAAAAATTAATCTATTTAATGAATAAGTTTAAATAATTATGACTATTTGAACAGTTATCTACTTGAAATTGCTATAACCTTTTTGTTTTGTCATAAAATGATTTTTTTATTCATACAAGCATATTTTGAATAAAATAATACAAATTTATTAAGATTAAGACAATTAATAAGTGCAAGATTTAAAAAATAAATATGTTTACTGAACAAGTTTAAATCTTTATAACTATTTAAATAATTATTTATTTCAAATTGTTATCACCTTTTATTTTGTCATAAAACAATTGTTTTCTATTCATACAAGTTTATTCAGATTAAAATAATATTAATTTATTAATATTACAACAAATAATAAGTAAAAGATTTAAAAAATAAATATGTTTGTCAAACAAGTTTAAATAGTTATGAGTATTTGAATAATTATCTATTTCAAATCATTGTGACTTTTTGTTTTGTAATAAAACATTTGTTTCAGTTCATATAAGCTTTTTTGAAATAAAATAATATTAATTTATTAATATTCTAAAAATTAATGAATAAGAGAATTAAAAAATTAATCTGTTTACAACACATGTTCAAATAGTTATGACTATCTGAATAATTATCTATTTCAAAACATTATGACCTTTTGTTTTGTCATTAAACAATTAGTTTTATTCTTGCAAGCTTATTTTGAATAAAATAAAATAAATTTATTAATATTTTGAAAATTAATAAGTAAAACTTTAAAAAATAAATATGTTTTCTGAACACATTCAAATATGTATGACTATTTGAATTATTATATATTTCAAATCGTTATGACCTTTTGTTTTGTCATAAATCAATTGCTTCTATTCATAAAAAGCTTATTTCAAATAAAATAATACTAATTTGTTAAAGTTCCAAAAATTAATAAGTAAAAGATTTAAAAAATAAATCTATTTACCAAGCGAGTTCAAATAGTTATAACCCTTTAAAGAATTATTTATTTCAAATCATTATGATCTTTTGTTTTATCATAAAACAATTGCTTCTATTCATACAATTTTATTCAAAATAAAATAATACTAATTTATTAATATTCTAAAAATTAATAAGTTGGAGATTTAAAAAGTAAATCTGTTTACTGAACAAGTTCAAATATTCATGTCTATTTATATTATTATCCATTTTAAATCGTTATGACATTTTGTTTTGTTGTAAAACGATTATTTCTATTCAGATAAAAATATTCAGAATAAAATAACGCTATTTTATTAATATTTCAAAAATTAATAAAAGATTTAAAAATTAAATTTGTTTATCGAATCGGTTTAAATAGTTTTGACTATTTGAACAACTATCTATTTCAAATCTTTATAACCTTTTGTTCTGTCATAAAATAACACTAATTTAATAGTATTTCAAAAATTGACAACAAAGAGATTTAAAAAGTAAATCTATTTGTCGAATTAGTTCAAATAATTAAGTCTATATAAATAATTATCTGTTGATCGAAAATTATGGCCTTTTGTTTAGTCATATAATAATTGTTTTTCATCATTCAAGCTTATTCGAAATAAAATAATACTAATTTATTAATCTTTCAAAAATTAATAAGAAAGAGATTTAAAAAATAAATCTTTTTACCAAACTAGTTTAAATATATAACTATTTGAACAATTGTAAACTTCAAATCATTATATCTTTTGTTCGGTCATAAAATAACTATTTTTGTTCATAAAAGTTTATTTGGAATAAAATAATACTAATCTAATAATATTCCAAAAATTAATAACTATGAGAATTAAAAATAAATTTATTTACCGAATCAGTTCAAATATTTAAAGACTATATAATCAATTATCTATTTTTAATCATTATAACCTTTGTTTTGTCATAAAAGAAGTTTTTTTTTTTAATTCAACTAGCTTATTTGGAATAAAATAAAATGAATTTATTAATATTTCAAAAATCAAAAAGTAAGAGATTTAAAAAACTATTTTGTTTACTTAACTAATTCAAATAATTATGATTATTTGAATAATTATGATTATTTGAATAATTATCTATTTCAAATCACTATGACCTTTTGTTTTTTCATAAAACAAATATTTTTGTTCATATAAGTTTGTTCGGAATAAAGTAATACTAATCTATTAATATTTCAAAAATTAATAAGAGATTTAAAAAAGAAATGTATTTATCGAACGAGTTCAAATAGTTATTCAAATAGTTATGACTATTTGAGCAATTATTTATTTCAAATTGTTATGACTTTTTATTCTATTATAAAACAATTGTTTATGTTCATACACGCTTATTCAAGTTAAAATAAACTAATTTATTAATATTTTGACAATAAATAAGTAAAAAATTTAAAAAGTAAATATGTTTATTGAATTAGATTAAATAGTCATGACTATTTAAATAATTATCTATTTCAAATTGTTATGACATTTTGTTTTGTCATAAAAAAATTATTTCAACTCATATAAGCTTATTTGAAATAAAAAAAGTTCTTAATAGTATGAAAATTAATAATTAAGAGATTTAAAAAATGAATCTGTTTACCAAGCAAGTTTAAATAATTTTGACTATTTCGACAATTATCTATTTGAAATTGCTGTAACCTTTTCTGTTGTCATAAAATGATTTTTTCTATTCATACAAGCTTATGTTGAATAAAATAATACAAATTTATTAATATTAAGACAATTAATAAGTAAAAGACTTAAAAAATAAATCTATTTACTAAACAAGCTCAAATCTTTATGACTATTTGAAAAATTATTTATTTCAAATTGTTATGACTTTTTGTTTAGTCATAAAATAATTATTTCAGTCATACAAGCTTATTTCATTTAAAATAATATTAATTTATTAATATTTCGATAATTAATAAGTTGAAGATTTAAAAAATAAATATGTTTTTTGAACAGTTTCAACTCGTCATAACTATTTAAATAATTATCTATCTAAAATCATTGTGACTTTTTGTTTTGTAATAAAACAATTGTTTCAATTCATATAAACTTATTTGAAATAAAATAATACTAATTTATTAGTATTTCAAAAATTAATGAGTAAGAGAATTAAAAAATCAATGTGCTTATTGAACAAGTTCAAATAATTATGACTATTTGAATAATTATCTATTTCAAAACATTATAACATTTGTTTTATCATAAAATATTTGGTTCTATTCATGCAAGCTTATTTCGAATAAAATTATATAAATTTGTTAATATTTCAAAAATTAATAAGTAAAAATGTAAAAATAAATATATTTTTTGAACACTTTCAAATAGTTATGACTATTTGAACAATTATCTATTTCAAATCATTATGACCTTTTGTTTTGTCATAAACCAATTGTTTTTGTTTATAAAAACTTATTAGAAATAAGATAATACTAATTTATTGAAATTCCAAAAATTAATAAGTAAAAAATTTAAAAAATAAATTTGTTTACCGAACGAATTTAAATAGTTATGACTATTTAAATAATTATTTATTTCAAATCATTATGTTCTTTTATTTTTGTCATAAAACAATTGTTTCTATTCATACAAGTTTATTCAAAATAAAATAATACTAATTTATTAATATTCTAAAAATTAATAAGTTGGAGATTTAAAAAATAAATTTGTTCATCGATCAAGCTCAAATAGTCATGTCCATTTGAATTATTATCTATTTCAAATCATTATGATATTTTGTTTTATCAGAAAACAATTGTTTCTATTCATACAAAATTATTCAGAATAAAATAACACTAATTTCTTAGTATTTCAAAAATTAATAAGAGATTTAAAGACTAAATTTGCATGTCAAACCTATTCAAATAGTTATGATTGTTTAAACAATTATCTATCTCAAATTGTTATGATCTTTGTTTTGTCATAAAACAATTGTTTTTATTCATACAAGCTTATTCGAAGTAAAATATTGCTAAATTAATAATATTCTAAAAATTAATAAGATATTTAAAAAGTAAATGTGTTTGCCAAATCAGTTCAAATAGTTAAGACTATTAGAATAATTATATATTTCAAATCATTTTGACATTTTGTTTAGTCATAAAATAATTTTTTTTTAGTTTATACATGCTTATTTGAAATAGAATAATACTAATTTATTAACATTCAAAAAATTAATGAACAAAAAATTTTAAAAAATAAATTTGTTTACCAAACAAGTTCAAATAGTTATGACTATTTGAATAATTATCTATTTAAAATAAATATGACCTTTTTGTTTTATCATAAAACAATTGTTTCAGTTCATAAAAGGTTATGCAAAATAAAATAATATTACTTTATTAATACTTCAAAATTTGATATGTTAGAGATTTAAAAAATAAGCTAATTTATCAAATTAGTTCAAATAATTATGGCCATTTGAATAATTATCTACTTCAAATCATTATGAACTTTTGGTTTTTCATAAAACAATTGTTTTTCATCATACAAGCCTATTTGGAATAAAATAATACTAATTTATTAATATTTCAAAAATTAATAAGTAGAAGATTTAAAAAATAAATTTGTTTATTAAACCAGTTCTTATTTGAGCAATCGTCTATTTCAAATCGTTATAACCTTTTGTTTTATTATAAAATAATTGTTTCAATTCATATAAGCTTATTTAGAATAAAACAATACTAATTTAATAATATTCTAGAAATTAATAATTAAGAGATTTAAAAACTAAATATGTTTGCCAAAACAGTTTAAACAGTTAAAACTATAAGAACAATTATCTATTTCAAATCGTTATGACCTTTTGTTTTGTCATAAAATAATTGTTTTCAGTTCATAGAAGCTTATTCTAAATAAAATAAATACTAATTGATTAATATTTTAAATTAATAAGTAAGTTGATTTAAAAAAGAATCTATTTATGAAGTTCAACTAATTATAGCCAGGGTCAACAATTATCTATTTCAAATTCGTTATTACCTTTTGTTTGCACATACAATGGTATTTGAACATTAAGATCTTCGGATTAAAAATAATTACTAATATTAATCTTTCAAAATAGTAAAGTAAAGATTTAAAAAATAAATTGTTTACCGAACGAGTTTACATAGTTATGACTATTTGAACAATTGTAAACTTCAAATTGTTATAACCTTTTGTTTTGTTATAAAATAATTATTTTTGTTCATACAAGCTTATTTGAAATAAAAATAATACTAATATAATAATATTCTAAAAATTAATAACAAAGAGAATTAAAAAATAAATTTGTTTGCCAAACCAGTTTAAATATTTAAGACTATATGAACAATTTTCAATTTCAAATCATTATGACCTTTTATTTTGTCATAAAATAAGTTTTTTTGAATTTATACCAGCTTATTTGAAATAAAATAAAATAAATTTATTAATATTTTAAAAATTAATAAGTACGAGATTCAAAAAGTAATTTTGTTTTACCTAACCAGTTTGAATAATTATAATTATTTGAACAATTATCTATTTCAAATATTAGGACCTTTTGTTTTGTTATAAAACAAATGTTTTTGTTCATATAAGTTTGATCAGAATAAAGTAATACTAATCTATTAATATTTCAAATATTAATAAGAGATTTAAAAAATAAATCTATTTATCAAACTAGTTCAAATAGTTATGACAATTTGAGCAATTATTTATTTCAAATTGTTATGACTTTTTGTTATATTATAAAACAATTGTTTTAGTTCATACATGCTTATTCGAATTAAAATAAAATTATTAAAATTTTGACAATTAGTAAGTAAAAATTTTAAAAAATAAATATATTCACTGAACTAGATCAAATAATTATGACTTTTTGAATAATTATCTATTTCAAATTGTTAAGACCTTTTGTTATATCATAAAAGAATTGTTTCAGTTCATATAAAATAATACTAATTTATTAGTAATCCAAAAATTAATAATAAAGAGATTTAAAAAATGAATTAGTTTACTAAACAAGTTTAAATAATTGACTGTTTGAACAATTATCTATTTAAAACTACTATAACCTTTTCGTTTTGTCTTAAAATAATTTTTTCTATTCGTACAATCTTATTTCAAACAATATAATACAAATTTATTAATATTAAGACAATTAATAAGTAAAAGATTTAAAAAATAAATCTATTTACTGAACAACTTCAAATCATTATGACTATTTATGCAATTAGTTGTTTCAACTTGTTATGACTTTTTGTTTTGTCATAAAGCAATTGTTTATGTTCATACATGTTTATTCATATTAAAATAATATTAATTTATTAATATTTTGATAATTAATAAGTAAAATATTTTAAAAAATAAATAAGTTTACTGAAAAGTTCAAATAGTCATATCTATTTGAATAATTATCTATTTCAAATCATTATGACCTTTTCTTTTATACTAAAATAATTGTTTTAGTTCATATAAGTTTATTTGAAGTAAAATAATACTAATTTACTAATATTTCAAAAATTAATGAGCAAGGGAATTAAAAAAAGGAATTTGTTTACTAAATAAGTTCAAATAGTAATGACTATATGAAAAATTATCTATTTTAAAACATTATGACATTTTGTTTTGTCATAAAACAATTGGTTTTGTTCATGCAAGATTATTTTGAATAAAATAATTTAAATTTATTAATATTCCAAAAATTAATAAGAAAAAAATATTTTCTAAATATGTTCAAATAGTTTGACTATTTAAACAATTATCTAGTTCAAATTGTTATGACCCTTTGTTTTGTCATAAACCAATTGTTTCTATTCATAAAAGCTTATTTGGAATAAAAATAATACTAATTTATTAAAATTCCAAAAATTAATAAGTAGAAGATTTAAAAAATAAATCTGTTTAATAAGCGAGTTCAAATAGTAACTATTTAAACAATTATTTATTTCAAATCGGTATGATCTTTTGTTTTGTTATAAAACAATTTTTTCTATTCATATAAGTTTATTCAAAATAAAATAATACTAATTTATTAATATTCTAAAAATTAATAAGTTGAAGATTTAAAAAATAAATCTGTTTGCTAAACAAGTTCAAATAGTTATGTCCATTTGAATTATTTATTTCAAATCGTTATGACATTCTGTTTTGTCGTTAAACAATTATTTTTATTCAAACCAAAATATTCAAAATAAAATAATACTAATTTATTAATATTTTAAAAATTGATAAGAGATTTAATAACTAAATATATTTACCAAACCAATTTAGATAGTTATGACTATTTTAACAATTATCTATCTCAAATTGGTATATTTTTGTTTTGTCATAAAACAATTGTTTTTCATCATACAAGACTATTCGAAATAAAATAATACTAATTTATTAATATTTCAACAATTAATAAGTAGGAGAATTACAAAATAAATATGCTTGCTAAACCAATTTAAATAGTTAGTACTATTTGAGTAATTATATATTTCAAATCGTTATAACCTTTTGTTCTGTCATGAAACAATTATTTATATTCCTACAAGTTTATTCTAAATAAAACATACTAATCTAATAACAGTATGAAAATTAATAATTAAGAGATTTAAAAAAATTTGTTTGTCAAACCAATTCAAATAGTTAAGGCTATATGAATAATTATATATTTTAAATCATTATGACCTTTTGTTTTGTCATAAAACAAATGTTTTTGTTCATATAAGTTTGTTATGAATAAAATAATATTAATTTATTGATATTTTGAAAGTTAACAAGAGATTTAAAATATAAATCTGTTTACCAAACCAATTCAAATAGCGATAACAATTTAAAGAATTATTTATTTCAAATCATTATAACCATTTGTTTTGTCATAAAATAATTGTTTCTATTGATACAGTCTTATTTGGAATAAAGTAATGCTAATTTATAGATATTCTAAAAAATTAATAATTAACAGATTTAAAAAATGAATTTGTTAGCCTGACCAATACAAATAGTTATAATTGTTTGAACAATTATCTATTTTAAAGTGTTATGACCTTTTGTTTTGTTACAAAACAATTGTTTCTATTCGTACAAGCTTACTCAAAATACTATAATTCTAATTTATTAATATTTCAAAAATTAATAAGTAAGAGATTTAAAACCTAAATCTGTTTATCAAACAAGTTGAAATAGTTATGACTATTTGAACAATTATCTATTTCAAATCGCTATTACCTTTTGTTTTGTCATAAAATATATTTTTCTATTCATGCAAGCTTATTTCAATTAAAATAAAACAAATTTATTAATATTTAGATAATTAATAAGTAAAAGATTTAAAAATAAATCTATTTACCAAATAAGTTCAATGAATAATTATTTATTTCAAATCATTATCATTTTTTGTTTTGTCATAAAACAATTGTTTTTATTCATACAAGCTTATTTGGATTAAAATAATATTAATTTATTAATATGTCAATAATTAATAAGTAAAAGATTTTAAAAATAAATATGTTTATTGAATAAGTTCAAATAGTCATAACTACTTGAATAATTATCTATTTCAAATTGTTATGACCTTTTGTTTCATCATAAAACAATTGTATCAATTCTATAGGCTTATTCGAAATAAAATAATACTAATTTATTAATATTTCAAAAATTAATGAGTAAGAGATTTAAAATATGAATCTATTTACCAACAAGTTCAAATAGTTATGACTATTTAAACAATTATCTATTTCAAATTGTTATAGCCTTTTTTTTTTGTCATAAAATAATTATTTCTATTCATACAAGCTTATTTCAAATAAAATAATATAAATTTATTAATATTCCAAAAATTAATAAATAAAAATTTAAAAAATAAATATGTTTTCAGAACACATTCAAATAGTTATGACTATTTGACCAATTATCTATTTCAAATAGTTGTGACCTTTTGTTTTGTCATAAACCAATTGTTTTTGTTCATACAAACACATTCAAAATAAAATAATACTAATTTATTAATATTCCAAAAAGTAATAAGTAAAAAATTTAAAAAGTAAATCTATTTACTAAGCAAGTTCAAATAGTTATGATCTTTTATTTTGTCATAAAATAATTGTTTCTATTCATACAAGTTTATTCAAAATAAAATAATACTAATTTATCAATATTATGAAAATTAATAGGTAGGAGATTTAAAAAATAAATATGTTTACTAAATAAGTTCAAATAGTCATATCCATTTGAACAACTATCTATTTCATATCATTATGAGCTTTTGTTTTATCCTAAAACAATTGTTTCTATTCATGCAAAATTATTCAAAATAAAATAATATTGATCTATTAATATTTTGAAAACTAATAAGAGATTTAAAAACTAAATCTGTTTACCTAAACAGTTCCAATAGTTATGATTATTTGAACAATTATCTATCTCAAATTGTTATGATCCATTTTTTGTCATAAAAAAATTGTTTCTTTTCATACAAGCTTATTCGAATCAAAATAATATTAATTTAATAATATTTCAAAAATTAGTATGAGATTTAAAAAAAATGTGTTTGCCAAACCAATTCAAATCGTTAAGACTATTAGAATAATTATATATTTCAAATTGTTTTGACCTTTTGTTTAGTCATAAAATAATTATTTCAATTCATACAAACTTATTCAGAATAAAATAATACTAATTTATTAATATTCAAAAAATTAATGAGTAACGAATTTTAAAAAATAAATCTCTTTACTGAATAAGTTCAAATAGATTTGATTATTTACATAATTATTTATTTAAGGTCTTTATGACATTTTATTTTGTCATAAAACAATTGTTTCAGTTAATCGAAGTTTATCCAAAATAAAATAATATTACTTTATTAATATGTTAAAAATTAATAAGGAAGAGATTTAAAAACTAAAGTTATTTTCTAAACCAATTCAAATAGTTATAATTATTTGAATAAATATCAATCTCAAATTGTTATGATCTTTGTTTTCTCATAAAAGAATTATTTCTTATCATACAAGCTTATTCGAAAAAAAATAATACTAAGTTAATAATATTTTGAAAATTAGTAAGAGTTTTAAAAAATAAATATGTTTGCCAAAATAGTTCAAATAGTTAAGACTATTAGAATAATTATCTATTTCAAATCATTCTGACCTTTTTTGTTTAGTCATATAATAATTGTTTTAGTTCATACAAGCTTATTTGGAATAAAATAATACTAATTTATTAACATTAAAAAAATTAATAAGCATGAAATTTGAAAAAATAAATTTGTTTATAACAATATAATAGGTTTATGACTATTTTGAATAATTTATATCTATTTAAAATCTATATGTACCATTTTTTGTCTCAATACAATTGTAGTTTCATAAAAGCTTATCAAAATAAAATAATAATACTTTATTAATATTTTAAATTTAATAAGTAAGAGATTAAAAAATAAATAAATTTACCGATCAGTTCAAATAATTCGGCTATCCTGTAACAAACTATCTTTTTCAAATTGTTATTAGTCTATTGTTTTAGTTCATAAAACAATTGCCTTTCGAACATAACAAGCTTTTTGAAAGAAAAACAATAATACTAATTTATTATATTTCAGACTTATCAGAAAGATAAGGATTTAAAAATTAAATCCAGCTTACCAAACCATTTCAAATAGTTTTGACTATTTGAATAATTATCTATTTCAAATCACTATAATCTTTTATTTTGTCATCAAACAATTGGTTCTATTCATACTATTTTATTCAAAATAAAATAATACTAATTTAATAATATTTCAAAACTTAATAGCCAAGAAAATTAAAAAATAAATCTAATTGGTGAACTAGTTCAAATAGTTAAGACTATATGAATGATTATCTATTTCAAATCATTATGACCTTTTCTTTTATCGTAAAACAATAAAATAATACTACTATATTAATATTTTAAAAATTAATAAGTAAGAGATTTAAAAAATAAATCAATTTACTAAATCAGTTCAAATAATTACGGCTATTGAAACAACTATCTATTTCAAATTGTTATTACCTATTGTTTTGTCATAAAATAATTGCCTTTCAACATACAAGCTTTTTTGAAAAAAACATAATACTAATTTATTAATATTTCAAGACTTAATCAGTAAAGGATAAGGGATTTAAAAATTAAATCCCCTTACCAAACCATTTCAAATAGTTTTGATTATTTGAATAATTATCTATTCCAAATCACTATAATCTTTTATTTTGTCATCAAACAATTGGTTCTGTTCATACTATTTTATTCAAAATAAAATAATACTAATTTAATAATATTTCAAAACTTAATAGCCAAGAAAATTAAAAAATAAATCTAATTGTCGAACTAGTTCAAATAGTTAAGACTATATGAATGATTATCTATTTCAAATCATTATGACCTTTTCTTTTATCGTAAAACAATTATTTGGTTCGTGCAAGCTTATTTGGATTAAAATAATAATAATTTAATAATATTTTGAAAATTAATAAGAAATTTAAAAAGTAAATTTGTTTATCGAATTAGTTCAAATCGTTAAGACTATTAGAATAATTATCTATTTCAAATGGTTTTGAGATTTTGTTTAGTCATAATACAACTATTTTAGTTTAGACAAGCGTATTTAGAATAAATTAGTACTAATTTATTAACATTCAAAAAATTATAAGAAACAGATTTTAAAAAATAAATTTGTTTATCGAATAAGTTCAAAATAGTTATTATTATTTGAACAATTGTCCATTTAAAATGGTTATAACCTTTTGATTTGTCATAAAACAATTGTTTCAATATTAAGCTTAGTTGGAATAAAATAATTTTAATTTATTAATATTTCCTAAATTAATAAGTAAGAAATTTGAAAAATAGATTTGTTTATCGAATTAGTTAAAATAATTATGGTCATTTGAATGATTATCTATTTCAAATCGTTATGACATTTTATTTTGTCATAAAACAATTCTTTTTTATCATACAAGTTTATTCAAAATAAAATAATACTTATTGATTAATATTTCAAAAATTAATAAGCAACAGATATAAATAATAAATCTGTTCACCAAACCAGTTCAAATAGTTATGATTAATTGAAAAAAATATCAATATCAAATCGTTAAAATCTTTGTTTTGTCATGAAACAATTGTTTCTCATATAAGCTTATTCGGTGAAAAAAATACTAATTTAATAATATTTCAAAAATTAATAAGTAAAAGATTTAAAAAATAAATGTTTTTGCAAGCCAGTTCAAATAGTTAAAACTATTAGAATAATTATCTATTTCAAATCGTTCTAATCTTTTGTTTAGTCATAAAATATTTGTTTCATATCTTACATGCTTATTTAGAATAAAATAACCAAAATTTATTAACATTCAGAAAATTAATAAGCAAAAGATTTTAAAAAATAAATTTGTTTATCGAACAAGTTCAAAGAGTTATGACTATTTAAGCAATTATTTATTTACAATCATTATGACATTTTGTTTTGACATAAACAATTTTTTCAGTTCATAAAAGCTTTCCAAAATAAAATAATACTAATTTCTTAATATTTCAAAAATTAATAAGCAAGAGTTTAAAAAATAAATTTGTTTACGGAACAAATTTAGATAATTATGACTATTTAAATAATTATCTATTTAAAATTGTATGACCTTTTATTTTGTCATAAAACAATTGTTTCAGTTCATATAAGCTTATTCGAAATAATATAATACTAATTTATTTAATATTTCAAAAAGTAATAAGTAGGTGATTTAAAAAATGAATATGTTTGTTGAATCAGTACAAATAATTATAGCCATTTCAATAATTATCTATTTCAAATCGTTATTATCTTTTGTTTGGCCATATAACAATTTTTTTTTATCATATAAGCTTATTATGAATAAAATAATACTAATTTATTAATCTTTCAAAAATTAATAAGTAAGGGATTTAAAAAAATAAATCTATTTACTAAGCTAGTTCCATTAGTAATGACTATTTGAACAATTGAATACATCAAATTGTTATAACCTTTTCTTTTATCATAAAATAATTATTTCTGTTCATAGGTTTGAATGATCAAAAAAATTGTTATATGACCAAACAAAAGGCCATAACTTTTGATAAACAGATAATTGTTCATATAGTCTTAATTATTTCAACTGCTTCAGAAAACATATTTATTTTTTAAATCTCTTAGTTATCAATTTTTGAAATATTATTAAATTAGTATTTTTTTATTCCAAATAAGCTTATATGAACTAAAACAATTATTTTATAATAGAACAAAAGGTTATAATGATTTAAAATAGATAATTGTTCAAATAGAAATTGGTTTCGTAAATAGATTTATTTATTAAATCTTTTACTTATTAATTTTTGAAATATTAATAAATTAGTATTATTTTATTCTGAACAGGCTTGTATGATGAAAAACAATTGTTTTATGACAAAATAAAAGTTCGTAACAATTTGAAATAGATAAATATTTAAATAGCCATAATTATTTGAAGCGATTCGATAAACTGACTTATTTTTTAAATCTTTATCTTTTCAATTTTTGAAATATTAATAAAGTAATATTATTTTATTTCAAATAAGCTTTTATGAACTGAAACAATCATTTTATGATAAAACGAAAGGTCATACTTCTTATAAATAGATAATTGTTCAAATAGTCATTACTATTTGAACTTGTTTGATAAACAGATTTATTTTTTTAAAATTTCTTGTTTATTAATTTTTTGAATGTTAATAAATTAGCATTATTCTATTTCGAATAACCATATATGAATTGAAAAAATTATTTTATGACTAAACAAAAGGTCATAACGATTTGAAATAGATAATTGTTTTATTAGTCATAACTATTTGAACTGTTTGACAAACACATTTATTTTCTAAATCTCTTACTTATTAATTTTTGGAATATTATTAATTTAGCAATATTTTACTTCGAATAAGCTTGTATGAATAGAAACAATTGTTGTATGACAAAACAAAGATCATAACAATTTGGGATAGATAATTGTTGAAGTAGTCATAACTATTTGAATTGGTTTGATAAATAGATTTAATTTTTGAAATATTAATAAATTAGTATTATTTTATTCTAAATAATTTTGTATAAATAGAAATAATTGTTTTACACCAAAACAAAATGTTATAACCATTTGAAATAGATAATAGCTCAAATGGACATGACTATTTAAACTTTTTCAGTGAACATATTTATTTTTTAAATCTCCAACTTATTAATTTTTAGAATATTAATAACATAGTATTATTTTATTTTGAATAAAATTGTATGAATAGAAACAATTATTTTATGACAAAACAAAAGATCATAATGGTTTGAAATAAATAATTGTTCAAAGAATCACAATTATTTGAACTCGCTCGGTAAATGGATTAATTTTCTAAAATCTTTTACTTATTAATTTTTGGAATTTTAAAAAATTAGTATTATTTTATTCTGAATAAGCTTTTATGAACAGAAACAATTGGTTTATGACAAAGCTAAATATCATAACGATTTGAAATAAATAATTATTCAAATAGTCACAAATATTTGAATGAGTTCAGCAAGCATATTTATTTTCTAAATTTTTACTTATTAATTTTTGAAATATTAATAAATTTATATTATTTTATTCAAAATAAGCTTGCATAAATAGAACCAATTGTTTTATGATAAAACAGGAGGTCATAATATTTTGAAATAGATAATTATCCAAACAGTCATAACTATTTGAACATGTCTAGTAAACAGATTAATTGTTTAATTCTCTTACTCATTAATTTTTAAAATATTAATAAATTACTATTATTTTATTTCAAATAAGCCAAAATGAATTGAAACAATTATTTTATTACAAAACAAAAAGTCAAAATGATTTCAAATAAATAATTATTCAAACAGTCAAGATATTTAAACTTATTCGGTAAGCATATTTATTTTTTAAATCTTTTACTTATTATTTGTTGAAATATTTATATATTAATATTATTTTGATGCGAATAAGCTTGTATTAATAGAAATAATTATTTTATGACAAAACAAAAAGTCATAACAATTTGAAATAAATAATTGTCCAATTTATTTATTTTTTGAATCTTCTACCTATTAATTGTCATAATAATAAAAAATTATTATTATTTTATTTTGAATAAACTTGTATGAATAGAAATAATTATTTTATGAAAAATCAAAATATCAGAACTATTTTAAATAAATAATTGTTCAAGCAATCATAATTATTTGAACTTGCTTAGTAAATAGATTTATTTTTTAACGCTTTTACTTATCAATTTTTGGAAAATTAATAAACTAGTACTATTTTATTTTGAATATGCTTGTATGAACAAAAACAATTGGTTTATGAAAATACAAAAGGTCATAACTATTTGAAATAGATAATTATTCAAATAGCCATAACTATTTGAATGTGTTCAAAAAGCTTATTTATTTTTTTAATTTTTACTTATTAATTTTTGGAATATTAACAAATTTATACTATTTTATTCCAAATAAGCTTGTATGAATAGGAACAATTGTTCTATGATAAAACAATAGGTCATAATAATTTGAAATAGATAATTGTTCAAATAGTCATAACTATTTGAACTTGTTCAAAAAATAACTTCATTTTTTAAATCTCTTACTCACTATTTTTTGGAATATTAATGAATTAGTATTATTTTATTTCAAATAAGCCTATATGAATTAATACAATTGTTTTATGATGAAACAAAAGATTATAATGATTTTAAATAGATAATTACTTAAATAGTTATGACTATTTGAACTTGTTCGGTAAACATATCTATTTTAAAAATCTTTTACTTATTAATTATCAAAATATTAAAAAATTAATATTATTTTAATCCAAATAAGCTTGTATGGAGAAAAACAATTATTTTGTGACAAAACAAAATATCATAACTATTTGAAATAAGTAATTGTTCAAATAGTTATAACAATTTGAACTTATTTAGTAAACAGATTTATTTTTTATATCTTTTACTTATTAATAGTCTAAATATTAATAAAGTTGTATAATTTTATTTGAAATAAGCTTGTATGAATAGAAAAAATTGTTTTATGATAAAACAAAAGGTTATAATGATTTGAAATAGATAATTGTTCAAATAGTCATAACTATTTAAACTTGTTCAGTAAATATATTCATTTTTTAAATCTCTTACTTATTAATTTTAAGAATATTAATAAATTAGATTTATGTTATTTCGAATAAGCTTTTATGAACAGAAACAAATGTCTTGTGATAAAATAAAAGATCATAATGATTTGAAATAGATAATTGTTTAAACAGTCATAATTATTTGCACTAGCCAAGCTAACAGGTTCATTTTTTAAATCCATTATTTTTTAATTTTCAAAATATTAATAAATTAGCATTACTTTATTCTAAATAAGATTCTATGAATAGAAACAATTGTTTTATGATAAAACAAATGGTCATAACGATTTAAAATGAAGAATTGTTCAAATAGTTATATCTGATTGAACTAGTTTAGTAAACAGATTTATTTTTTAAATTTCTTACTTCTTAATTTTCAAAATATGAATAAATTAATATTATTTTATTTCAAACAAACTTATATAATAAAAATGTTTATTTTATGACAAAAGAAAAGGTCATAATGATTTGAAATAGATAATCATTCAAATAGTCATAATTATTTGAACTAATTCGACAAATAGAATATTTTTTAAATCTCTTACTTATTAATTCTTGAAATATTAATAATTTTTTTTTTATTTCAAATAAGTTACTAAGAATTGAAAAAATTGTTTTATGACAAAACAAAAGGTCATAACGATTTGAAATAAAGAATTGTTCATATAGCCTTAACTATTTGAATTGATTCAACAGATAAATTTATTTTTTAAATCTCTTAGTTATTAATTTTTAGAATATTATTACAATAGTATTATTTTATCTTGAACAAACCTGTATGAACAGAAATAATTATTTTATGACATAACAAAAGGTTATAACAATTGGAAATATATAATTGTTCATATAGCCTTAACTATTTGAATTGATTCAGCAGATAAATTTATTTTTTAAATCTCTTAGTTATTAATTTTTAGAATATTATTACAATAGTATTATTTTATCTTGAATAAACCTATATGAACAGAAATAATTATTTTATGACATAACAAAAGGTTATAACAATTGGAAATGTATAATTGTTCAAATAGTCATAACTATTTGAATGGTCAACAGATTTATTTTTTAAATCTCTTACTTATTAATTTTTGAAATATTAGTAAATTAGTTTTATTTTATTTCAAATAAGCTTGTATGATGAAAAACAATTGTTTTATGACAAAACAAAAGTTCATAACAATTTGAAATAGATAATTGTTTAAATGGTCATAATATTTTGAACTGATTTGATAAACTAATTTACTTTCTAAATCTCTAATTTATCATTTTTTAAAATATTAATAAGTAATATTATTTTATTTCAAATATGCTTCCATGCATTGAAACAATTGTTTTATGATAAAATAAAAGGTCATAAAGATTTTAAATATATAATTATTCAAATAATCATAACTATTTGAACTTGTTCAGTAAACTAATTTATTTTTTTAATTTCTCACTTATTAATTTCCCGAATGTTAATAAGTTAGTATTATTTTTTTTCAAATAGGCATATGTGAGCTGAAACAATTATTTTATGACTAAACAAAAAGTAAGAACGATTTGAAAAAAAATAAATGTTCTAACAGTCTTAGATATTTGAACAGGTTTAGCAAATACATTTATTTTTTAAATCTTTATTAATTTTTGAAATAGTAATAAATGGTATTATTTTATTCTCAATAATTTTGTATGAAAGCCAATTATTCTAAATAATTGGTATTATTTTATGACAAAACAAAATCTCATAACGATTTAAAATAGATAATAGCTCAAATGGACATGACTATTTAAACTTGTTCGGTAAACAAATTTATTTTTAAAATCTCCACCTTATTAATTTTTAGAATATTAATAAATTAATATTATTTTATTTCAAATAAACTTTTATGAATAGAAACAATTATTTTATGACCAAAGAAATGATCATAATGATTTAAAATAAATATTTATTGAAATAGTCATAACTATTTGAACTTGCTTGCTAAACATATTTATTTTTTAAATCTTTTACTTATTAATTTTTTAAAATTTAATAAATTAGTATTATTTTATTTCGAATAAGCTTGTATGAACAAAATCAATTGATTTATTATAAAACAAATGGTTATAACAATTTGAAATAAATAATTGTTTAAATAGTCAT
The DNA here is from genome assembly GCF_002303985.1 of Durio zibethinus. The sequence goes on along the minus strand of NW_019168026.1, from coordinate 66,497 downwards.
AACTATTTAAATGTGTTCAGAAAAATAAATTTATTGTTTAAATTAATTATTTATTAATTTTTAAAATATTAATAAATTTATGTTATTTTATTCAAAATAAGATTTCATGAATAGATTCAATTGCTTTCTGATAAAACAAAAAGTCATAATGTGTTGAAATAGATAATTGTTCAAATAGTCATAACTATTTGAACTTTTTTGATAAATACATTCATTTTTTTAATTCTCTTACTTATTAATTTTTGAAATATTAACAAATTAGTATTATGTTATTTCAAATAAACTTATATTAACTGAAATAATTGTTTTATTACAAAACAAAAGGTCACAGTGATTTGAAATATATAATTATTCAAATAATCATGACTATTTGAACTTGTTCAATAAACTTATTTATTTTTAAATCTTTTACTTATTAATTGTTGAAATATTAATAAATTAATATTATTTTAATTTGAATAAGCTTGTTGAATAGAAAGAATTGTTTTATGACAAAATAAAAAGTCATAACAATTTGTTGTTCAACTAACCATAATGATTTAAACTTGTTTCGTAAATAGATTTATTTTTTAAAATTTTTACTTATTAATTGTCTTAATATTAATAAATTTATATTATTTTATTCAAAATAAACTTGTATAAATAGAAGAAATCTTTTTATGACAAAACAAAAGGTTATAACGATTTCAAATAGATAATTGTTAAAATTTTCATAATTATTTAAACTTGTTCGGTAAATAAATTTATTTTTTAAATCTCTTAATTATTAATTGTTAAAATATTAATAAATTATTATTATTTTATTTCAAATAAGCTTATATGAACTAAAATAATTTTTTTATGACAAAACAAAAGTCATAACAATTTGAAATAGATAATTATTCAAATAGTCATGAATATTTGATCTAGTTTGGTAAATATGTTTACTTTTTTAATTTTTCACATAGTTGAAATATTAATAAATTAGTATTATTTTAATCCAAATAAGCTTGTATGAATAGAAACTATTGTTTTATAGCATAACAAAATGTAATAACGATTTGAAATAAATAATTACTCAAATAGTCATAACTATTTAAATTGGTTTGATAAAAAGATTTATTTTTAAAATCTCTTATTAATTTTTGAAATATTAATAGATTAGTATTATTTTATTCCAAACAAACTTATATGAACAAAACATTTGTTTTATGACAAAACAAAAAGTCATAATGATTTGAAATAGATAACTGTTTAAATAATCATAATTATTAGAACTGGTTAGGTAAATAGAATTATTTTTTAAATCTCTTATTAATTTTTGAAATATTAATAAATTCATTTTATTTTATTTTGAATAAACTAGTATTTATGGAAATTTTTGTTTTATGACAAAAGAAAAGGTCATAATGATTTGAAATAGATAATTGTTCATATAGTCCTAACTATTTGAACTGGTTCAGTAAACAAATTTAATTTCTAAATGTCTTAGTTATTAATTTTTAAAATATTATTAGATTAGTATTATGTTATTTCAAATAAGCTTGTATGAACATAAATAATTGTTTTATGGCAGAACAAAATGTTTATTTTTTAAATAATTATTTGAAGTATACAATTGTTTAAATAGTCATAACTATCTGAATGGGTTCAGTAAATAGATTTATTTTTTGAATCTCTTACTTATTTTTTTTGAAAGATTAATCAATTAGTATTATTTTATTCCAAACAACCTTGTATGATAAAAAAACAATTGTTATATGACTAAACAAAAGGTAATAATGATTCGAAATAGATAATTATTGAGATGGCCATAATTATTTGAACTAATTGGTAAACAAATTCACTTTTTAAATCACTTATTAAATTTTGAAATATTAATAAATTAGTATTATTTTATTTCAAATAAACTTGTATGAATTGAAACAATTGTTTTATGACAAAATAAAAAAGTTATAATGATTTTAAATAGATAATTATTCAACTAGTTGTAACTATTTGAATTTGTTCGTTAAACAAATTTATTTTTTTAAACTCTTGTTAATTAAGTTTTGAAATATTAAGAAACTACTATTATTTTGTTTTGGATAGGCTTTTATGAACTAAAACAATTGCGAATGTTAAACATATTTATTTTTTCAAATCTTTTACTTATTAATTTTTTGAATGTTAATAAATTTGGATTATTTTATTTTGAATAAGCTTATAAGATATGAAACAAATATTTTGTGACTAAAGAAAAGATCAAATGATCCAAAACAGATAATTATTCTAATGGTTTTAACTCTTTGAACTGGTTCGATAAGCACATTTATTTTTTAAATCTCTAATCACATTTATTTTTTAAATCTCTTATTAATTTTTGAAATATTATTAAATTAGATTTATTTTTAACTGAATAAGCTTCTATGATTAGAAACAACTGTTTTATAATAAAACAAAAATCTTAATGATTTGAGATTGATAATTGTTCAAATATTCATAACTATTTGAATTGGTTTGATAAACAAATTTATTTTTTAAATCTCTTATTAATTTTTTAAATATTAATAAATTAGTATTATTTATTTCAAATAAGCTTGTATGATCAAAAATAATTTTTTTATGATAAAACAAAAAATCATAACGATTTGAAATATATAATCATTCAAATGGCCATAATTATATTAACTGCTTCAGTAAACATATTTATTTTTTAAAATTTCTTACTTATTAATTTCAAAAATATTAATAAACTAGTATTATTTTATTCCATCTAAGCTTGTATTAACTGAAATAATTGTTTTATGACAAATCAAAAGGTTATAACGATTTTGAATAGACAGTTGTTCAAATAGTAATAACTATTTAAAATTGTTTGATAATCAAATTTATTTTTTAAAATTTGTTTCTTATTAATTTTTTGAATGCTAATAAATTAGTATTAAGTTATTCTGAATAAGCTTATTAATTTTTTGAATGTTAATAAAATAGTACTATTTTAAACAAAAATAATTGTTTTATGACAAAATAAAATGTCATAGCGATTTGAAATAGATAACAGTTCGAATGGACATAACTATTTGAACTTGTTCAGTGAACATATTTATTTTTTAAATCTCCAACTTATTAATTTTTAGAATATTAATAAATTAGTATTATTTTATTTCAAATAAACTTGTATGAATAGAAATAGTTGTTTTACAACAAGACAAAAAATCATAATGATTTAAAATAAACAACTATTCAAATAGTCATAGTTATTTAAACTCATTCAGTAAACAGATTTATTATTTCAATCTTCTATTTATTAATTTTTGAAATTTTAAAAAATTCGTATTATTTTATTTTGAATAAGCTTTTATGAATAGAAACAATTAGTTTATGACAAAACAAAAGATCATAACGATTTGAAGTGGATAATTGTTAAAATAATTATAACTATTTGAATGTGTTTAGAAAATAGATTTATTTTTAAAATTTTTACTTCTTAATTTTTGTAATATTAATCAATTTATATTATTTTATTCAAAATAAGCTTGCAAGAACAAAACCAATTATTTTATGACAAAACAAAGGGTCATAATGTTTTGAAATAGATGATTATTCATATAGTCATAACTATTTTAACATATTTGGTAAAAAGATTAATTTTTAATTCTCTTACTCATTAATTTTCAAATATCAATAAATTAGTGTTATTTTATTTCAAAAAAGCTTATTTGAACTAAAGCAATTGTTTTATTACAAAACTAAAGGTCAAATGAGTTGAAATAGTTAATTATTCAAATAATCATGACTATTTCAACTTATTAGGTAAATATATTTATTTTTAAATCTTTTACCTATTAATTGTCAAAATATTAATAAATTAATATTATTTTAATTTGAATAACTTTGTATGAACAAAAACAATTGTTTTATTACAAAACAAAAAGTCATAGCAATTTGAAATAAATAATTATTCAAATATTCATAACGATTTGAACTTATTCAATAAACAATTTTTTTTTATGTCTTATACTTACTAATTGGCCTAATATTAATAAATTTATATTATTTTATTTGAAATAAGCTTGTTCGATAACCAAAATTTTTTTAAATCTCATAATTATTAATTTTCAAAATATTAATAAAATAGTTTTATTTTATTTTGAATAAACTTATAAGAACTTAAACAATTCCTTTATGATAAAACAAAAAGGTCATAATGATTTGAAATAGATAAATATTCAAATAGTCATAACTATTTAATCTAGTTCGGCAAACATATTTATTTTTAAAACTTTTTATTTATTAATTGTCAAAATATTAATAAATTAGTATTATTTTCATCCGAATAAGCTTATATGAATAAAAACAATTATTTTATAATAGGACAAAAAGTCATAACAGTTTGAAATAAATAATTTGTCAAATAGTCATAACTATTTAAACTAGTTTGATAAATAGATTTATTTTTTAAATATTTTATTAATTTTTGAAATATTAATAGATTAGTAGTACTTTATTTCAAATAAACTTATATGAATAAAAACATTTATTTTATGACCAAAAACGGTCATAATGATTTGAAATAGATAATCGTTCAAATAATCATAATTATTTAAACTAGTTAGGTAAACAAAAATATATTTTTTAAATCTCTTATTAATTTTTGAAATACTAATAAATTCATTTTATTTTATTTCAAATAAGCTAGTATGAATTGAAAAATTATTTTATGACAAAACAAAAGGTCATAACATTTTGAAATGGATAATTGTTTATATAGTCTTAAATATTTAGATTGGTTCGGTAAACAAATTTATTTTTAATTCTTTTAATTATTAATTATTGAAATATTAATAGATTAGTATTATTTTATTTTGAATAAGCTTATATGAATAGAAATAATTGTTTTGTGATAGAACACAAGGTTATAACAATTTGAAGTATATAATTGTTCAAATGGTCATAACTATTTAAACTGGTTCAGTAAATCGATTTATTTTTTAAACTCTTACTTGTTAATTTTTGAAAAATTAATAAATTAGTATTATTTTATTCTAAATAAGCTTAAATGATAAAAAAAAACATTTGTTATATGACCAAACAAAATGTAATAACGATTTGAAATAGATAATTGTTCAAATGGCCATAATTATTTGAAATAATTTAGCAAACAAATTCACTTTTTAAATCACTTATTAATTTTTGGAATATTAATAAATTTGTATTATTTTATTTTGAATAAGCTTGTATTAATTAAAACAATTATTTTATGACAAAACAAAATGTCATAATGATTTTAAATAGACAATTGTTCAAATAGTAATAACTATCTGAACTTGTTTAATAAATAGATTTATTTTTTTAAATATCTTTTTTATTAATTTTTTAAATATTAACAAATTAGTATTAATTTATTTCAAATAAACATGTATGAACTAAAACAATTGTTTTATGACTAAACAAAAGATAAGAATGATTTCAAATGGATAATTGTTTTAATAGTCTTAACCATATGAACTGATTCAAAAACCAAATTTATTTTTTAAATCTCTTACTTATTAGTTTTTGAAATATTATTAAATTTGTATTATTTTAATATGAATAAGCTTGTACAAACAAAAAAATTATTTTAAGACAAAACAAAAAGGTCATAACGATTTGAAATAGATAATCATTCATATAGTTTTAACTATTTGAACTCATTCAGCAATTAGATTTATTTCTTAATTTTCTTCATTATTAAATTTTGGAATATTATTAAATTGGTATTATTTTATTTCAAATAAAATAGTATGAACAGAAACAATAGTTTGATGACAAAACAAAAGGTTATAACAATTTGAAATAGATAATTATTCAAATAATGAAAACTATTTGAAATTATTTAGTAAACAGATTTACTTTTTAAATCTCTTACTAATTAATTTTCTAAATATAAATAATTAGCATTATTTTATTTCAAACAAACTTATATAAACAAAAATAATTATTTTATGACAAAACAAAAAGTAATAAGGATTTGAAATATATATTTTTCAAATAGTTATAATTATTAGAATTGGTTCAGAAAATAGAATTATTTTTTAAATCTTTTACCTATAAAATTTTGAAATATTAACAAATTAGTTTTATTTTATTCTAAATAAACTTGTATGAACTAAAATAGTACAATTGAAATACATAATTATTCATGTTGTCTTAATGTTTGAACTGGTTCAGGAAATGAATTTATTTTTTAAATCTCTTAGTTATGAATTTTCAAAATATTATTAAATTAGTATTATTTTATTTCAAATAAACTTGTATGAATGTAAAAAATTGATTTATGATAGAATAAAAGCTTAAACAAATTAAAATAGATAATTATTCAAATAGTCATAACTATTTAAACTAGTTTGGTAAACAGATTTATTATTTAAATCTCTTACTAATTCTTGAAATATTACTAAATTAGTGTTATTTTATTTCAATAAGCTTGTATGTTGAGAAACAATTGTTTTATGACAAAATGAAAGGTAATAATGATTTGAAATATATAATTATTCAAATGGCTATAATTATTTGAACTGATTTGGTAAATTGATTTATATTTTTAAATCTCTTGCTTATTAATTTTTGAAATATTAATAAAATAGTATTATTTTATTTTGGATAAGCTTTTATGAACTGAAACAATTATTTTATGACAAAACAAAAGTTTATAATGATTTTAAATAGATAATTGTTCAAATAATCATAACTATTTGAACTTGTTCAGTAGACAGATTTATTTTTTTAAATCTCTTGCTTATTAATTTTTTGAATGGTAGAAAATTAGTATTATTTTATTCTAAATAAGCTTGTATGAACTGAAATAATTATTTTATGACAAAATAAAATCTTAGAATGATTTGAAATAGATAATTATTCTAATAGTCTTAACCATTTGAACTAATTTGGCAAACACATTATTTTTTAAATCTCTTACTAATTTTTGAAATATTATTAAATTAGTATTATTTTTATCCGAATAAGCTTGTATGATCAGAAACAATTTTTTTATGATAAAACAAAGATCATAGCAATTTGAGATTGATATTTGTTCTAATGGTCTCAACCATTTGAATTGGTTTGAAAACTAGTTTTAATTATTAAATCTCTTGCTTAATAATTTTTGAAATGTTAATAAAGTAATATTATTTTATTTTGGATAAGTTTTTATGAACTAAAATAATTGTTTTATTACAAAACAAAATGTCATAATGATTTTAAATAGATAATTATTTAAATAGTCAGGCCTATTTGAGCTTGTTGGGTAAACATATTTATTTTTTTAAATCTCTTGCTTACTAATTTTTTGAAAGTTAATAAATTAGTATTATTTTATTTCGAATAAGCTTGTATGAACAAAACTAATTGTTTTATGACTACACAAAAGGTTAGAACGATTTGAAATAGATAATTGTTCTAATAATCTTAACTATTTGAAATGGTTTGGCAAAATACATTTATTTTTTATTATTAAATTAGTATTATCTTAAGTCAAATAAACTAATATGAAAAGAAACAATTGTTCTATGACAAAATAAATATCATAACGATTTGAGATCGATAATTATTCAAATAGTCATAATTATTTGAACTAGTTCAGTAAATAGCTTTAGTTTTTAAATCTCTTATTAATTTTCAAAATATTAATAAATCAATATTATTTAATTCTGAATAATTCTATATGAACAAAAACAATTGTTTTATTACAAAAAAAAAGGTCATAATGATTTGAAATAGATAATTATTCAAATGGACATGACTATTTGAACTTGTTTGGCAAACAAATTCATTTTTTAAATCTCTTACCTATTAATTTTTAGAATATTAATAAATTAGTATTTTTTATTCTGAATAAATTTGTACGAATAAAAACAATAGTTTGATCACAGAACAAAAGATCATAATTATTTGAAATAAATAATTATTTAAACAATCATAACTATTAGAGCTTGCTAGGTAAATAGATTTATTTTTTAAATCATTAACTTATTAATTTTTGAAATATTAATAAGTTTGTATGAACAAAAACAATTGTTTTATGACAAAACAAAAGGTCAAAACAATTTGAAATAGATAATTGTTCAAATAGTCATAACTATTTGAACTTGTTCGGTAAATAGATTCATTTTTTAAATCTCTTACTTATTAATTTTTAGAATATTAATAAATTAGTATTATTTTATTTCAAATAAGCCTATATGAACTAATACAATTGTTTTATTACAAAACAAAGGGTCATAACAATTTAAAATAGATAACTATTCAAATAGTTATGACTATTTGGACTTGTTTGATAAACGTATTTATTGTTAAAATCTTTTACTTATTATTTGTAAAAATATTAATAAATTAATATTATTTAAATCTGAATAAGCTTGTATGAATAAAAACAATTATTTTATGACAAAATAAAAAGTCATAACAATTTTAAAATAAATAATTGTTCAAATAGTCACAACTTTTTGAACTTATTCGGTAAACAAATTTAATTTTTAAATCTTTTACTTTTTAATTATTTGAATATTAATAAATTTGAGTTATTTTATTTGAAATAAGCTTGTCTAAATAGAAAAAATTATTTTATAACAAAACAAAAGGTTATAGCAATTTGAAAATGATAATTGTTCAAATAGTCATAAATATTTGAACTTGTTCAGTAAACAAATTCTCTTTTTTAAATCTCTAACTTATTAATTTTTGGTATATTAATAAGTTAGAATTATATTTTTTTGAATAAGGTTGAACAAATAGAAACAATTTATTTGTGATAAAACAAAAGGTCATAATGATTTGAAATAGATAATTCTTCAAATAGTCAGAACAAACAAATTTATTTTTTAAATCTGTTGCTTATTAATTGTTAGAATATTAATAAATTAGCATTACTTTATTCTAAATAAGACTATATGAACATAAACAATTGTTTTATGATAAAACGAATGGTCATAACAATTTGAAATAAATAATTATTCAAATAGTTTAAGTAATCAAACTGGCTTAGTAAATAGATTTATTTTTTAATTCTCTTACTCATTAATTTTTAAAATATTAATAAATTAATATTATTTTATTATGAACAAACTTATTTGAACAAAAACATTTGTTTTACAATAGAACAAAAGGTTATAACAATTTGAAATATATAATTGTTCAAATAGTCATAACTATTTGAATTGGTTCGATAAACTGATTTATTTTTTAATTCTCTTACTTATTAATTTTTGAAATATTAATAAATTAGTATTATTTTATTCCGAATAGGCTTTTATGATGAAAAACAATTGTTTTATGACAAAACAAAAGTTAATAATGATTTGAAATAGATAATTGCTCAAATAGTCATAATTATTTGAAATGATTTGATAAATGGATTTATGTTTTAAATCTCTAACTTAACAATTTTTATAATATTAATAAAGTAATATTATTTTATTTCAGATAAGCTTTTATGAACTGAAAGAATTGTTTTTTGATAAAATAAAGGGTTATAATGATTTTAAATAGATAATTATTCAAATAGTCAAAACTATTTGAATTTGTTTGGTAAACAGATTTTTTTTTAATTTCTTACTTATTAATTTTTTGAATGTTGATACATTAGTATTCTTTTATTTCAAATAAGTATGTATGAGCTAAAGCAATTATTTTATGACTAAAAAAAATGTCAAAAAGATTTGAAATAGATAATTATTCTAATAATCTTAACTATTTGAACTGGTTTGACAAAAACATTTATTTTTTGAATCCTTACTTATTAATGTGGTTAGCTTTGAATTGATCCTTATTTTAAAATGACAAAACATTAAGCTAAATAAGCTTGATTAAGATTTTGAAAAAGATTTATTTAGTACATGTTCTTAAGTTTTATATTTTGGTACTAAATAAATAATATGATTTTCAAAGTTTAAACAAACCTTTCTTGGTTTCATATTTCTCAAACCAAATCTATCTTTAAAGATTATTTATTTGAGCTTAAATGAAAGTCAAATTGTTGTTTTTAAAGTGAATTTATTCATTTTGGACTTAATACAATTTTAATAATATTGGTTTTGAGAAATAGATTAACTTAAGAAAGTTGTTTTACAAGAACAAAGCTTTCCAACATTGAAATTATTTTATTTTTCTGTATTAATTCACATAGTTTTAATATTTGAATTTTATATGGTTGGAAAGCTCCTTAAGTCTACTTTTTAATGGATAAAACAAAATCAAAATCCAAATTTGCTAAGAAAAGATTTTAAATTTTTACTAAACACTTTGTAGTTATCTAAAAACTGCACAAAGGGTAGTTTTGCAAATTTACTATAATTCGTACGCAATGAATTAGGAGATGAATTTTGATACAAATACCTTTAAGTCTAGTTTCTAAATTTTCAAACGGTTTGTGATTTGAATCTGTATAACTCAAGATATGATCAAATTAGTGAGTAGAGTGCAAAATAGGATACAACAGAGTAGTTTGACTAGATTGATCCCCTGGGTTACAATATCGTTCCTCTAGCTGACCCAATCAATTGGGTACCAAAACCAATCGATCCCTTCTGCTGTAACGGTCAAAAATTGAGTGAAATTCAAGAACTAATCGATCCTCTATCAATACCAATCAATCCGTTCATCCCAAACAAGCTCCAACGACTAGTTTCAAAGGAAGAAAACATGGTTTTTCATTTCCCAAGCATTCCTAATGGCTATTTCCTCAATTGGATATTCCAACACACCAAGAAGGTTGATGAAGCAAGAGAGCGAGTGCTAACAAGTTATATTTTCATTTTCTCTTAGAATCAATAATTTTTAGAGCTTAAATTCAATATCCTTTGTATTTCTTGGATCCAAAATATTGTTGTGTTTCATTCATCATTTTCTTTGTACTTCATTAGGTAAACACTCAACCTTGAGAGGTGTTTTAGTTTGCAAAATTATTTTGGCTATCTTGTAAGTAAAAGGTGAGGTATCCTCTTGATATTATAAAGGTAGAGGTTGCTATCTAAGCCTTGAGAAAAAGATAGAGATTTAGCACAAGATAGGTTTGTATCTTGTAAGAGTTTTTCTTCAATAGTGGATTGAAGCCTTGGTGTGGACAACCAAGAAAAGAAGATGTAGGTACCTTGTGGTAAAGGACCGAACCTCTATAAATCATTGGTTTGATTTCTCTATCCCTATCTCCTTACAATTTATTATTGTTTATATTTGATTTTAGGTTCATTAATTGTTATTTTTTGCATTATATTTTCATCAAAAGTGCTTATTGTTTTAATTTTCATTAAATTATATTGAAATCATTTGTTTGGAAAGAATTTGGAGATATCCAATTCACCCCCTCTTGGATCACCATCTCACTTAAAAAGCTAGTAATTGGTATCAGAGCTTTGGTCTCTTTTTATAGGTTTAACCACCTTGAGTAAAGATCCTATGGCTTAATTTTTGGTTTCAAGATGGTAAGGAAGTCCTTGAAGCTCCTATGTTCGACAAATTTGAATTTTATGAATAGAGAAGGAGGATGAAGATGTTCATAATGGTCCAAGATTTTGGAGCATGGAATGTGATGGAAAAAGGTCTTAATACTCCTTCCAAAGGTGAAAAATATATGAAGCAAATAATAGATAATGCAATGGCCAAGTGCATTCTCTATAGAGCTTTAGATGAACTTCAAGTTGGTATCAAAATGTTCCACCTCAAATGAGATATGGAGAAAGTTGGATGAGCTACTGAAAGACAAGTTTCCAACCAACATCCATTATGTCTCATGGCTATTAAGGAACCAAAGGTAACCTCTAACTATTGTGATTCAAACTCTTATACTTTTGATAAGTTACAAGATGCTTGCAATGATTTAGTTATTGAGTTTGAAAATATGCATTTGAAACATAAGAAAATTTGTTCAGAATTGAATGTTGAAAATGATCTTTTGATGAATGCAAAAAATATTTTAGAAAAAGAAAATGAAAAGTTGAAAATAAATTTAGAAACTTCTCTAAGTAGAAATGAATTTTTAGAAAAAAAAATTTTGATTTGAAAAAAAAATTTGATGATTTGATGAATGAAAAACAAAATCTTTTAAAGAATTCATTTAGTACTAAAATGATTAAATGTAATTTTTATAATTTTCATGGTCATACTATACATATTTATCCCATAAAGAGAAAAGTTCCATTTAGAATTAGGTAAGTACAAGTTCCAAAAAGAATAAGAGACTTGGTGACTAACTTTCAAGGACCCAAAGCAATTTAGGTACCAAAAATCAAATGAAAAATGTCTCTTATAGGTGTGCTAGGGTAAGGAGCTACAATGTGAGATTGAAGATTGAATACTCTAAACACACAATAGAGATGTGTAACCTCTAAACTTTTATTTAAAGAGAATTTGAATTCGGTTACCTATTTTTGATGAAATTTGAATGCTTGATTGATTATGTAAAATTTGATTGACATTGATTACAAGACATATGTTGTATAATCTTGAGAAAATGTGAGCTTGAATTGAATATGCATTTATTTTGCTCTTAAATATGTTTGAGATGCTTCTTGAAATTGTTTGTGGTGTTAAATAAAACTTTTTTAAATGGTTTGGAGAGCTTTAAATATGTGTTTAAACATATTTGCACTTCTTAATAGCTATTTTAAAGGAAATATGGGGATTAAGAGTTGACTTTTTTATTTCCTTGTTTCTAATGCCAAATGACCATTTGAACAACTTTGTTTTGTCATTTGAAACTTGTTGGAATGGTTCAAGTTGGTTAAAAAATGAGCTTGACTAGTTTTGAGATTTATTAAGGTATATTTCAAGCAAAAATGAATTTTAAAGTGCAAAATCAAAATCCTAGACATATTAAGCTTTGAACGATTTATCCTATGGTATTTTGCATAAATATACTTGTTTAAATGATTTTAGCATGATGGAAATGATTTTTGTGATTTTTATGCATATTCGTTTGTAATTGTTGAACATGCTTATATGACCATATTGTTTAAAATTGCTTAATTTGTTTATAAGGCTTGGACCTTGTGAATTCTTTAAACTTGATTGTTTTAGACATAATTGTTTTAACTCTTGATTTGTGATTTTAGAAATTGATGATCATCTTGTGGTTAAATCATAAATATTGATGTTTGATTGTTCATCTTTTAATTTTTTTTTAAATAATCTTGAAATATGCTTTAATTCTTTATGCTTATGAATTCAAGATTTATTTATTCTCTTGTGCTGATGAATTGATGAACTTTATGTGCTTAAAAGATATATATTGATTTTTTGTTCATTTATGTTTTTGGTCACAATATGTGCTCATATGATGATTGATTCAATTTGACCTTAATACTTGTGGTTTAATATGCTTGAATTGTTTATCTCTTGATTGTGAAAGATATTTTGTGAAATATACTTATTTTTGTGCTTAAATGTTTTATTGATTTTGTGAAACATTTTGGATCTTTGTGCTCAATTGATATATCTGTTGATTTGTGATTTTGAATATGATGAACTACTTGTTTGTAAATGAAATATGTTGTTAGTTCATCTATTTGTTCTTGTCAAGTGTATGCTTATGTGATAAATATTATTTATCTTTACTTGACATGCTTGCAACATGAGTTAAGTAAATGAATTTCTTATGATGCTTATTTTTAGCTTAAGTCATTATTGATTATGGCCTATAATTTGTGTAGACATATTTATGCTTTTGTGCAAAAATTTTCTTAAATATGTTTTTGATGATAAGTATGTCTTTCTTGAGTCTTTAGTTTTCATATGGCCTAAAATTTATTTTGACATATTTGTTAGTGATTTATTGAATATATATGAATATTGAATATGTCTATTTTGTGTTTATGAATGATCTAAAAGGTTTGATTTTTGCACATTGCATGAGAACTTTTGCTTTAGTGCCATTCTTGTGCTATTTGATGTTTAAATTGATATATGGCCTCTAGCTTAAGTATATGTCTCCCTTGCAATTGGCAACTTATGCTTAGTGAATAAATTTTCTTTTGCCTATAATGACTTAGAATTTAGAATTGCTTTCTAACAATTGCTATAATTTTTATCAATTGATTTTCTTAATGCTTCTAATGAAAATCCTCTATCAAGAAATTTTTCTAAGTCTATGCTAGGAGAACTTGAAATGAGCATGAATGAGCCTACATTTTTGGAATTTCAAGTATTGCAAGCAAAGCATGTCATACTCATCAATCAAGCCCAAGTACATAAAAGACTAGCTCAAATGATGTGGAATGGAGGATTCAAAAGCTTACTTAACTACAATGAGCACAATAACATAGCTTGATAAGGATAGAGATAATTGTATTGAATCTATGCTATGTGCCTATGATTTATAATGTTTAATGCATGATTTCATAAATGCTTGGTTTGATATGTGCAAAAATGAGATATTATGTTTGAATTTGTGATCACTTTGCACAAATTAATCACCAAGGCACTTGGTAGATATTGTTCTAATGTTTTTGAAAGCTTGGATTGATTAACTCACCTTCATTGATATTCATTCCTAGTTCTTGATTGCTTTGATTAATAGTTTTCATTGCATGAATATTTGTTTAAGATGAATCTTTAAACATGGCTATGAGTTGGATATGTTGATTTCTTGATGTTTAAATTGATTTGACTTATAGATTATGAATTATAAATTTGAAATTTATATACATGCTCATTGAGATGGCAAGTACCAAATTGTGCCTAAATGCTTACATATTTTTTAAGTAGGTATATTGCTTATATATTTTGCATATGCTTGTATGATTTTGATTGAAATATATGATTGAATACTTGCATATGTTTGAGTTAAGTACATTGCTATGCATTGAAATAATTTAGATTATATTTGAATGATTAGGTTTTCATTACTTCTTTGATATAGCATATGTGCTCATCATGTTTGGAAAATCATGTTTATATAATCTTTGTTAGTACATGATGATTGAACCTCATTGCTCATTACTACTTATGATTTATTATATACATATGAGCTTTTGGTTCTTGTTTGGATAGGATAGCTTATGAAAGATTACTATTATTATTTATGCATGCATTCAATGAATCTTTCATATGCTTGAAGTATGTTTATTCTATGAAAGTTGTTGAACAAAATTGCTAACAATTGGTAACAATTGATATCAAAATTGCTAAAGATTTTTTTAACTTTCATAGATGCTTATTTATGTGCCTATCCTTGATGTAGCTTGCACCTCTCATGTAAAATTGTGTGTGCCTTATATTGATTAATCCTTATTTTGAAATTGAGGAGAAATCTTAGAATACAATTTTGTTTGATTTGTTTTGTGATAACAATTGGTATGCTTTATCATAATATATCTTTAACAATTGGTATCTATAACAATTGGTATGAGCTTGTATGCATGTGCTTGAATTTATGCTTAATTGCTATTGATGTTTTAGGTTCCAAGAAACATCTTATGATAACATGATTTATGAGTAGATTGCATATCATTCATTATCCTTTGCTCATAAATTTCATGTAGTAAATTTGCTGACTTGTGCTAAAATGCTAAATTTGGATACACTTATACTTTTGTGCTTGAATAAATGTATGTGAACTTCATTGTGCATATTACACTTGATTACATGCATTCAAAATACTCTTAATATTATTGCTATCAAGCATTTTGTCTTATGCCTTGAATTTATCTCTCTTTCTTTTAAAATGACAAAATGGTGGAGAGAGTTTAGAGATATTTCTTCTTGTATGCTTATTGCAATTGATATAGGAGTTTAAACATTTGGTATAAAGAGCATAACAAAAGGGAAGAAAAATGTTTCATGAATATATTTGTTAATGATGCCTCTTTGTGTTTATTTACCCATTAATATGCTCATGCCTTTTTGCTGTGACAAAAAGGGGGAGAAATATCATATGGACAAATTTGCTTGTGCTTGACATGCATATGTTTGATTGTGCTTATTTGATATATTTGACTAATATATGTTTGTTGAATTGTGTTGGATTAAGAAGCATAAAATTGAGGGGGAGTTTTTCAAAATGTTTTTCAAAATCTTAAATTTTCAAAGAAAGTTTTCATCAAGCAAATTTATTTTTAAGTTTTGTCATATCAAAAAAGGGGAGATTGTTAGCCTTGAATTGATCCTTATTTTAAAATGACAAAACATTAAGCTAAATGAGCTTGATCAAGATTTTGAAAAAAATTTATTCAGTACATTTCTTAAGTTTTATATTTTGGTACTAAATAAATAATATGATTTTCAAAGTTTAAACAAACCTTTCTTGGTTTCATATTTCTCAAAACAAATCTATCTTTAAAGATTATTTACTTGAGCTTAAATGAAATTCAAATTGTTGTTTTTAATGTGAATTTATTCATTTTGGACTTAATACAATTTTAATAATATTGGTTTTGAGAAATAGATTAACTTAAGAAAGTTGTTTTATAAGAACAAAGCTTTCCAACATTGAAATTGTTTTATTTTTCTGTATTAATTAACATAGTTTTAATATTTGAATTTTATATGGTTAGAAAGCTCTTTGAGTCTACTTTCTAGTGGATTAAACAAAATCAAAATCCAAATTTTCTAAGAAAAGATTTTGAATTTTTACTAATCACTCTGTAGTTGTCTAAAAACTGCACAAGGGATAGATTTGAAAATTCACTATAATTTGTACACAAAGAATTAGGTGATGAATTTTATATGGATAGAAAATCCTTTAAGTCTAGTTTCTAAATCTAGAAATGCTTTGTGATTTCGTTTTGTATAACTTAATATATGATCAAATTAGTGAGTAGAGTGCAAAATAGGACACAACAAAGCAGCTTGACTGGATTGATCCCCTGGGTTATAGGATCAATCCCCTAGCTGACCCAATCAATCGGGTACCAAAACCAATCAATCCACTTTGCTGTAACAGTCAAAAATTGAGTGAAATTCAAGAACCAATTGGTCCCTTCGTCCCAAACAAGCTCCAAATGCTAGTTTCAAAGGAAAAAAAACACGGTTTTTCATTTCCCAAGCATTCCCAATGTCTATTTCCTCAATTTCTCTATAAATTGGGCATTCCAACACACCAAGAAGGTTGATGAAGCAAGAAAGCAAATGCTAACAAGTTATATTTTCATTTTCTCTTAGAATCAAGAGTTTTTAGAGCTTAAATTCAATATCCTCTGTATTTCTTGGATCCAAAATATTGTTGTGTTTCATTCGTTATTTTCTTTGTACTTCATTAGGTAAACACTCAACCTTGAGAGGTGTTTTAGTTTGCAAAAATTATTTTGGTTATCTTGTAAACAAAAGGTAAGGTATCCTCTTGATATTATAAGGGTAAAGGTTGCTATCTAAGCCTTGAGAAAAAGATAGAGATTTAGTATAAGATAGGTTTGTATCTTGTAAGAGTTTTTCTTCAATAGTGGATTGAAGCCTTGGTGTGGACAACTAAGAAGAGAGGATGTAGGTGCCTTGTGGTGAAAGACCGAACCTTTATAAAGAATTGTGTTTGATTTCTCTATCCCTATCTCCTTATAATTTATTGTTGTTTATATTTGATTTTAGGTTCATTAATTGTTATTGTTTGCATTATATTTTCATCAAAAGTGCTTGTTGTTTTAATTTTCATTCAGTTATATTGAAATCATTTGTTTGGGAAGAATTTGGATAAATCCAATTCATCCCCTCTTGGATTACCATCTCACCTAAAAGGCTAACAAATTTTAGAATATTATTAATTTAGCAATATCTTACTCTGAATAAGCTTGTTGAACAAAAATAAACGTTTTAGGACAAAACAAAGATCATAACGATTGAAGATAGATAATTGTTCAAATAGTCAGAAATATTTGAATCGGTTCGGTAAAGAGATTTAGTTTTTAAATCTCTTATTAATTTTTGAAATAGCAATAAATTAGTATCATTGTATTTTGAATAATTTTGTATGAATAGAAACAATTGGTTTTGGAACATTAATTTTTAAATCAATTTTTTTAAAAAATTTTTATTTATTAATTTTTGGATCATTAATAAATTTATATTGTTTTATTTGAAATAAACTTGAATGAATAGAACCAATTGTTTTATGACAAAACAAAAGGTTTAATGTTTTTAAATAGATAATTATCAAGATAGTCATAACTATTTGAATTTGTTCGATAAACAGATTTATTTTTTTAATTCTCTTACTTTTTAATTTTTGAAATATTAATAAATTAGTATTATTTTAATCCAAATAAGCTCGTATAAGCAGAAACAATTTTTTGTATGATAAAACAAAAAAGTCATAAGAATTTGAAATAAATAATTATTCAAATAGTCATAACGATTTGAATTTGTTCGGTAAATAGATTTATTTTTAAATCTTATACTAATTTATTATCTTAATATTAATAAATTTGTATTATTTTATTTGAAATAAGCTTGTATGAATAGAAAAAATCATTTTATGACAAACCAAAAGGTTATGGCGATTCCAAATCGATAATTGTTCAAATGGTCATAATTATTTAAACTTGTTTGGTAAATATATTCATTTTTAAAATCTTTTAATTATTAATTTTCAAAGTATTAATAATACAGTATTATATAATTATTTAAACTTGTTTGGTAAATAGATTCATTTTTAAAATCTCTTAATTATTAATTTTTGGAATATTAATAACATAGTATTATTTTATTTCGAATAACCTTATATGAACTGAAATAATTTTTTTATGACAAAACAAAAGGTCATAATGATTTGAAATTGATAATTATTCAAATAGTTGTGACTATTTGATTTAGTTTGGTAAACATATTTATTTTTAAAATTTTTTACTTACTAATTGTCAAAATATTAATAAATTAGTATTATATTAATATGAATAAGCATGTATGAACTGAAACTATTATTTTATAACAAATAAAAAAGTCATAACATTTTGAAATAAATAATTGTTTAAATATTTATAACTATTTGAATTGGTTTTATAAACATATTTATTTTTTAAATATCTTATTAATTTATGAAATATTAATTGATTAGTATTATTTTATTTCGAACAAACTTATATGAACTAAAGCATTTGTTTTATGACAAAACAAAAGGTCATACCGATTTGAAATAGATAATTGTTCAAATAGTCATAATTATTTAAACTGGTTCAGTAAACATAATTATTTTTTAAACCTCTTACTGATTATTTTTTGAAATATTAATAAATTTGTTTTATTTTATTTCAAATAAGTTAGTAAGAATTGAAAAAATTGTTTTACGATAAAACAAAAGGTCAAAACGATTTGAAATAAAGAATTGTTCATATAGCCTTAACTATTTGAACTAGTTTGGCAAATAAAATTGCTTTTTAAATCTCTTAGTTATTAATTTTTAGAATATTATTACATTAGTATTATTTTATTATATACAAGCTTATATGAACAAAAATAATTGTTTTATGTCAGAACAAAAGGTTATAACAATTTGAAATATATAATTTTTCAAATAGTTATAACTATTTAAACTGGTTCAATATATAGATTTATTGTTTTAAATCTCCTATTTATTAATTTTTGAAATATTAATAAATTAGTATTATTTTATTTCAAATAGGCTTGTATAATGAAAAACAATTGTTTTATGACAGAACAAAAGTTAATAACTATTTGAAATAGATAATTGTTCAAATGGCCATAATTATTTGAACTGATTTGATAAACTAATTTATGTTTTAAATCTCTAACTTATCAATTTTCATGATACTAATAAAGTAATTTTTATTTTACTTCGAACAAGTTTTTATGAATTGAAACAATTATTTAATGATAAAATTAAAGGTCATAACAATTTTAAATAAACAATTGGTCAAATAGTCAAACAAATTTTTTTTAATTTCTTACTTATTAATTTTTTGAATGTTAATAAATTAGTATTATTTTATTTCAAATAAGCATGTATGAGCTAAAGCAATTATTTTGTGACTAAACAAAAGGTCAAAACCATTTGAAATAGGTAATTGTTCTAATAGTCTTAACTATTTGAGTTGGTTTGGCAAACATATTTATTTTTTAAATCCTTACTTATTAATGTTTAGAATATTATTAATTTAGCAATATTTTACTTCGAATAAGCTTGTATGAACATAAATAAATGTTTTAGGAAGAACAATGATCATAATGATTTAAGATAGATAATTGTTCAAATAGTCATAAATATTTGAACTAGTTCGGTAATGAGATTTAATTTTTAAATATTATTTTATTCTAAATAATTTTGTATAAATAGAAACAATTGTTTTACGACAAAACAAAATGTCATAACAATTTGAAATAGATAATAGTTCAAATAGACATTACTATTTAAACTTGTTCGGTAAACAGATTAGTTTTTTTAAATCTTTAACTTATTAATTTTTAGAATATTAATAAATTAGTATTATTTTATTCTAAATAAACTTGTATAAATAGAAATAATTATTTTATGACAAAACAAAGATTATAACGATTTGAAATAAATAACTGTTCAAATAGTCATAATTATTTGAACACGCTCGGTAAATAGATTTATTTTTAAAATCTCTTACTTATTAATTTTGAATATTAATAAATTAGTATTATTTTATTTCAAATAAGGTTTTTTTGAACAGAAACAAATGGTCATAACAATTTAAAATAGATAATAGTTCAAATAGGTATGACTATTTGAACGTGTTCAAAAAATTG
The DNA here is from genome assembly GCF_002303985.1 of Durio zibethinus. The sequence continues at coordinate 45,851 of NW_019168026.1, read as the reverse complement.
ATTTGTTTTGAAAATTTTCACTTATTAATTTTTGGAACATTAATAAATTTATATTATTTTATTTGAAATAAGCTTGCATGAATAGAACCAATTGTTTTATGACAAAACAAAAGGTCATAATGTTTTGAAACAAAAGGACATAATGTTTTGAAACAAAAGGTCATAATGCTTTGAAATAGATAATCGTTTAGATAGTCATAACTACTTGAACTGGTTTGATAAACAGATTTAATTTTTTAATTCTCTTACACTTTAATTTTTGAAATATTAATAAATTAGTATTATTTTATTTATGTTGATACAAGCTTATTTGAAATAAAATAATAAAATACAAGCTTATGTTCATAAATCAGTATTTGAACAATTATCTATCTCAAATCATTATGATCATTGTTTTGTCTTAAAACATTTGTTTATGTTCATACAAGCGTATTCAGAATAAAATAATGAAATACAAGCTTATGTTTATAAAACCTTATTTGGAATAAAATAATACTAATTTATTAATATTCAAAGTTAATAAGTAAAATATTTTAAAAATAAATCTGTTTACCAAGTGTGTTCAAATAATTATGACTATTTGAACAATTATTTATTTCAAATCGTTATACTCCTTTATATTTTATTAATTTTGAATATTAATAAATTAATATTATTTTATTTCGAATAAGGTTTTATGAACATAAGCTTGTATTTTATTTATGAATATTAATAAATTAGTATTATTTTATTTATGTTCATACCAGCTTATTTGGAATAAAGTAATAAAATACAAGTTTATGTTCATAAAACTTTATTCGAAATAAAATAATACTAATTTATTAATATTCAAAATTAATAAGTAAAAGATTTTAAAAATAAATCTGTTTATCGAGCGTGTTCAAATAATTATGATTATTTAAACAATTATCTATTTCAAATCATTACAATCCTTTGTATTTTATTAATTTTGAATATTAATAAATTAGTATTATTTTATTTCGAATAAGATTTTATGAACATAAGCTTGTATTTTATTATTTTGTTCCGAATAAGCTTGCATGAACATAAATAAATGTTTTAGGACAAAATAATGATCATAATGATTTAAGATAGATAATTGTTCAAATAGTCATTACTATTTGAACTAGTTCGGTAATGAGATTTAGTTTTAAAATATCTTATTAATTTTTGAAATTGTAATAAATTAGTATTATTTTATTCTAAAAAATTTTGTATGAATAGAAACAATTGTTTTACGACAAAACAAAATGTCATAACAATTTGAAATAGATAATAGTTCAAATAGATATGACTATTTGCACTTGTTCGGTAAACAGATTAATTTTTTAAAATCTTTAACTTATTAATTTTTAGAATATTAATAAATTAGTATTATTTTATTCCAAATAAACTTGTATAAATAGAAACAATTATTTTATGATAAAACAAAGGATTATAATGTTTTGAAATAAATAATTGTTTAAATAGTCATAATTATTTGAACATACTTGGTAAACAGATTTTTTTAAAAAATATTTTACTTATTAATTTTGAATATTAATAAATTAGTATTATTTTATTTCAAATAAGCTTAGATGAATTGAAACAATTTTTTTATTACAAAACAAAAGGTCACAATGATTTGAAGTAAATAATTATTCAAATAGTCATGATTATTTGAACTTGTTGGGTAAACATGTTTTTGAAAAATCTTTTACTTATTAAATGTCAAAATATTAATAAATTAATATTATTTTAATTTGAATAAGCTTGTATGGATAGAAACAATTGTTTTATGACAAAACAAAAAAGTCATAAGAATTTGAAATAAGTAATTGTTCAAATAGTCATAATGATTTGAACTTATTCGATAAACAAATTTATTTTTTAAATCTTTTACTTATTAATTGTCCTAATATTAATAAATTTGTATTATGTTATTCAAAATGAGCTTGTATGAACAGAAAAAATTATTTTATGACAAACCAAAAGGTTATAGCGATTCCAAATCGATAATTGCTCAAACGGTCATAATTATTTAAACTTGTTTGGTAAATAGATTCATTTTTAAATTTCTTAACTATTAATTTTTGGAATAATAATAACATAGTATTATTTTATTTCAAATAACCTTATATGAAGTGAAATAATTTTTTTATGACAAAACAAAAAGTCATAATGATTTAAAATAGATAATTATTCAAATAGTCATGACTATTTGATCTAGTTTAGTAAACATATTTATTTTTTAAATTTTTTACTTATTAGTTGTCAAAATATTAATAAATTAGTATCATATTAATCTAAATAAGCTTGTATGAACAGAAAACTATTGTTTTATAACATATAAAAAAGTCATAACAATTTGAAATAAATAATTGCCGCAATATTCATAACTATTTGAATTGGTCTAATAAATAGATTTATTTTTTAAATCTCTTATTAATTTTTTAAATATGAATAGTTTAGTATTATTTTATTTTGAATGAACTTATATGAACAAAAACATTTGTTTTACGACACAACAAAAAGTCATAACAATTTGAAATAGATAATTGTTTGAATAGTCATAATTATTTGAATTGGTTCGGCAAACATAATTATTTTTTACATCTCTTACTAATTAATTTTTGAGATATTAATAAATTTGTTTTATTTTATTTCAAATAAGTTAGTAAAAACTGAAAAAATCATTTTATGAAAAAACAAAAGGTCATAATGATTTGAAATAAAGAATTGTTTATATAGCCTTAACTATTTGAATTGGCTCAGTAAATAAATTTATTTTTTAAATCTTTTAGTTATTAAGTTTTAGAATATTATTGCATTAGAATTATTTTATTCCCAATAAGCTTATATGAACAAAATTAATTGTTTTATGATAAAACAAAAAGTTATAATAATTTGAAATATATAAATGTTCAAATAGTCATAACTATTTAAACTGGTTCGATAAAATGATTTATTTTTTAAATCTCCTACTTATTAATTTTTTAAATATTAATAAATTTATTTTATTTTATTTCGAATAGGCTTGTATGATGAAAAATGATTGTTTTATGATAAAACAAAAGTTCATAACGATTTGGAATATATAATTGTTCAAATGGCCATAATTATTTGAACTGATTCGATAAATTGATTTATGTTTTAAATCTCTAGCTTATCAATTTTTATAATATTAATAAAGTTGTATTACTTTATTTTGGATAAGCTTTTATGAATTGAAACAATTGTTTTATGATAAAATATAAGGTCATAACAATTTTAAATAGATAAGTGTTTAAATAGTCAAAAATATTTGAACTTGTTCGGCAAATAGATTTTTTTCTAATTAATATTATTTTATTTTGAATAAGTATGTATGAGTTGAAGCAATTATTTTATGACTAAACAAAAAGGTCAAAATGATTTGAAATAGATAATTATTCTAATAGTCTTAATTATTTGAACTGGTTTGGCAAACACATTTATTTTTTAAATTCTTACTTATTAATGTTGAGAATAGTATTAATTTAGTAATATTTTACACCGAATAAGCTTGTTGAATAGAAATAAATGTTTTAAGACAAAACAAATATCATAATGATTGGAGATAGATAATTGTTCAAATAGTCATAACTATTTGAACTGGTTCGGTAAAAAGATTTAGTTTTTAAATCTCTTATTAATTTTTGAAGTAGTAATAAATTAGTATTATTTTATTCTGAATAATTTTATATTAATAGAAACAATTGGTTTTGGAACATTAATTTTTAAAATTTTTACTTATTTATTTTTGGATCATTAATAAATCTATATTATTTTATTTGAAATAAGCTTGAATGAATAAAACCAATTGTTTTATGACAAAACAAATGGTTTAATGTTTTGAAAGAGATAATTATTAAGAAAGTCATAACTATTTGAATTTGTTCGATAAATAGATTTATTTTTTTAATTCTCTTACTCTTTAATTTTTGGTATATTATTAAATTAGTATTATTTTATTTCAAATAAGCTCACACGAGTTGAAACAATTGTTTTATTACAAAACAAAAGGTTAAAATGATTTGAAGTAGATAATTATTCAAATAGTCATGACTATTTGAACTTGTTTGATAAACATTTTTTAAAATCTTTTACTTATTAATTGTTGAAATATTAATAGATTAATATTATTTTAATCTGAATAAGATCGTATGGATGGAAACAATTGTTTTATAACAAAAAAAAAGTCATAAGAATTTTAAATAAATAATTATTCAAATAAGCATAACAATTTGAATTTGTTCAGTAAACATATTTATTTTTTAAAAATCTTTTGCTTATTAACTGTCTTAATATTAATAAATTTGTATTATTTTATTCGAAATGAGCATATATAAACAAATAAAATCATTAAAAGACAAACCAAAAGGTTATAGCAATTCCAAATCAATAATTGTTCAAATGGCCATAATTATTCAAACTTTTTTGGTAAATAGATTCATTTTCTCTTAATTATTAATTTTTAGAATATTAATAAAATAGTATTATTTTATTTCAAAAAACCTTATATGAACTAAAATAATTTTTTTATGACAAAACAAAAGGTCATAATGATTTGAAATAGATAATTATTGAAATAGTCATGACTATTTGATCTAGTTTGGTAAACATATTTATTTTTAAAATTTTTTACTTATTAATTGTCAAAATGTTAATAAATTAGTATTATTTTAATCCAAATAAGCTTGTATGAATAGAAACAATTGTTTAATAATAGAACAAAAAGTCATAACAATTTGAAATAAATAATTGCTCAAATAGTCATAATTATTTTAACTAGTTTGATAAATAGATTTATTTTTTAAATCACTTATTAATTTTTGAAATATTAATAGATTAGTATTACTTTATTCCGAATAAACTTATATGAACAAAAACATTTCTTTTATGGCAAAACAAAAAGTAATAATGTTTTGAAATATATAATTGTTCAAATAGTCATAATTATTTGAATTGTTTATGTAAATAGAATTATTTTTTAAATCTTTTATTAATTTTTGAAATATTAATAAATTTATTCTATTTTATTCTAAATAAGTTAGTATGAATTGAGAAAATTCTTTTATGACATGACAAAAGGTCATAACGATTTGAATTAGATAATTGTTCATATAGTCTTAACTATTTGAACTAGTTTAGCAAACAAATTTATTTTTTAAATCTTTTAGTTATTAATTTTTGTAATATTATTAGACTAGTATTGTTTTATTTTGAATAAGCTTGCATGAACAGAAATAATTGTTTTATGACATAACAAAAGGTTATAATGATTTGAAGTATAGAATTGTTCAAATAGTCATAACTATTTGAACTGGTTCAGTAAACAGATTCACTTTTTAAATCTCTTACTTATTAATTTTTGAAAGATTAATAAATTATTATTATTTTATTTCAAATAAGCTTGTATGATCACAAACAATTGTTATCTGACCAACAAAAGGTAACAACGATTTGAAATAGATAATTGTTGAAATGACCATAATTATTTGAACTAATTTGGCAAATCGATTCACTTTTTAAATCACTTAATTTTTGGAATATTAATAAATTAGAATTATTTTATTTCGAATAAGTTTGTATAAACGGAAACAATTATTTTATGACAACCAAAGGTCATAACAATTTTAAATAGACAATTGTTCAAATAGTCATAACTATCTGAATTTGTTCGGTAAACAAATTTATTTTTTTAAACTCATACTTATTAATTTTTTTTTATTTTAGATAAGCTTTTATCAATTGAAACAATTGTTTTATATCAAAACAAAAGGTCATAACAATTTTATATAAATAACTACTCAAATAATCATAACTATTTAAACTTGTTTGGTAAACAAATTTATTTTTCCAAATCTTTTGATTATTAATTTTCCAAATGTTCATAAATTTGGATTATTTTATTCCAAATAAGTTTGTAAGACATCAAATAAATATTTTATGACTAAAAAAATGGTTTGAACGATTTGAAATGGGTAATTATTTTAATTTTTTAACTATTTGAACTAGTTTAGCAAACATATTTATTTTTTGAATCTCTTATTAACTTTTGAAATATTATTAAATTAGTATTATTTTTAACCAAATAGACTTCTATGATTAGAAACAATTGTTTTATGACAAAACAAAGATTTTAATGATTTGAGATTGATAATTGTTCAAAAAGTCATAATTATTTGAATTGGCTTAGTAAATAGATTTATTGCATAAATATGTTACCTATTAATTTTTGAAATATTAATCAATTAGTATTATTTTATTTTGAATAAGCTTGTATGATTAAAAAAACAATTGTTTTGTGACAAAATAAAAAGGTCATAAAGATTTGAAATAGATAATTATTCAAATGGCCATAATTATTTTAATTGATTTGGTCAATAGATTTATTTTTTAAATTTCTTACTTATTAATTTAGGAAATATTAATAAATTAGTATTATTTTATTCCATCTAGGCTTGTATTAACTAAAACAATTGTTTTATGACAAATTAAAAGATTATAATGATTTTAAATAGACAATTGTTTAAATAATAATAACTATTTGAACTTGTTTAGTAAATAGATTTAGTTTTTTAATCATTTTCTTATTAATTTTTCAAATGTTAATAAATTAGTATTAATTTATTCTGAATGTTGATAAAACTTGTATGAATTGAAACAATTATTTTATGACTAAAAAATGGTCAAAACGATTTGAAGTATATAATTATTCTAATAGTCTTAACCATTTGAAATGATTCGGTAAACAAATTTATTTTTAAAATCTCTTACTTATTAGTTTTTTAAATATTATGAAATTAGTATTATTTTAATATCAAAAAACTTGTACAAAGAAAATAATTGTTTTATGACAAAAGAAAAGGTCATAACTATTTGAAATAGATAATCATTTATATAGTTTTAACTATTTGACTTGGTTTGACAATTAGATTTATTTTTTAATTTTCTGGAATATTAAGTTTTGGAATATTATTAAATTTGCATTATTTTATTTCGAATAAAATAGTATAAATAGAACAAATTATTTGATAACAAAATAAAATGTTATAATGATTTGAAATAGATAATTATTCAAATAGTCAAAACTATTTGAAATGGTTTGGTAAGCAAATTTACTTTTTAAACCTCTTACTGATTAATTTTCTAAATATTACTAAATTAGTATTATTTTATTTCCAAAAAACTTATATTAATAAAAACAGTTGTTTTATGATAAAATGAAAAGTAATAACGATTTGAAATAGATAATTGTGCAAATAGTTATAATTATTTGAACTGGTTTTGTAAATAGAATTATTTCTAAATCTCTTATAATTTTTTGAAATATTAATAAATTAATTTTATCCTATTCCGAATAAGCTTTTATGAGCTTAAATAATTGTTTTATGATAAAACAAAAGGTTATAACAATTTGAAACAAATAATTTTTCATATAGTCTTAACTATTTGAACTGATATGGTAAATAGATTTATTTTTTAAATCTCATGTTATTAATTTTCAGAATACTAATAAATTATTATTATTTTATTTCAAATAAGCTTGTATGAATAGAGACAATTATTTTATGATAGAACAAAGGTTATAATAATTTGAAATAGATAATTGTTCAAATAGTCAAAACTATTTAAATTAGATCAACAAATAGATTTCTTTTTTAAATCTCTTGTTAATTCTTGAAATATTAATAAATTAGTATTATTTTATTTAGAAAAAGCTTGTATGTTGAAAAACAATTGTTTTATGACAAAACAAAAGGTGATAATGATTTAAAATAGATACTTGTTTAAATAGCCATAATTATTTGAATTGATTCGTTAAACTGATTTATTTTTTAAATATCTTGTTAATTAATTTTGGTAATATTAATAAATATTATTTTATTTTGGTTAAGCTTTTATGAACTAAAACAATTGTTTTATGATGAAACAAATGGTCATAATGATTTTAAACAGATAACTGTTGAAATAGTCATAACTATTTCAAATTGTTCAGTAAACAGATTTATTTTTTCAACTCTCATGCTTATTAATTTTTTGAATGTCAATAAATTAGTATTATTTTATTCCAAATAAGCTTGTATGAATAGAAATAATTATTATATGACTAAACAAAAGGTCAAAACGATTTGAAATCGATAATTATTCTAATAGTCTTAACTATTTGAACTAATTCAATAAATCTATTTATTTTTTAAATCTTTTATTAATTATTAGAATATTATTAAATTAGTATTATTTTTATCTGAATAAGATTGTATGATAAAAACAATTGCTTTATGAGAAAACAAAGATCATAACGATTTGAGATTGATACTTGTTAAAATAATCATAACTATTTAAAATGGTTCAGAAAAAAGCTTTAGTTTTTAAATCTGTTGCATATTAATTTTTGAAATATTAATAAAATGGTATTATTTTATTTCAAATAAGTTTTTATGAACTGAAATAATTGTTTTATGATAAAACAAAAGGTCATAACAACTTTAAATAGATAATTGTTTAGATAGTCAAATCTATTTCAATTTATTTGGCAAACAGATTTATTTTTTAAATCTCTTACTCATTAATTTTTTGAATGTTAATAAATTAGTATTATTTTATTTTGAATAAGCTTGCATGAACTGAACCATTGTTTTATGACTAAACAAAAGGTTAAAACAATTTGAAATAGATAATTATTCTAATAGTTTTAACTATTTGAATTGGTTTAGCAAACACATTTATTTTTTTAAATCACTTACTTACTAATTTTTAGAATATTATTAAATTAGTATTACTTTAATCGAATAAGCTTGTATGAAAAGAAACACTTGTTTTATGACAAAATAAAGATCACAATGATTTGTGATAGATAATTGTTCAAATAGTCATAAAATTTAAAATATTTTGGCAAATAGATTTTGTTTTTAAATCTCTTATTAATTATCAAAATATTAATAGATCCGTATTATTTTATTCTGAATAATTTTACATGAACAGAAACAATTGTTTTACAGTAAAATAAAATGTCATTATGATTTGAAATAGATAATAGTTCAAATGAACATGACTATTTGAACTTGTTTGGCAAACAAATATATTTTTTAAATCTCAAACTTATTAATTTCTAGAATACTATAAATTAGTATTATTTTATTTCAAATAAAATTATATGAATAGAAACAATTATTTTATGAGAAAACAAAAGATCATAACTATTTGAAATAAATAATTATTCAAATAGTCATAACTATTTAAACTTACTTGGTAAATAGATTTATTTTTTCAATCTTTTACTTATTAATTTTAGAATTTTAATAAATTAGTATTATTTTATTTTAAAAAAGATTTTACAAACAGAAACAATTTGTTTATGACAAAACAAAAGATCATAACAATTTGAAATAGATAATTCTTCAAACAGTCATAACTATTTGAATGTGTTCAGAAAACATATTTATTTTTAAAATTTTACTTACTAAATTTTGGAATATTAATAAATTTAAATTATTTCATTCGAAATTAGCTTGCATGAACAAAACCAATTGTTTTATGACAAAACAAAAGGTCATAATGTTTTGAAATAGATAATTGTTCAGATAGTCATAACTATTTGAACTTATTTGATAAACATCTTCTTTTTTTAATTCTCTTACTCATGAACTTTTGGAATATTAATAAATTAATATTATTGTACTTCAAAGAAGCTTATGTAAACTGAAACAAGTGTTTTATTACAAAAGAAAAGGTTATAATGATTTGAAATAGATAATTATTCAAATACTCATGACTATTTGAACTTGTTTCGTAAATATATTTATTTTTAAATCTTTTATTTATTAATAGTAAAAATATTTATAAATTAATATTATTTGAATCCGAATAAACTTATATGAACAGCAATAATTATTTTATGACAAAACAAAAAGTCATAACAAGTTGAAATATATAATTACTCAAATAGCCATAATGATTTGAACTTATTTGGTAAACAAATCTATTTTTTAAATCTTTTACTTATTAATTGTCTTAATATTAATAAATTTGTATTATTTTATTCGAAATAAGCTTAGATGAACAAAAAAAAAAATTTTATGACAAAATAAAAGTTTATATCTATTTCAAATAAATAATTATTCAAACAGTCCTAATTATTTAAATTTGTTTAGTAAACAAAGCCATTTTTTAAATCTCTTTGTTATTAATTTTTGGATTATTAATAAATTAGTATTATTTTATTTTGAATAAGCTTATATAAATTGAAACAATTCTTTTATGCAAAACAAAAGGTCATAACAATTTGAAATAGATAATTATTCAAACTGTCATGATTCTTTGATCTAGTGAGGTAAACATCTTTATTTTTAAAATTTTTTACTTATTAATTATCAAAATATTAATAAATTAGTATTATTTTAATCCAAATAAGCTTGTATGAATAGAAACATTTGTTTATAATAGAACAAAAAGTCATAACGATTTGAAATAAATAATTGCTCAATTAGTCATAACTAATTGAACTAGTTTGATACATAGATTTATATTTTAAATCACTTATTACTTTTTGAAATATTAATAGATTAGTATTACTTTATTCCGAATAAACTTATATGAACAAAAACATTTGTTTGATGACAAAACAAAAAGTAATAATGATTTTAAATATATAATTGTTCAAATAGTATAATTATTTGAACTGGTTAGGTAAATAGAATTATTTTTTAAATCTCTTACTTATTAATTTTTGAAATATTAATAAATTCATTTTATTTTATTACGAATAAGCTAGTATGAATTGAGAAAATTCTTTTATGAAAAGACAAAAGGACATAATGATTTGAATTAGATAATTGTTCATATAGTCTTAACTATTTTAACTAGTTTGGCAAACAAATTTATTTTTTAAACCCCTTACTTATTAATTTTTGGAATATTATTATATTAGTATTGTTTTATTTCGAATAATCTTGTATGAACATGAATAATTATTTTATGACATAACAAAAGGTCATAACAATTTGAAGTATAGAATTGTTCAAATAGTCATAACTATTTGAACTGGTTCAGTAAACATATTTATTTTTTAAATATATTACTTATTAATTTTTGAAAGATTAATAAATTATTGTTATTTTATTCTAAATAAGCTTGTATGATCAAAAAAATTTGTTATATGACAAAATAAAAGGTGATAACAATTTGAAATAGATAATTGTTGAAATGACCATAATTATTTGAACTAATTCAACAAATAGATTCACTTTTTAAATCACTTACTTATTAATTTTTGGAATATTAATAAATTAGAATTATTTTATTTTGAATAAGCTTGTATGAACTAAACCAATTATTTTATGACGAAAAAAAAGGTCATAATGATTTTAAATAGACAATTGTTCAAATAGTCATAACTATCTAAATTTTTTTGGTAAACAAATTTATTTTTTAAACTCCCGCTTATTAATTTTTTTAAAAATTTTGGATAAGCTTTTATGAATTGAAATAGTTGTTTTACATCAAAATAAAAATGTCATAACGATTTTATATAAATAATTGTTCAAATTGTCAATACTATTTAAACTTGTTTAGTAAACAAATTTATTTTTCAAATCTTGTGCTTATTACTTTTCCAAATGTTCATAAATTTGGATTATTTTATTCTGAATAAGCTTGTAAGATGTGAAAAAAAATATTTTATGACTAAACAAAAGGTTTGAATGATTTGAAATAGATAATTATTCTAATTGTTTTAACTATTTGAACTAGTTTAGCAAACATATTTATTTTTTAAATCTCTTATTAGTTTTTAGAATATTATTCAATTAGTATTACTTTTAACTGAATAAGCTTTTATGATTAGAAACAATTGTTTTATGACAAAACAAAGATTTTAACGATTTAAGATTGATAATTGTTCAAATAGTCATAATTATTTGAACTGGTTTAGTAAACAGATTTATTGTTTAAATCTGTTACCTATTAATTTTTGAAATATTAATCAATTAGTATTATTTTATTTTTAATAAGCTTGTATGATATAAAAATAATTGTTTTATGACAAAATAAAAAGGTCATAATGATTTGAAATAGATAATTATTCAAATAGCCATAATTATTTTAACTGCTTTGGTAAACAATTTTATTTTTAAAATTTTTGACTTATTAATTTAGGAAATATTAATAAATTAGTATTATTTTATTCCATCTAAGCTTGTATTAACTGAAACAATTGTTTTATGACAAATTAAAAGGCTATAATGATTATAAATAGACAATTGTTCAAATAATAATAATTATTTGAACTTGTTCAGTAAATAGATTTATTTTTTAAATCTCTTTCTTATTAATTTTTTTAATGTTAATAAATTAGTATTAATTTATTCTAAATAAGCTTGTATGAATTGAAACAATTGTTTTATGACTAAACAAATGGTCAGAATGATTTGAAGTATATAATTATTCTAATAGTCTTAACCATTTGAAATGATTCGGTAAACAAATTTATTTTTTAAATCTCTTACTTATTATTTTTTAAATATTATGAAATTAGTATTATTTTAATATGAATAAGCTTGTACAAACAAAACAATTTTTTTATGACAAAAGAAAAGGTCATAACGATTTGAAATAGATAATCATTTCTATAGTTTTAACTATTCGAATAGGTTCAGCAATTAGATTTATTTTTTTAATTTTCTTGGTTATTAAGTTTCAGAATATTATTAAATTTGCATTATTTTATTTCAAATAAAGCAGCATAAATAGAACCAGTTATTTGATGACAGAATAAAAAGGTTATAATGATTTGAAATATATAATTATTCAAATAGTCAAAACTATTTCAAATGGTTTGGCAAGAAGATTTACTCTTTAAATCTCTTACTGATTACTTTTCTAAATTTTAATAAATTAATATTATTTTATTTCGAACAAACTTATATTAACAAAAACAATTGTTTTGTGACAAAATGAAAAATAATAATGATTGAAATAGATAATTGTGCAAATAGTTATAATTATTTGAACTAGCTTCGTAAGTAAAATTATTTTCTAAATCTCTTATAAGTTTTTGAAATATTAATAAATTAATTTTGTTCTATTCTGAATAAGCTTCTATGAGCTTAAATAATTGTTTTATAACAAAACAAATGGTTATAACAATTTGAAATAAATAATTTTTTATATAGTCTTAACTGTTTGAATTGGTTCGACAAATGAATTTAATATTTAAATCTCATAGTTATTAATTTTCAAAATATTACTAAATTATTATTATTATTATTATTTTATTTTGAATAAGCTTGCATGAACAGAAATAATTATTTTATGATAGAACAAAGGTTATAACAATTTAAATAGATAATTGTTCAAATAGTCATAACTATTTAAATTGGATCAACTAATAGATTTCTTTTTTAAAGCTCTTATTAATTCTTGAAATATTAATAAATTAGTATTATTTTATTTAGAAAAGACTTGTTTGTTGAAAAATAATTGTTTTATAAGAAAACAAAAGGTAATAATGATTTAAAATAGATAGTTATCCAAATGGCCATGATTATTTGAATTGATTCAGTAAATTGATTTATTTTTTAAATCTCTTTTTTATTAATTTTTGAAATATTAATAAAGTAGTATTATTTTATTTTGGATAAGCTTTTATGAACTAAAACAATTGTTTAGTGGCAAAACAAATGGTCATAATGATTTTAAATAGATGATTATTGAAATAGTCATAACTATTTGAACTTGTTTAGTAAACAGATTTATTTTTTCAAATCTCATGCTTATTAATTTTTTGAATGTCAATAAATTAATATTATTTTATTCCAAATAAGTTTGTATGAACTGAAATAATTATTATATGACTAAACAAAAGGTCAAAACGATTTAAAATAGATAATTATTCTAATAGTCTTAACTATTTGAATTGATTCGGCAAACTCATTTATTTTTTAAATCTATTATCAATTATTAGAATATTATTAAATTAGTATTATTTTTATCTGAATAAGTTTGTATGATAAAAAATTGTTTTATGAGAAAATAAAGATCATAACAATTTGAGTTTGATATTTGTTCGTTTGATCTAGTTCAGTAAATATATTTGTTTTTTAAATTTTACTTATCAATTACCGAAATATTAATAAATTAGTATTATTTTAATCCAAATAAGCATGTATGAACAAAAACAATTGTTTTATAACAAAACAAAAAGTAATAATGATTTGAAATAAATACTTGCTCAAATAGTTATAACTATTTGAACTAGTTTGATAAATAGATTTATTTTTTAAATCTCTTAGTAATATTTGAAATATTAATAGATTAGTACTACTTTATTCTGAACAAACGTATATGAACAAAAACATTTCTTTTATGACAAAACAAAAAGGTCATAATGATTTGAAATAGATAATTATTCATATAATCTTAAATATTTGAACTGGTTCAGCAAACAAATTTATTTTTTTAATTCTCTTAGTTAATTTTTGGAATATTATTAGATTACTATTATTTTATTTCGAATAAGCTTGTATGAACATAAATAATTGTTTTGTGACAAAATAAAAGGTTATAACAATTTGAAGTTTACAATTGTTCAAATACTCATTGCTATTTGAACTAGTTTGATAAACAAATTTATTTTTTAAATCTCGTACTTATTAATTTTTGAAAGATTAATAAATTAGTATTACTTTATTCTGAATAAGCTTGAATGTTCAAATACAATTGTTATATGACAAAACAAAAGGTAATAACAATTTGAAATAGATAATTGTTGACATGGTCATAATTATTTAAACTGATTCAATAAACATATTCACTTTTTAAATTACTTATTAATTTTTGAAATATTAATAAACTAGTATTATTTTATTTCAAATAAGCTTCTATGAACCAAAACAATTATTTTATGACAAAACAAATGGTCATAACAATTTCAAATAGATAATTGTTCATATAGTCTTAACTATTTGAACTGCTTCGGTAAACATATTTATTTTTTAAATATTTTAGTTATTAATTTTTGGAATATTATTAAATTAGTATTATTTTATTCTAAATAAGTTTATATGAACTGAAACAACTATTTTACAATAGAACAAAAGCCTATAATAATTAAGATAGATAATTGTTCAAATAGGAACTAGTTAAGTAAACAAATTTATTTTTTAAACCTCCTACTTATTAATTTTTGAAATTTTAATAAATTAATATTATTTTATTCCAAATAGGCTTGTATGATGAAAAACAATTGTTTTATAAAAAAAAAGCTTGTAATGACTTGAAATAGATAATTGTTCAAATGGCCATAATTATTTGAACCAATTCGATGTATTTTTTAAATCTCTAATATATCAATTTCAAAGTATCAATAAAGTAACAATAAAATAGTATTATTTTATTTCAAATAAGCTTTTATGAATTTAAATAATAATTTTATGATAAAACAAAAGGTCATATTTATTTTAAATAAATAATGTTCAAATAGTCATAATTATTTGAACTTGTTCGATAAATAAATTTATTTTTTAAAATTTGTTGTTTATTAATTTTCTGAATGCTAATAAATTAGTATTATTTTATTTTCAATAAGCATGTATGAACTGAAAATACTATTTTATGACAAGCAAAAGGTCAAAATGATTTAAAATAGATAATTTTTCTAATAATTTTAGCTATTTAAACTGATTTGGTGAACACACTTATTTTTTAAATCTCTTATTAATTTTTAGAATATTATTAATTTATCAATATTTTTCTCCAAATAAACTTGTATGAACAAAAACAGTTGCTTTATGACAAAACAAATATCATAACAATTTGAGATAGATAATTGTTCAAAAAATCATAATTATTTGAACCAGTTCGATATACAGATTTAGTTTTTAAATCTTTTATTAAATTTTCAAATAATAATAAATTAGTATTATTTTATTCTAAATAACTTTGTATGAATAGAAACAATTGTTTTATGATTAAACAAAATATCATATCGATTTGATATAAATAATAGTTCAAATGGACATGACTATTTGAGCTTATTTGGTGAACAAATTTATTTTTAAATCTCCAACTTATTCATTTTTAGAATATTAATAAATTAGTATTATTTTATTTTGAATAAACTGATATAAATAGAAACAATTGTTTTATGACAAAACAAAAGATCATAACGATTTGAAATAAATAATTGTTCAAATAGACATAACTATTTGAACTCACTTCGCAAATGAATTTATTTTTTAAATCTTTTACTTATTAATTTTTAGAATTTTAATAAATTAGAACTATTTTATTTCGAATAAGCTTTTATGAACAGAAACAATTTGTTTATGACAAAACAAAAGGTCATAACGATTTGAAATAGATAATTGTTCAAATAGTCATAACTATTTGAAAGTGTTCAAAAATATATTTATTTTTAAATTTTTACCTATTAATTTTTGAAATATTAATAAATTTCTATTATTTTATTTGAAATAAGCTTGCATGAATAGAACCAAATATTTTATGCGAAAACAAAATGTCATAATGTTTTAAAATAGATAATTGTTTAGATAGTCATAACTATTTGAACATGTTTGGTAATAAGATTCATTTTTTAATTCTCTTTCTCATTAATTTATGAAATATTAATAAATTAGTATTATTTTACTTCAAATAACTTATATGAACTGAAATAATTATTTTTTACAAAACATAAGGTCACAATGATTTGAAATAGATAATTATTTAGATAATCATAAATATTTGAATATGTTTGGTAACAAGACTCCTTCCTTAATTCTCTTTCTCATTCATTTTTGAAATATTAATAAATTAGTATTATTTTATTTCAAATAAGCTTATATGAACTAAAAGAATTGTTTTATTACAAAAAAAGGTCATAATGATTTTAAATAAATAATTATTCAAATAGTTAGGGCTAGTTGAACTTGTTCAGAAAACATATTTAGTTTTTAAATGTTCTACTTATTAATTGTTGAAATATTAATAAATTAATATTTTGTCAATCGGAATAAGCATGTATGATAGAAACGATTATTTTATGACAAAACAAAAGTCATACCAATTTGAAATAAATAATTTTTCAAATAGTCATAAAGATTTGAAATTGTTCAGTTAATAGATTTATTTTTTAAATCTTTTACTTATTAATTGTCTTAATATTAATAAATTTGTATCATAATAAGCTTGTATGAATAGAAAAAATCATTTTATGACAAAACAAAAGGTTCTAGTGATTTTCATAATATTATTTATTTTCATAATATTAATAAATTAGTATTATTTTATTTTGAATAAGCTTATATGAATTGAAATAATTTTTTTATGATAAAACAAAATGTCATAATGATTTGAAATAGATAATTATTCAAATAGTCATGACTATTTGATCTAGTTTGGTAAACATATTTACTTTTTAAATTTTTTACTTATCAATTGTCAAAATATTAATAAATTAGTATTATTTTAACCTGAATAAGCTTATATGAACATAAATAATTGTTTTATAATAGAACAAAAAATCATAACAATTTGAAATAAATAACTACTCAAATAGTCAAAACTATTTGAACTTGTTTGACAAAAAGACTTATTTTTTAAATCTCTTATTAATTTTTGAAATATTAATAGATTAGTATTACTTTATTCCGAACAAACTTATATGAACAAAAACATTTGTTTTATGACAAAAGAAAATGTCATAACGATTTGAAATATGTAATTGTTCAAATAATCATAATTATTTGAACTGGTTAGGTAAATAGAATTGTTTGTTAAATCTTACTTATTAATTTTTAAAATATTAATAAATTCATTTTATTTTATTTCAAATAAGCTAGTATGAATTCAAAAAAATTTAATTTATGACAAAACAAAAGGTCATATCGATTTTGAATAGATAATTATTCATATAGTCTTTAAATATTTGAACTAGTTTGGTAAACAAATGTATTTTTTAATTCTCTTAGTTATTAATTTTTGGAATATTATTAGATTAGTATTATTTTATTCCAAATAAACTTGTATGAACAAAAATAATTATTTTATGATAGAACAAAAGGTTATAACGATTTGAAGTTTACAATTGTTCAAATAGTCATATATTTGAACTACTTCAGTAAACAAATTTATTTTTTAAATCTCTTATTAATTTTTGAAAGATTAATAAAATTAGTATTATTTTATTTCGAATAAGCTGGAATGATGAAAAACAATTATTATATGACCAAACAAAAGGCCATAATTTTTGGTAAACAGATAATTGTTCATATAGTCTTAATTGTTTGAACTATTTCAGCAAATAGGTTTATTTTTTAAATCTCCTTGTTATCAATTTCAAAATAATATTAAATTAGTATTATTTTATTCCAAATAAGCTTATATAAACTGAAACAATTATTTTATAATAGAACAAAAGGTTATAGCGATTTGAAATAGATAATTGTTTAAATAGGAACTGGTTCGATAAACAAAATTATTTTTTAAATCTCCTACTTATTAATTTTTGAAATATTAATAAATTAGTATTATTTTATTTTGAATAGGCTTGTATGATGAAAAATAATTGTTTTATGATAAAACAAAAGTTCGTAATAATTTGAAATAGATAATTATTCAAATGACCATAATTATTTAAATCAATTCAATAAACTGACTTATTTTTTAAATCATTAACTTATTAGTTTTTGAAATATTAATAAAGTAACATTATTTTATTTCATATAAGCTTTTATGAACTGAGACAATTGTTTTATGATAAAACAAAAGGTCATATTTATTCTAAATAGATAATTATTCAAATAGTTATGACTATTTGAACTTGTTCAGTAAATAGATTTATTTTTTTAAATTTCTTATTTATTAATTTTCTAAATGTTAATAAATTAGTATTATTTTATTTCAAATAAGCATGTATGAACTAAAACAATCATTTTATGACTAAACAAAAGGTAAGAATGTTTTGAAATAAATAATTGTTCTAATAGTCTTAACTATTTGAACTGGTTCGGTAAAACTTGTATGAATAGAAGCAATTGTTTTATTACAAAACAAAAATCATATCAATTAGAGATAGATAATTGTTCAAATAGTCATAAGTATTTAAATTGGTTCAATAAAAAGATTTAATTCTTAAATCTCTTATTAATTTTCAAAATATTAATAAATTAGTATTATTATATTCTAGATAATTTTGTATGAATAGAAACAATCGTTTTACAACAAAACAAAATATAATAATGATTTGAAATATATAATAATTCAAATAGACATGAATATTTGAACTTGATTGATAAATAGATTTATTTTTTAAATCTCCAACCTATTAATTTTTAGAATATTAGTAAATTAGTATTATTTTATTTGAAATAAAATTGTATGAATCGAAACAATTGTTTTATAACAAAACAAAAGATCAAAATAATTTCAAATAAATAATTGTTCGAAAGGTCATAACTATTTGAACTTGTTCAGTAAATAAATTTATTTTTAAATCTTTTACTTATTAATTTTTAGAATTCTAATAAATTACTATTATTTTATTTCGAGTAAGCTTTTATGAATAAAAACAACTAATGTATGACAAAACAAAAGGTCATAACAATTTCAACAGACAATGGTTCATGCAGTCTTACCATACAAGCTTATTTGAAATAAAATAATACTAATTTATTAATATTTGAAAAATTAATAAGTAAGAGATTTAAAAATTAAATGTGTTTGTAAAACCAGTTCAAGTAGTTAAAACTATAAGAATAATTTTCTATTTCAAATCGTTGTAACCTGTTTTTAGTCATAAAATGTTTGTTTGATATCATACAAGTTTATTTGAAATAAAATAATCCTAATATATTAACATTCAAAAAATTAATAAGCTAGAGATTTGAAAAAATAAATATATTTACTGAATAAGCTCAAATAGTTGACTATTTGAACAATTAATTATTTAAAATCATTATGACCTTTTGTTTTGTCATAAAACAATTGCTTCAGTTCATAAAAGGTTATCCAAAATAAAATAATACTAATTTATTAATATTTCAAAAATTAATAATCAAGAGATTTAAAAAATAAATGCATTTTTTGAACAAATTCAAATAGCTATAACTATTTGAATAATTGCATATTTAAAATCGTTATGACATTTTGTTTTATCATAAAATAATTGTTTCAATTCATTAAAGCTTATTTGAAATATAATAATAATAATTTATTAATATTCCAAAAATTAATAAGTAAGTGATTTAAAAAGTGAATCTATTTACCGAATCAATTCAAATAATTATGGCTATTTCAACAATTATCTATTTCAAATCGCTATGAACATTGTTTGTCATAAAACAGTTATTTTTCATCATACAAGCTTATTTGGAATAAAATAATACTAATTTATGAATATTTTAAAAATTAATAAGTATCAGATTTAAAAAATAAATTTGTTTACCGAAGCAGTTCCTATTTGAATAATTACCTATTTCAAATCGTTATAACCTTTTGTTCTATTATAAATAATTGTTTTAGTTCATACAAGCTTATTCAAAATAAAATAATTCTAATTTAATAATATTACAAAAATTAATAACTAAGTGATTTAAAAAAAAAAATCTATTTGTCGAAGTAGTTTAAAGAGTTAAGACTATATGAACAATTATCTATTTTAAATCGTTGTGAAATTTTACTTTGTCATAAAACAATCGTTTCAGTTCATACAAGTTTATTTGAAATAAAATAATACAAATTTATTAATATTCCAAAAATTAATAAGTGATTTAAAAAGTGAATTTGTTTATTGAATCATTTCAAATAATTATAGTTGTTTCAATAATTATCTATTTCAAATTGTTATTACCTTTTTTTTGGTCATATAACAAATGTTTTTGATCATTCAAGCTTATTCAAAATACAATAATACTAATTTATTAATCTTTAAAAAATTAGCAAGTAAACAATTCAAAAAATAAATCTATTTATCAAACCAATTCAAATAATTTGACTATTTGAACAATCGTATACTTCAAATTGTTATAACCTTTTGTTATTTCACAAAACAATTATTTCTGTTCATACAAGCTTATTTGAAAAAAAAAAAAATTTTGAAAATTAATAACAAAGAGAATTACAAATAAATTTGTTTAATGAACCAGTTCAAATATTTAAGACTATATGAACAATTATCTATTTCAAAATGTTGTGACCTTTTGCTTTGTCATAAAACAATTTTTCAATCCATACTAGCTGATTTGAAATAAAATAAAACAAATTTATCAATTTTCAAAAATTAATAAGTAAGATATTTAAAAAATATTTATGTTTACCTAACCAATTCAAATAATTATAACTATTTGAACAATTATTTATTTCAAATGTTATGACCTTTTGTTTTGTCATAAAACAAATGTTTTTGTTAAATAATAATAACTATTTAAACAATTATTTATTTCAAATTGTTATGACCTTTTGTTTTGTCATAAGACAAATGTTTTTGTTAAAATAAGTTTGTTTGGAATAAAGTAATACTAATTTATTAATATTTCAAAAATTAATAAGAGATTTAAAATATAAATCTATTTATCAAACTAATTCAAATAGTTATGACTATTTGACAAATTATTTATTTCAAATTGTTCTGACTTTTTGTCCTGTTATAAAACATTTGTTTCACACAAGCATATTTAGATAAAATATTACTAATTTATTAATATTTCAACAACTAATAAGTAAAAACTTTAAAAAATAAATATGCTTATCGAACTAGATCAAATAATTATGATTATTTGAATAATTATCTATTTTAAATCGTTATGACCCTTTCCTTTGTCATAAAAGATTTGTTTCAGTTCATATAAGTTTATTTGAAATAAAATAATACAAATTTATTAATATTTTAAAAATTAATAATTAAGAGATTTAAAAAAATAATCTATTTTCTGAACAAATTTAAATAATTATGACTATTTGAATAATTATTTGTTTGAAATCACTATAACCTTTTGTTTTGACATAAAATAATTTTTTTTGTTCATACAAGCTTATTTCAAATAAAATAATATAAAATTATTAATATTAAGACAATTAATAAGTAATAAAAAATAAATTTGTTTATCAAACAAGTTTAAATGTTATGACTATTTGAACAATTATTTATTTCAAATTGTTATGACTTTCTGTTTTGTCATAAAACAATTATTTCTATTCATACAAGGTTATTTGGATTAAAATAATAATAATTATTAAAATTTTGACAATTAATAAGTAAAAGATTTGAAAAATAAATATGTCCATCGAACAAGTTGCAATAGTCATGATTATTTGAATAATTAACTATTTCAAATCATTATGACCTTTTGTTTTGTAAGAAAACAACTATTTCAATTCAAATAACCTTATTTTAAATAAAATGATACTAATTTATTGATATTCTAAAAATTAGTGAGTACAAGAATTAAAAAAATATATGTTTATCGATCAAGCTCAAATAGGTATGATTATCTGAAAAATTATGTATTTCAAAACATTATGCTTTTGTTTTGTCAAAAAACAATTGGTTCTATTCATGCAAGCTTATTTCGAATAAAATAATATAAATTGATTAATATTACAAAAATTAATAAGTAAAAATTTTAAAAATAAATAGTTATATCTATTTGAACAATTATCCATTTCAAATCATTATGATATTTTGTTTTGTCATAAATCGATTGTTTTTGTTCATAAAAGTTTATTCAGCATAAAATAATACTAATTTATTAAAATTTCAAAAATTAATAGGTAAAATATTTTAAAAAATAAAATTTGTTTACTAAGCGAGTTCAAATAGTTATGACTATTTGAACAATTTTTATTTCAAATTGTCATTATCTTTTGTTTTCTTATAAAACAAATTTTTTTATTCACACAAGCTTATTTCGAATAAAATAATATAAAATTATTAATATTAAGACAATTAATAAGTAATAAAAAATAAATTTGTTTATCGAACAAGTTTAAATGTTATGACTATTTGAACAATTATTTATTTCAAATTGTTATAACTCTTTGTTTTGTCATAAAACAATTATTTCTATTCATACAAGGTTATTTGGATTAAAATAATATTAATTATTAAAATTTTGACAATTAATAAGTAAAAGATTTGAAAAATAAATATGTTCACCGAACAAGTTGCAATAGTCATGATTATTTGAATAATTAACTATTTCAAATCATTATGACCTTCTGTTTTGTAAGAAAACAACTATTTCAATTCAAAAAAGCTTATTTTAAATAAAATAATACTAATTTATTAATATTCCAAAAATTAGTGAGTACAAGAATTAAAAAAATATATGTTTATCGATCAAGCTCAAATAGGTATGATTATCTGAACAATTATGTATTTCAAAACATTACGACCTTTTGTTTTGTCATAAAACAATTGGTTCTATTCATGCAAGCTTATTTCGAATAAAATAATATAAATTGATTAATATTACAAAAATTAATAAGTAAAAATTTTAAAAATAAATAGTTATATCTATTTGAACAATTATCAATTTCAAATCATTATGATCTTTTGTTTTGTCATAAATCAATTGTTTTTGTTCATAAAAGTTTATTCAGCATAAAATAATACTAATTTATTAAAATTTCAAAAATTAATAGGTAAAATATTTTAAAAAATAAAATTTGTTTACTAAGCGAGTTCAAATAGTTATGACTATTTGAACAATTTTTATTTCAAATTGTCATTATCTTTTGTTTTCTTATAAAACAAATTTTTTTGTTCATACAAGTTTATTTGAAATAAAATAATACTAATTTATTAATATTTTAAAAATTAATAAGTTGGAGATTTAAAAAAATAAATCTGTTCACTAAACAAGTTCGAATAGTCAAGTTTATTCAAACTATTAGCTATTTCAAATCGATATGACATTTTGTTTTGTTGTAAAGCAATTGTTTCTATTCATACAAAATTATTTAGAATAAAATAATACTAATTTATTAATATTTGAAAATTAATATGAGATTTAAAAACTAAATCTGTTTATCAAGCCAATTCAAATAGTTATGACTATTTGAACAATTATCTATCTAAAATCATTATGATCTTTTATTTTCTCATAAAGTAATTGTTTATGATCATACAAGCTTATTTGGAGTAAAATTTTGCTAAATTAATAATATTCTAAAAATTAATAAATAAGAGATTTAAAAAATTAAATGTGTTTGCCGAACCAGTTCAAATAATTAAGACTATTAGAATAATTAGCTATTTCAAATCATTTTGATATTTTGTTTAGTCATAATATAATTGTTTCAATTTATACAATTATCTATTTAAAATTGTTATGACTTTTTTTTAACATAAAATAATTGTTTTAGTTCATAAAATCTTATCCAAAATAAAATAATATTACTTTATTAATATTTCAAAAATTGAGAACTTGGAGATTTTTAAAAAATAAATAAGTTTATCAAATCGTTATGACTTTTTATTTTGTCATAAAACAATTGCCTTTGTTCACACAAGTTTATTTCGATTAAAATAATATTACTTCATTTTTATTTTGACAATTAAAAAGTAAAAGATTTTCAAAATAATATATTTACCGAACTAGTTCAAATAATCATAACTATTTGAATAATTATCTAATTCAAATCTCATAACTATTTAAATAATTATCTATTTTAAATTGCTATGACCTTCCGTTTCATCATAAAACAACTGTATTAGTTCATATAGGCTTATTCGAAATAAAATAATACTAATTTATTAATATTCCAAAAATTAATGAGTAAGAGATTTAAAATATGAATTTGTTTACTGGACAGGTTCAAATGGTTATGACTATTTGAACAATTATCTATTTCAAATCGTTATGACCTTTTGTTATGTCATAAAATAATTCTTTATGTTCATATAAGCTTATTCTAAATACAATAATATAAATTTATTAATATTTCAAAAATTAATAAGCAAAAATTTAAAAAATAAATCTAGTTTTTGAACACATTCAAATAGTTATGACTATTTGAACAATTATCTATTCAAATAGTTATGACCTTTTGATTTGTCATAAACCAATTATTTGTATTCATACAAGTGTATTCAAAATAAAATAATATTATTTTATTAATATTCCAAAAATTAATAAGTAAAAATTTTAAAAATTAAATATGTTTATTGAGCAAGTTCGTATCATTATGACTGTTTCAACAATTATTTATTTCAAATAGTTATGATCTCTTGTTTTGTTATAAAACAATTTTTTCTATTCATACAAGTTTATCTAGATTAAAATAATACTATTTATTAATGTTTTGAAAATTAATAGGTAGGAGATTTAAAAAAATAAATCTGTCTACCGAAAAAGTTTAAATAGATTTGACTATTTAAACAATTATCTATTTAAAGTTGTTATGACCTTTTGTTTTGTCATAAAACAATTGTTTTAGTTCATAAAAACTTATTTGAAATAAAACAATACTATTTTTTTAATATTTCAAAAATGAATAAGCGTAAGATTTAAAACTAAAGCTATTTTTCAAACCAGTTCAAATAATTATGACTATTTGAACAAATATCAATCTCAAATCATTATGATCTTTGTTTTCTCATAAAACAATTGTTCTGATCATATTCTTTTATGACAAAACAATAGGTAATAATGATTTAAAAGAGATAGTTGTTTAAATGACCATGATTATTTAAACTGATTCGATAAACTGATTTATTTTTTAAATCTCTTGCTTATTAATTTTTGAAATATTAATAAAGTAGTATTATTTTATTTTTGATAAGCTTTTATAAACTAAAACAATTGTTTTATGACAAAATAATGGTTATGATGGTTTTAAATAGGTAATTATTGAAATAGCCATAACTATTTGAACTTGCTCAATAAATAGATTTATTTTTTCAAATCTCATGTTTATTAATTTTTTGAATGTTAATAAATTAGTATTATTTTATTCCAAATAAGCTTGTATGAATTGAAATAATTATTATATGACTAAACAAAAGGTCAAAATGATTTGAAATAGATAATTATTCTAATAGTCTTAACTATTTGAACTGGTTTGGCAAACAAATTTATTTTTTAAATCTCTTATTAATTTTCAAAATATTAATAAATTAGTATTACTTCTATTTGAATAAGCTTATATGATCAAAAATAATTGTTTCATGAGAAAACAAATATCATAACGATTTGAGAATGATATTTGTTTAAATAGTCGTAATTATTTAAAGTGGTTCAAAAAATAGCTTTAACTTTTAAATCTTTTGCTTATTAATTTTTGAAATATTAATAAAGTAGTATTATTTTGTTTCAAATAAGTTTTTCTGAACTGAAACAATTGATTTATGACAAAACAAAATGTCATAATGACTTTAAATAGATAATTATTCAAATAGTCTAATTTATTTCAACTTGTTTGGTAAACAGATTTATTTATTTAAATATGTTACTCATTAATAGTTCAAATGTTAATAAATTAATTATTTTATTTTGAATAAGCTTGTATGAACTGAAATAATTGTTTTATCACTAAACAAAAGGTTAAACTAATTGGAAATATATAATAATCTTAACTATTTGAACTGGTTTGATAAACACATTTATTTTTTAAATCTCTTACTTACTAATTTTTGGAATTTTATTAAATTAGTATTATTTTAATCAACTAAGCTTGTATGACTCGAAAAAATTGTTTTTTGGCAAATAAAGATCATAAAGATTTAAGATAGATAATTGTTCAAATAGTCATAACTATTTGAACTGTTTTGGTAAATAGATTTCATTTTTAAATCTCTTATTAATTATCAAAATATTAATAGATTAGTATTATTTTATTCTAAATAATTTTGCATGAATAGAAGTAATTGTTTTACGATAAAACAAAATATCATTACAATTTGAAATAGATAATAGTTCAAATGGACATGACTATTGGAACTTGTTCGGTAAATAGATTTATTTTTTAAATCTCAAACTTATTAAATTTTAGAATACTAATAAATTAGTATTATTTTATTTTGAATAAACTTGTATGAATAGATACAATTGTTTTATGACAAAAGAAAATATCATAACGATTTGAAATAAATAATTTTTCCATTAGTCATAACTATTTAAACTTGCTTGGTAAATAGATTTACTTTTTAAATCTTTTACTTATTATTTTTTGGAATTTTAATAAATTAATATTATTTTATTTCAAAAAAGCTTTTATGAACAGAAACAATTGGTTTATGACAAGCAAAAGGTCATAACGATTTAAAATAGATAATTCTTCAAATAGTCATAACTATTTGAATTTGTTCAGAAAATATATTTATTTTTTAAAAATTTTACTTATTAATTCTTGAAATATTAATAAATTTAAATTATTATATTCAAAATAAGCTTGCATGAACAGAACCAATTGTTTTATGACAAAACAAAGGACATAATGTTTTGAAATAGATAATTGTTTAGATAATCATAACTATTTGAACTTATTCGGTAAACATATTCTTTTTTTAATTCTCTTACTCATTAATTGTTGGAGTATTAATAAGTTAGTATTATCTTACTTCAAGTAAGCTTATATGAACTAAGACAAGCATTTTATTACAAAAGAAAGGTCATAATGATTTGAAATAGATAATTATTTAAATAGTCATGACTATTTGAACTTATTCGGTAAACATATTTATTTTTTAAATCTTTTACTTATTAATTGTCAAAATATTTATAAATTAATATTATTTTAATCTGAATAAACTTGTATAAATAGAAATAATTATTTTATGACAAAACAAAAAGTCTTAACAAGTTGAAATAAATAATTACACAAATAGACATAATGATTTGAACTTATTTGGTAAATAGATTTTTTTAAAATCTTTTACTTATTAATTGTCTTAATATTAATAAAATTGTATTATTTTATTTGAAATTAGCTTGGATGAATAGAAAAATTTTCTTTTATGACAAAACAAAAGGTTATACCTATTTCAAATAGATAATTATTCAAATTTGTTCAATAAATAGATTCATTTTTTAAATCTCTTTATTATTAATTTTTGGATTATTAATAAATTAATATTATTTTATTTTGAATAAGCTTATATGAACTGAAATAATTCTTTTATGACAAAATAAAAGATCATAACGATTTGAAATAGATAATTATTCAAATAGTTATAATTATTTGATCTAGTTCGATAAACATATATATATTTTTTAAATTTGTTACTTATTAGTTGTCTAAATATTAATAAATTAGTATTATTTCAATTTGAATAAGCTTGCATGAATAGAAACTATTGTTTTATAATAGAACAAAAAGTCATAATGATTTGAAATAAATAATTATTTAAATATTCATAACTATTTGAACTATTTTGATAAACAGAATTATTTTTAAATCTCTTATTAATTTTTGATATATTAATATATTAGTATTACTTTATTTCGAACAAACTTATAAGAACAAAAACATTTATTTTATGACAAAACAAAAGGTGATAATGATTTAAAATATATAATTATTCAAATAGTCATAATTATTTGAACTGGTTAGGTAAATAGAATTATTTTTTAAGTCTCTTACTTATTAATTTTTGAAATATTAATAAATTTATTTTATTTTATTCCAAAAAAGCTAGTATAAATTCAACAAAATGTATTTTATGACAAAATAAAAGGTCATAACAATTTAAAATAGGTAATTGTTCATATTAAATATTTGAATTGGTTCAACAAACAAATTTATTTTTTAATTCTCTTAGTTATTAATTTTTGAAATATTATTAGATTAGTGTTATTTTATTGCAAATAAGCTTAATATGAACAAAAATAATTGTTTTATGACAGAACAAAAAGTTATAATGATTTGAAGTTTACAATTATTCAAATAATCATAACCATTTGAACTAGTTTAGTAAATAGATTTCTTTTTTAAATCTCTTACTTATTAACTTTTGAATGATTAAGAAATTAGTATTATTTTATTCCAAATAAGCTTGAATGTTCAAATACAATTCTTATATGACAAAATAAAAGGTAATAATGATTTGAAATAGATAATTGTTGACATGGTCATAATTATTTGAATTGATTTAGTAAACAGATTTACTTTTTAAATCACTTATTAAATTTCAAAATATTAATAAATTTGTTTTATTTTATTTTGAATAAGCTTGTATGAACTAAAATAGATAATTATTCAAATAGTCATGACTATTTGATCTAGTTTTGTAAACATATTTATTTTTAAAATTTTTTACTTACTAATTGTCAAAATATTAATAAATTAGTTCTATTTTAATTTGTATATGCTTACATGAATAGAAACTATTGTTTTATAAGAGAACAAAAAGTCATAATAATTTGAAATAAATAATTATTCAAGTAGTCATAACTATTTAACTAGTTTGATAGACAGATTTATTTTTTAAATCTCTTATTAATTTTTGAAATATCAATAGATTAATATTATTTATTCCAAACAAACTTATATGAACAAAAACATTTGTTTTATGACAAAACAAAAGGACATAATGATTTGAAATAGATAATTGTTCAAATAATCAGAATTATTTGAAATGGTTAGGTAAACAAAATTATTTTTTAAATCTCTTACATATTAATTTTTAAAATATTAATAAATTCATTTTTTTATTCAAAAAAAAACTAACGTGAATTGAAAAAAAAATTTTATGATAAAACAAAAATAATTTGAAATAGATAATTGTTCATACACTCTTAATTATTTGAGCTAGTTCGGCAACCAAATTTATTTTTTAAATCTCTTAGTTGTTAATTTTTAGAATATTATTATATTACTATTATTTTATTGAGCTGTATGAATAGAAATAATTATTTTATGATAGAACAAAAGGCTATAATGATTTGAAGTGTACAATTGTTCAAATAGTCATAACTATTTAAACTAGTTTGGTAAACAGATTTATTTTTGAATTCTCTTATTAATTTTATAAAGTTTAATAAATTAGTGTTATTTTATTCTAAATAAACTTGTATGATTAAAAACAATTATTATATGATCAAATAAAAGGTAATAATAATTTAAAATAGGTAATTATTGAAATGATCATAATTATTTGAACAGATTTAGTAAACAGATTCATTTTTTAAATCACTAACTTATTAATTTTTTAAATATTAATAAATTAGTATTATTTTATTTTAAATAAGCTTGTATAAATTGAAACAATTATTTTATAACAAAGCAAAAGGTCATAATGAGATTATTCGAATAGTCGTAGCTATTGAATTTGTTCAGTAAAAATATTTATTTTTTTAACTCTTGCTTATTAATTTTCAAAATATTAAGAAATTAGTATTATTTTATTTTGGATAAGCTTTTGTGAACTGAAACAATTGTTTTATATCAAAACAAAAGACCATAATGATTTTAAATAAATAATTGTTTAAACAGTCATAACTATTTGAACTTATTCGGTAAATAGATTTGTTTTTTCAAATATTTTGCTTCTTAATTTTGTGAATCTTAATAAAATTAGATTATTTTATTCCAAATAAACTTGTAAGAAATGAAACAACTATTTTATGACTAAACAAAAAGGTTAGAACGATTGGAAATAGATAATTATTCTAATAGTTTTACCTATTTGATCTGGTTCAACAAATACATTTATTTTTTAAATCTCTTATATATTAATTTTTGAAATATTATAAACTTTTTATTATTTTTAACCGATTAAACTTCTATGGTCAAAAACAGTTGTTTTATGACAAAACAAAGATCTTAACTATTTGAGATTGATAATTGTTCAAATAGTCATAACTATTTGAACTGGTTTGGTAAATAGATTTATTTTTTAAATCTCTTACTTATTAATTTTTGAAATATTAATAAATTAGTACAATCTTATTTTGAATAAGCTTGTATAACCAAAAACAATTGTTTTATGACAAAACAAAATGTCATAACGATTTGAAATAGATAATCATTCAAATAGGCATAATTATTTTAATTGATTCAATAAATAAATTTATTTTTAAAATTTTTTACTTATTAATTTAGCAAATATTAATAAATTATTATAATTTTATTCCATTTAAGCTTGTATTAACTAAAACAATTGTCTTATGACAAATTAAAAAGGTTATAACAATTTTAAATAGACAATTGTTCAAATAGTAATAACTAATTGAATTTGTTCATTAAACACATTTATTTTTTTAAATCTCTTTCTTATTAATTTTTCGATTGTCATAAATTAGTATTAATTTATTTTGAATAAGCTTGTATGAACTAAAACAATTGTTTTATGACTAAAGAAAAAGTTAGAACGATTTCAAATAGATAATTATTCTGATAGTCTTAACCATTTGAACTGATTTAGTAAATAAATTTATTTTTTAAATCTCTTAATAATTTTTTAAATATTATTAAATTAGTATTATTTTAATCAAAATAAGCTAATACAAACAAAATAATTATTGTACGACAAAATAAAAAGTGATAATGATTTCAAATAGATAATCATTCATATAGTCTTAGCTATTTGACCTAGTTAGGCAATTATATTTATTTTTTAATTTTTTTGGTTGTTAAGTTTTAGAATATTATTAAATTATTATTATTTTATTTCAAATAAAATAGTATGAATAGAACCAATTGTTTGGTGACAAAAAAAAAGGTTTTTGAAATATATAATTATTCAAATATTCAAAACTATTCAAAATGGTTTGTAAACAAATTTACTTTTTAAATCTCTTACTAATTAATTTTTTAAATATTAATAAATTAGTATTATTTTAGTCAAATAAACTTATATTAATAAAAACAATTATTTTATAACAAAACAAAAAGCAATAAAGATTTGGAATAAACAATTTTTCAAATAGTTATAATTATTTGAATTAGTTTGGTAAATAGAATTATTTTCTAAATCTCTTACTTATAAATTTAATAAATTTTTTGAAATATTAATAAATTAGTATTATTTTATTCCAAATAAGCTTGTATGAGTTGAAATAATTGTTTTATGACAAAACAAAAGGTCATAACAATTTGAAATAAAAAATTATTCATATAGTCTTAATTGTTTAAACTGGTTCAGTAAACGTATTTATTTTTTAAATCTCTCAGTTATTAATTTTCAAAATATTACTAAATTAGTATTAATTTTTTTCGAATAAGTTTATATGAGCAGAAACATTTATGTTATGATAGAACAAAAGGGTATAATAATTTAAAATAGATAATTGTTCAAATAATCATAACTATTTGAACTAATTCGGTAAATAGATTTAATTTTTAAATCTCTTATTAATTCTTGAAATATTAGCAAATTAGTATTATTTTATTTTGAATAAGCTTATATGTTGAAAAACAATTGTTTTATGACAAAACAAAAGGTAATAACAATTTGAAATAGATAGTTGTTCAAATGGCCATAATTATTTGAATTGATTCAGTAAACAGAATAAGCTTGTATGATCTAAAACAAATATTATATGACTAAACAATATGTCTAAACAATTTGAAATAGATAATTATTCTAATAGTCTTAACTATTTAAACTGGTTCAGCAAATACATTTATTTTTTAAATCTCTTATTAATTTTTGAAATATTAGTAAATTAGTATTATTTTTATCCAAATAAATTTGTATGATCAGAAATAATTGTTTTATGACAAAGAAAAGATCATAACAGTTTGAGATTGTATTTGTTTAAATAGTCATAACTATTTGAACTGGTTCAAAAAACAGCTTTAGTTTTTAAATCTCTTGCTTATTAATTTTTGAAATATTAAGAAAGTAGTATTATTTTATTTTGGATAAGTTTTTATGAATTGAAATAATTGTTTTATGACAAAACAAAAGGTCATATTGACTTTAAATGGATAATTGTTCAAATAGTCAAATCTATTTGACCTTGTTCAGTAAATCAATTTATTTTTTTAAATCTCTTGCTCATTAATTTTTGAATGTTAATAAATTAGTATTAATTTATTCTGAATAAGCTTGTATGAACTAAAATAATTGTTTTATGACTAAAGAAAAGGTTAGAATGATTTGAAACATATAATTGTTATAATAATCTTAACCATTTGAACTGGTTCGACAAACACATTTATATTTTAAATCTCTTACTTATTAATTTTCAAAATACTATTAAATTAGTATTGTTTTAATTCAAATAAGCTTGTATGAAAAGAAACAATTGATCTATGATAAAATAAAGATCATAACAATTTGAGATAGATAATTATTCAAATAGTCACAACTATGTGAATTGTTTCAGTAAACAGATTTAGTTTTTAAATCTCTTATTAATTTTTGAAATATTAATAAATCAGTATTATTTTTTTTGAATAATTTTTCATGAATAGAAACAATTTCTTTATGACAAAAGAAAATGTCATAACGATTTGAAATAGATAATTGTTAAAATGGACATGATTATATGAACATGTTCGATAAACAGATTTATTTTTAAAATCTCTTACCTATTAATTTTTAAAATATTAATAAATTAGCATTAGTTTATTATGAATAAACTTGTATGAATAGAAACAATTGTTTTATGGAAAAACAAAAGATCATAACTATTTGAAATAAAAAATTATTCAAATAGTCATAACCATATGAACTTGCTTGGTAAACAAATTTATTTTTTAAATCTTTTACTTATTAATTTTTTGAATATTATTATACTATTATGATTTTATTTTGAATATGCTTGTAAGAACAAAAATAATTAGTTTATGATGAAATAAAATGTCATAGCTATTTGAAATAGATAATTGTTAGCTTTATAGGTTAGATGGTGACCCAAGAGGGAGGGTGAAATGGATCTCTTCAAATTCTTCCCAAATAATGATTTCAATAAAGTTGAATGGAAATTAAGAAAATAAGCCCTTTTGATGAAAATATAATGAAAAAAATAACAATTAATGAACTTAAAATCAAATATGAACAATAATAAATTATAAGGAGATAGGGATAAAAAAAATCAAACACAATTATTTATAGAGATTCGGTCCTTCTCCACAAGGCACCTACGTCCTCTCTCTTAGTTGTCCACACCAAGGCTCCAATCCACTATGTGTTAAAGATTACAAACAAGCTTCTCAAAGCTTTACAAACTCAACACTACACACTCTTAAGGGTTATCCTTCCCCTTAAGCTTACAAGCACACAATACAAATTTTTTAAAGTGTTTTGCAAACTCTAAGAAACTCTCAAAGGTTGGGTATTTGCTAATTGCTAATTTGAAGTATACAATGGTATAGACAAGAAAATGATGAATGAACAACAAAAATAATTTGGATACAATAAATGCAAAGATATAGACTTTGAAGCTCTAAAAACTCTTGATTATTTGAGAGAATGAAAATATTGCTTATTGGCTCTTGCTCTCTTGATTCATCTATCTTCTTGGTGTGTTAGAGTGCCCAATTTATAGAGAAATTGAGGAACTACCTAATGAGGAAGCTTGGAGTGAAGAAATGCCCATTGGAATCATGCAAAAGTAGCCATTGGAGTGTTTTAGGTCTCAGGGGATCGATTGGGTCAACTTTAGAACACCAAGAGATCATGCATAAATGGCCTTACCCGATTGATCCCTTGCTGGAGGGGATTTATCTATTCTTTAGGTGATCGATCCCCTATATGGGGGGATCAATCCCTTTTGCTTGTTTTCGAGCAGGAAGTGCTTTTCTATTTCAGAACCAATCGATCCCTTTAATGGAGGGATCGATCCCTTGCATAGGTGATCAATCCCCTATGTGGGAGGATCGATCTTTTTTCTGGAGGTGATCATTCTGTATGAAAAAGTGATCGATCCCTTTTAGAGGGGATCGATCCTGTCTATGTTGGGTGGTAGTATCCTATTTTGCACTATACTTACTAATTTGATCATATCTTGAGTTATACAAATCTAAATTACAAAATATTTAAAGATTTATAAACTAAACTTAAAGGGCTTTCTATCCATATAAAGTTCATCACCTAATTCACTGTGTACGAATTATAGTGAATTTTCAAAGTTACCCTTTGTGTAGTTTTTTTGACAACTATAGAGTGTCTAGTAAAAATTCAAAATCTTTTCTTAGAAAATTTGGATTTTCATTTTATTTAATCCATTAGAAGGTAGACCCAAAGAGCTTTCCAATCATAGAAAATTCAAATATTAAAACATTGTGAATTTATATAGAAAAATAAAATAAGTTCAATGTTGGAAAACTTTGTTATTGTAAAACAACTTTCCTAAGTTAATCTATTTCCCAAAACCAATATTATCAAAATTGTATTAAGTCCAAAATGAATAAGTTCACTTTAAAAACAACAATTGGACTTTCATTTAAGCTCAAATAACTAATCTTTAAAGGTAGATTTGGTTTGAGAAATATGACACCAAGAAAGGTTTGTTTAAACTTTGAAAATCATGTTACTTATTTAGTACCAAAATATAAAACTTAAGAACATGTACTAAATAAATCTTTTTCAAAATCTTGATCAAGTTTATTTAGCTTTAATGTTTTGTCATTTCAAAATAAGGATCAATTCAAGGCTAACAATAATTATTTAAATAGTTATAACTATTTGAATGTGTTCAGAAAATAGATTTATCTTTTAAATTTTTACTTATTAATTTTTTGAATATTAATAAATTTATATTATTTTATTTGAAATAAGCTTGTATGAACAAAAACAATTGTTTTATGACAAAACAAAATGTCATAACAACTTGAAATATAAAATTGTTCAAATATTCATAATTATCTGAACTTGTTCAACAAATAGATTCACTTTTTACATCTCTTACTCATTAATTTTTAGAATCGTAATAAATTAATATTATTTTATTTCAAATAAGCCTATATGAACTGATAGAATTGCTTTATAATGAAACAAAAGGTCATAACAATTTGAAATAGATAATTATTCAAAAAGTTATGACTACTTGAACTTGTTTGGTAAACATATTCATTTAAAAAATTTTTTACTTATTAATTGTCAAAATATTAATAAAATAATATTATTTTAATCCAAATAAATTTGTATGAACAAAAAACAATTGTTTTATGATAGAACAATAAGTCATAACAATTTGAACTTATTCAATAAATAGATTTATTTTTTAAAATCTTTTATTTTTAATTGTTTGAATATTGATAAATTTGTTTTATTTTAACTGAAATAAGGTTGTATGAATAGAAAAAATTATTTTATGACAAAACAAAAGGTTATAGC
Source organism: Durio zibethinus (assembly GCF_002303985.1). The sequence continues at coordinate 9,622 of NW_019168026.1, read as the reverse complement.
AATTTGAAATAGATAATTGTTCAAATAGTCATAACTATTTAACCTTTTTCGATATATAGATTCAGTTTTTAAATATTTACCCTATTAATTTTTGGAATATTAATAAATTCAAATTATGTTGTTTTGAATAAGCTTGTATGAACAAAAATAAGATTGTATGACAAAACAAAAGGTCAGAGCAACTTGAAATTGATAATTATTCAAACTTTCATAATTATTTACACTAGTGAGGCTAACAAATTCATTTTTTAAATCTATTACTTATTAATTTTTTGAATATTAATAAATTAGGATTACTTTATTCTAAATAAGACTATATCAATACAAACAATTTTTTTATGACAAAAAAATGAGAATAATGATTTGAAATAACTAATTGTTCAAATTGTTATAACTAATTAAATTGGTTTAGTAAAGAGATTTATTTTTAAATCTATTACTAATTTTCAAAATATTAATAAATTAATATAATTTTCTTTCAAACAAACTTAAATGTACAAAAACATTTGTTTTACGATAAACAAAAGGTCATAACGATTTAAAATAGATAGTTATTCATATAGCCTTAACTATTTGAACTGATTTGGCAAACAAATTTATTTTTCAAATCTCTAAGTTATTAATTTTCATAATATTATTAGATTAGTATTATTTTATTCTGAATAAGATTGTATTAACATAAATAATTGTTTTATGACAAAATAAAAGGTTATAATAATTTGAAATATATAATTGTTCAAATAATCATAACTATTTGAATTGGTTCGATAAATAGATTTATTTTTTAAACCTTCTACTCATTAATTTTTGAAATATTAAAAATTAGTAATATTTTATTCCCAATAGACTTATACAATGAGAAACAATTGTTTTATGATAAATAAAAAATTCATAATGATTTGAAATAGATAATTGTTCAAATGGCCATAATTTTTTGAATTGATTCAATAAACTAATTTATTTTTTAAATCTAAAACTTTTCAAATTTTGAAATATTAATAAAGTAATATTATTTTATTTTGCATAAGCTTTTATGAACTGAAAATGATTGTTTTATTATAAAACAAAACGTCATAATGATTTTAAATAGATAATTGTTCAAATAGACTTGGCTATTTGAATTGGTTCAATAAACAGATTTATTTTTATTAAATTTCTTACTTATTAATTTTTTTAATGTTAATAGAATAGTATTATTTTATTTCGGATAAGCATGTATGAACTAAAAAAATTATTTTATGACTAAATAAAAGGTCAAAACAATTTGAAATAGATAATTATTCTAATAGTTTTAACTATTTAAACTGGTTCAACAAATAAGTTTATTTTTTAAATCTCTTATTAATTTTAGAATATTATTAGTTTAGCAATATTTTACTCCGCATAAGCTTGTATAGAAAAAAATAATTGTTTATTGACAAAACAAAGATCATAACTATTTAGGATAGATAATTATTCAAATACTCATAACTGTTCAAACTGGTCTAGTAAACATATTTAGTTTTTAAATCTCTTATTAATTCTTGAAATATTAATAAATTAGTATTATTTTATTCTAAATAATTTTGTATGAATTAAAAAAAATTGTTTTACGACAAAACAAAATGTTATAGTGATTTAAAATAAATAATTGTTCAAATAGTCATAACTATTTGAATTCGTTTGGTAAATAAATTTATTTTTTAAATCTTTTACTTATTAATTTTTTAAATATTAATAAATTTATATTATTTTATTCGAAATAAGCTTACATCAATAGAACTAATTGTTTTATGACAAAACAAAAAGTCATTACGTTTTGAAATAGATAATTGTTTAGATAGTTATAACTATTTGAATTTATTTGGTAAATAAATTCTTTTTAATTCTTTTACTCATTAATTTTTAAAATTTTAAAAAATTAGTATTATTTTACATCAAATAAATTTACATGAACTGAAACAATTATTTTATTACAAAAAAAAGGTCAAAATAATATGAAATAGATAATTACTCAACAGTTATGACTATTTGAATTTATTCGATAAACATATTCATTTTTTCAATCTTTTACTTATTGATTGTCAAAATATTATTATAATTCGAATATGCTTATATGAATAGAAACTATTGTTTTATAACAAAACAAAAAGTCATAACATTTTGAAATAAATAATTGCTCAAATGTCGTAACTATTTGAATCGGTTTGTTGTACAAATTTATTTTTTTTAATCTCTTATTAAATTTTGACATATTAGTAGATTAGTATTATTTTATTTTGAACAAGCTTATATGAGAAAGAACATTTATTTTATGACAAAACAAATGGTCATAACGATTTAATGTAGATAATTATTCATATAGCCTTAATTATTTGAACTGGTTTGCTAAACAATTTTTTTTTAAATCTTTTAGTTATTACTTTTCATAATATTATTAGATTAGTATTATTTTATTTTCAATAAGCTTGTATGAACATAAATAATTGTTTTATGTCAAAACAAAAAGGTTATAATAATTTGAAATATATAATTGTTCAAATAGTGATAACTATTCAAACTGATTTGGTAAACAAATTCATTTTTTAAATATCCTACTCTTTAAATTTTGAAATATTAAAAATTAGAGTTATTTTTTTCTGAATAAGCTTATACAAAGAAAAACAATAGTTTTATGACAAAACAAAAGTTCATAATGATTTGAAATAAATAATTGTTCAAATGGCCATAATTATTTGAATTGATTTATTTTTAAAATCTCCAACTTCTTAATTTTTGAAAATTAATAAAGTAATATTATTTTTTTTATTTTTATTATAAAACAAAAGGACATAATGATTTTAAATAGATAATTGTTCAAATAGACTTGACTATTTGAATTTGTTTGGTAAGTAGATTTATTTTTTAAAATTTCTTATTTATTAATTTTTTTAATATTAATAAAATAGTATTATTTTATTTTGGATAAGCATGTATGAACTAGAACAATTATTTCATGACTAAACAAAAGGTCAAAATGATTTGAAATAGATAATTGTTCAAATAGTCTTAACTATTTGAATTGGTTCAGCAAATACATTTATTTTCAAAATCTCTTATTAATTTTGGAATATTGTTAGTTTAGCTATATTTTATTTGAAATAAGCTTGTATGAATAAAAAAAATTATTTTATAACAAAACAAAGATTGTAATGATTTGAGATAGATAATTATTGAAATAGTCATAACTATTTGAACTAATCTGATAAACAGATTTAGCTTTCAAATCTCTTATTAATTTTTGAAATATTAATAAATTAGTATTATTTTATTCTAAATAATTTTATATAAATAAAAATAATAATTTTACGACAAAAAAAATGTCATAACAATTTGAAATAAATAATTGTTCACATAGTCAAAACTATTTGAACTCGTTTGGTGAATAGATTTATTTTTTAAATCTTTTACTTATTAATTTTTGGAATATTAATAAATTTATATTATTTTATTTAAAATAAGCTTGCATCAATAGTACTAATTGTTTTATGACAAAACAAAAGGTCATTATGCTTTGAAATTGATAATTGTTTAGCTAGTCATAACTATTTGAACTTATTCGGTAAACAAATTCTTTTTTAATGCTTTTACTCATTAATTTTTGGAATATTAATAAATTAGTATTATGTTACATCAAATAAGCTTATATGAACTAAAACAATTGTTTTATTACAAAAGAAAAAGTCAAAATGATTTGAAACAGATAATTACTCAAATAGTCATGACTATTTGAACTTATTTGGTAAACATATTTATTTTTAAATCTTTTGCTTATTAATTATTGAAATATTAATAAATTAATATTATTTTAATCTGAATATACTTATAAGAATAGAAACTATTGTTTTATAACATAACAAAAAGTCATAACTATTTGAACTATTTTACTAAATAGATTTATTTTTTAAGTCTCGTATTAATTTTTGAAATATTAGCATATTAGTATTATTTTATTCCAAACGAACTTATATGAACAAAAACTTTTGTTTTATAACCAAACAAAAGGTCGTAATAATTTGAAATAGATAATTGTTCAAATAGTCATAATTATTTGATCTGGTTAGGTAAATAGATTTATTTTTTAAATCTCTTACTTATTAATTTTTGAAATATTTATAAATTCATTTTATTTAATTCCTACTAAGCTAGTATGAATTGAAAAAAATTATTTTATAACAAAACAAAAGGTCGTAACAATTTGAAATAGATAATTATTCATATAGTCTTAACTATTTGAACTAGTTCAATAAAAAATTTATTTTCTAAATCTCGTAATTATTAATTTTGAAAATATTATTAAATTAATATTATTTTATTTTGAATAAGCTTGTATGAACAGAAATAATTTTTTTATGATAGAATAAAAGGTTATAACAATTTGATATACAATTGTTCAAATAGTCATAACTACTTAAACTGGTTCAGTAAATGGATTTATTTTTTAGATCTCTTACTATTAATTTTTGAAAGATTAATAAATTAGTATTAATTTATTCTGAATAAACTTGTATGATAAAAAACAACTGTTATATTACCAAACAAAAGATAATAACGATTTGAAATAGATAATTGTTGAAATAAATTGATTTATTTTTTAAATCTCTTATTAATTTTTGAAATATTAATAAAGTAGTATTATTTTATTTTGGATAAGTTTTCTTGAATTAAAACAATTGTTTTATGATAAAATAAAAGGTCATAATGATTTTAAATTGATAATTGTTCAAATAGTTATAACTATTTGAACTTGTTCGGTAGACACATTTATTTTTTGAAACCTCATGCTTATTAATTTTTTTAATGTTAATAAATTAGTATTATTTTATTCTGAGTAAGCTTGCATGAACTGAAACAATTATTATATGACTAAACAAAAGGTCAGAATGATTTGAAATAAATAATTCTTCTAATTTTCTTAACTATTTGAATTGCTTCAGTAAACACATTTATTTTTTAAATCAGTTATTAATGGTTTTAATATTATTAAATTAGTATTATTTTTATCTAAATAAGCTTGTATGATAAAAAACAATTGTTTTATGAGAAAACAAAGATCATAACAATTTTAGATTAATATTTGTTCAAATATTTACAACTATTTGAACTAGTTCAAAAAACAACTTTAGTTTTTTAATCTCTTATTAATTTTTGAAATGTTAATAGGGTAGTATTATTTTATTTTGAATAAGTCTTATGAACTAAAACATATTTTTTATGATAAAACAAAAGGTCATAATGGCTTTAAATAGATAATTATTCAGGGCTTTAAGTAGATAATTGTTTAAATAGTCAAATCTATTTCAACTTGTTTGGTAAATAGATTTATTTTTTAAATATGTTGCTCATTAATTTTTTGAATGTTAATAAATTAGTATTATTTTATTCTGAATAAGCTTATATTAACTAAAATAATTGTTTTATGACTAAACAAAAGGTCAGAACAATTTTGAAATAGATAATTGTTCTAATAGTTTTAAGTATTTGAAATGATTCAACAAACATATTTAGTTTTTAATTCTCTTACTTACTAATTTTTGAAATTTTATTAAATTATTATTATTTTAATCCAAATAAGGTTGTATGAGAAGAAACAATTGTTTTAAGATAAAATAATGATTATAACGATTTAAGATAGATAATTGTTCAAATAGTCATAACTATTTGAACAGTTTTGGCAAACAGATTTAGTTTTTAAATCTCTTATTAATTTTTAAAATATTAATATATCAATATTATTTTATTTTGAATAATTTTGCATGAACAAAAACAATTGTTTTAGGACAAAAAAAAGGTCATAATGATTTGAAATAGATAATTGTTCAAATGGACATGACTATTAGAACTTGTTTGATAAAAATATTTATTTTTTAAATCTCCTACCTATTAAATTTTAGAATATTAATAAATTAGTATTTTTTATTCCAAATAAACTTTTATGAATAGAAACAATTATTTTATCACAAAACAAAAGATCATAACTATTTGAAATAAATAATTATTCAAATAGTTATAACTATTTAAACTTTCTTGGTAAACAATTTATTTTTAAAATTTTTTACTTATTAGGTTTTTAATATTAATAAATTAGTATCATTTTATTTCAAATAAGCTTGTATGAACAAAAACAATAGGTTTATGATAAAACAAAATATCATGACTATTTGAAATAGATAATTATCCAAATAGTCATAACTATTTGGACGTGTTCAAAAAATAAATTTGTTTTTTAAATTTCTTCTTATTAATTTTTGAAATATTAATAAATTTATATTATTTCTTTTGGAATAAGCATTTATAAATAGAAACAATTATTTTATGATAAAGCAAAATGTCATAACGATTTAACATAGATGATTGTTCAATTAGTCATAACTATTTAAACTTGTTCGTTAAATAGATTCATATTTTAAATCTCTTACTCAATAATTTTTGGAATATTATTCAATTAGTATTATTTTATTTCGAATAAGGCTTTATGAGCTGATACAATTATTTTTTGACGAAACAAAAGGTCATAATGATTTGAAATAAATAATTATTCAAATAGTTATGACTATTTGAACTTATTCGATAAATATATTTATTTTTAAAATATTTTACTTACTAATTGTTGAAATATTAATAAATTAATATTATTTTAATCCAAATAAGCTTGTATGAAGAAAAACAATTCTTTTATGACAAAACAAAAAGTCATAATGATTTGAATTAAATAACTGCTCAAACAGTCATAACTATTTGAACTTATTTGGTAAATAGATTTCTTTTTTAAGTCTTTTACTTATGAATTATTTGAATATTAATAAATTTGTATTATTTTAATTGTTCAAATAGTCATAACTATTCGAACTAGTTTAGTAAACAGATTTATTTTTTAAATCTCTTACTTATTACTTTTTGAAATATTAATAAATAAGTAATATTTTAATTTGAATAAGCTTGAATGATCAAAAATAATTTTTTATAATAAAACAAAAGGTTATAACGATTTGAAATAGATAATTATTCAAATGGCCATAATTATTTTATTCTTAATAAAATAGTATGAATAGCATCAATTGTTTGATGACAAAACAAAAGGTTAAAACGATTTGAAATAGATAATTATTCAAATAGTCAAAACTATTTAAAATGATTTAGTAAACAGATTTACTTTTTAAATCTTTTACTGATTAATTTTTTAAATATGAATAAATTAATATTATTTTGTTTCGAACAAACTTATATGAATAAAAACAATTGTTTTATGATAAAACAAAAAGTAATAATGATTTGAAATAGATAATTGTTCAAATATTTACAATTATTTGAACTAGTTTGATAAATAGAATTTTTTTAAAAATCTCTTATAAAATATTGAAAAATTAACAAATTAGTTTTATTTTATTTTGAATAAACTTTTATGTGCTAAAATAATTGTTTTATGACAAAACAAATTGTCACGGGTCGAGACTTAAGCTCCGAACCCGCGCGGCTCTGGGACCCAGGCACTCACCCGTCCGGCGTCCCAGATCAGCCTTCCGCCACGATTCACACCCTTGTGAGGTATTGTCCGCTCTGGCCCCCCTAGCCTCACGGTTTTATCCTACAAAAGGCACCTCAAAAGGCGGAGATGGTGTGAACCCTTTTATACCCCAGGGACCCTCCTATTATGTTCGATGTGGGATTCAGGACTCTTCCTTAGGTCCGTGACATTCTCCCGCACCCAACCTCGTGACGCCCTCGTCACGAAGGCTGGTCACCTTGCCTACCTCCCTCGAGGTGCTCGGCGTGGATCGAACGGTATAGGGCTGGCTCCGATAATTGTTCATACAGTCTTAACTATTTGAACTGGTTCAACAAATAAATTTATTTTTTTGTAAATCTCTTTGCTATGAATTCTTAGACTATTATTAAATTACTATTATTTTTTTAATAAATTTGTATGAAAAGAAATAGTTAGTTTATGACAGAATAGAAGATTATAATAATTTGAACTAGATAATTGTTCATATAATAATAACTATTTAAACTGGTTTGGTAAATAGATTTATTTTTTAAATCTCTTACTAATTCTTGAAATATTAAAAAATTAGTATCATTTTATTTCAAATAAGCTTGTATGTTGGAAAACAATTGTTTTATGACAAAACAAAAGGTAATAATGATTTTATTTAATAAGCTTGTATGTTGGAAAACAATTGTTTTATGACAAAATGAAAAAGGTAATAATGATTTGAAATATATAATTGTCCAGATGGCCATAATTATTTGATCTAATTTGGTAAACTGATTTATTTTTTAAATCTCGTACTTATTACTTTTTTGAAATATTAATAAAGTAGTATTATTTTATTTTGGATAAACTTTTACACTGAAACAATTGTTTTATGACAAAACAAAAGTTCATAATGATTTTAAATAGATAAATGTTCAAATAATCATAACTATTTGAACTTGTTTAGTAAACAGATTTATTTTTTAAATCTATTGCTTATTAATTTTTAGAATGTTAATAAAATAATATTTTTTTATTTTGAATAATTTTGCATGAACAGAAACAATTGTTTTATGTCAAAACAAAATGTCATAATGATTTGAAATAGATAATTGTTTAAATGGACATGATTATTTGAACTAATTCAATAAACAAATTAACTTTTTAAATCACTTAGTTATTAGTTTTTGTAATATTAATAAATTAGTTTTATTTTATTTGGAATAAGCTTGTATGAACTGAAATAATTGTTTTATGACAAAAAAAAAGGCCATAACTATTTAAATTTGTTCGGTAAACAAATTTATGTTTTTAAACTTTTTCTTATTAATTTTGGAAATATTAAGAAATTAGCATTATTTTAAATAAACAAAAGGTCATAATGATTTTAAATAAATAATTGTTCAAATAGTCATAATTATTTAAACTTATTTGATAAAGATTTTTTTTTTCAAATCTTTTGCTTATTGATTTTCATAATGTTATTAATTTTGAATTATTTTATTCTAAATAAGCTTGTAAGATATGAAACAAATATTTTTGACTAAACAAAAGGTCAAAACGATTTGAAATAGATAATTATTTTAATAGTTTTAACTATTTGAACTGGTTTGGCAAACACATTTATCTTTTAAATATCTTACTTATTAATTTTTAAAATATTATTAAATTAGTATTATTTTTAATCAAATAAGTTTCTATGATCAGAAACAATTATTTTATGACAAAACAAAAATCTTAACGATTTGAGAATAATAATTATTCAAATAATCATAACTATTTGAAATGGTTTGATAGACAGATTTATTTCTTAAATCTCTTATTAATTTTTGAAATATTAATAAATTAGTATTATTTTATTTTGAATAAACTTGTATAATAAAAAACAATTGTTTTATGACAAAACAAAAAGTCATAACGATTTAAAATAGATAATCATTCAATTGGGCATAATTATTTTAACTAAGTCGGTAAATAAATTTATTTTTTAAATTTCTTACTTATTAATTTAGGAAATATTAATAAATTAATATTATTTTATTCCATCTAAGCTTGTTTTAACTAAAACAATTGTTTTATGACAAATCAAAAGGTTATAAAGATTTTAAATAGACACCTGTTAAAATA